>CM076581.1:68286541-68757183 GCA_034641835.2 Pinus albicaulis | reverse complement strand
CAAGAAGGAAGATGAATAAGAAAATACCTCTAATTCCTATTCTACTCATCACAAGAAGAAGGGAAACTTCAATAAGTTCAAAGGACTAAAGAATAAAGTTAGACATATCCAAAATTGAATGTAACAATTGTCATAATATGGGCCATTACAAGAATCAATGTCTTGAGAATACAAGGAATAAGAAGAGAGATAGGGAAGAAACAAATAATTTTTATGAAGCTCCATCGAAGAAGAAGAAGGAATAATAATCTGAAGTCAAAGACTTATTTGCTAGAGACTCTTAGGTATATTATCCCTTGCATATCCTTCTATATTAAGTTTTGCATTTTTTTCCTTTATGTTTTTATTTCTATAGGTTGTATGTATAACATGTCATGTTAGAACATTTTTGAATTATTTTGATAGGTTTTAGGTATCCCTCAAAGGATTGGGTTGAGAGGGAGCCTCCACCATTGTACCAAAATATAAGTATCTTAGTCTTTGTTTCATCTTTTCCTACTTGGGTTCCTCCTCACATCAATATATGTTTGTACTATATGCGAATAAACTTTCTCTTTATATTTTTCCTTGGGAGAAAAAGATTGGAGAATACACAAAGGTTATGGAGGAGACCACAAAGGATATACTTGACGCATGGTAGAAGTTTTGTCGCAAAGTAATCCCTTCAATAATTGATGTGTTACAAGGTTTGTTAAAGAACAATTCAAGGTATGTCTCAAACTACAAGAATTTTTATAAATTTCTCTCTGTTATCACTCAGGTTTTCCTAGAAGTTGTGTAAGAGGAAAGTATACCCGAGGTAACCACAAACCAACCTTTTAGATGCAGAATCTAGCCAATCTGCATCCAGAGAGGGCTCTCTCTTTATGATTTATCTTTGTTCTTGGAAGGTTTTAGGCTAGTTATAGATTCAAGAGTTTGTTTTTGGAAAATGGTGAAATCCACAAACTAAGGGCAAGGTTGAGAGCTTTCGGTCCATTGGGCTATGGAGTCAAAGGATGGCTTTACTGGATTTCTATTCTAAGCACAAGATGGTATTACAGGGCAAGATAGCTAGACAGAGAACAATCCTTAAAATTTAAGTGGATGGGATGATTCTTGAAGGGATGAAAGGCAGCTAAGAATCTTTCACCATGTTCAAAAGAGAGAAATGAGATGACTACAAACAAAGAGCAATGAAGAATTCTTTATTATAGCAATCAAAAGTGTTTAAATTATCAAAGCAGGAGCATTTAAGAATTCATGCTTATAGCTAATTTAGAAGAAAACATTAAGAACAATCACATTTGAAAACAGAGTACAATTAAGCAAATTCTGTTTCAATATTTTATGTAAATTATTCAGAAATGGATATGATGGTATTAAAAACTAATATAAAATTTCAGACAAAAGGTAAAAACACTTATTGAACTGTAGTCCAACACATGAATCCTGCAACAAGTCCAGTGCTTTCAAATCGTCATCCAGCAAGCCACAAGTAAATTTCTCCAAAAGCTTTTATTCCGAAATTCTCAATGTTACAGCAGAGTAATAGAATCCACCCTCAATACTCTCTTTGAGGGTTTATTTATACACAAAATAATCTAAAACAATCTTACACTAACTTAGCCAATAACCTAGGCTGACTTAAAGCATTATTTACAAACAAACAAGAGACAAATGGTCTCGTGGATAGAATAATGTGTAACTGCCGATGTGCTGTTCCTTTCTTCGTGGACGTGCTGGAGGTAAGTGCTAAAAATAGGGCTCTGTGCTGTCCCTTGCGTATTTCTTTGGCTTGTTGGACACTCTTTATTCTCACGGATACTCTTTAACCTTTTCACTTGATACTCTTTCATCTGTCTTCCTGTTTTTACCATTTACTTGATAGTAAAGATAAAATCTCATCCTGAAAACAACGTTTACAGAATTTCCAACATTTCCTTCCACCATTGATCATCTGGTATCATAGTTCTTCTGAGCTTCCTTAAAGTTTCATCTGCTTCAGTAAGTTTATAAAAGGTGGGCTCATTCGGAAATAGATATTTTATTTCATGTTCCAGATGAAATAAATTCCTCACTTTATCATAGATACTTTTCCCGGTTGGTAATGTTGATTCCGACGAGCTAGTAGAACAATCAGTTGTGGTTTTAGCATGAGCCTTTATTCTCTTCTCATAGGTTTCCAAGTCTACTATTTGATCTTCTGTGAGCATGGGACTTGGTAACCCACTATCCAGCAAAGCTTGAAATTTCTCTCTGAAAACGTTGATATCAACCAAAATGTCTGTACACTTTCTTTCTAAATTTTGCATGAAAGTCCTCTTGGTGAAAACTCTTTTTGCTTCCAAAACTGAACCTGTCCTGTCATCAATTCCTAACAATGCAAGCTGTTGTTTTGTTCTGGAATTCAAAAATTGAATGAGCTGTTGGGCCTGCTCAGGCCTGCCTCTTAATTCATGTCTGGTCCTGTTTATTTCTTCTTGGGCAATTTTAACCAGCTCATTTTGTTCAAAGATAGCTTGAATGGAGGGCCATATGACCTTTATTAACTCTATGATGTTACCCCAAAGAATGTCATTTATTTCCTTTAGAGGCTTTTCTAAAGAAAGATCCTTTTCCAAAGCCTCAACCAATTTTTCCAATCTTTTTATCTCCCTGATGTTGTCAGCAGCTGTCTTTTTAGAGGTGTCATATTTTTCCTCCAATTTTGCCAATTGCAATTTTGTTTGTTGGAGCTCTGTGACCTTTAGCTGTAAACTCTCCATCTGTTTTATTAAGTCCTCAGAACTCAAGCCAGAAGTATTCACCTGAGCTGGTTGTTCCTGCTGCCCTGTGGTTGTAGTACCTGTTGTTGAAGTCTGCTTGATAATTTCCTGTTCCTGCAATGCTTTTTCCAACTCCTTCTCTGTTTCATTAAGTCGCTCAGTCATATTTAGGAGCAACTCCATCATTTCTTCCTATGAATTTCCTTTTATAACTTCCTGGGTCTGAGGGTGCCTCGAGGCTGGTAGTTTTAGCTGTTTTCTGAGTGCAGCTATATCATCCTCTTTCTTCTTTACCAATGCCTCAATACCTTTAATGTCTTTGGGATTTTGACCCAAACCAATGATTATCTCTTCTAGAGACTTTATTCTATTATCCTTGGCCTGTGAGGAGGCCTTCTCAATTTTCAATTGTGCAGTAGTGTTACTCAAAGAATCTTGCAGCGTTAAAGCTGCCATGGCCTTGTTGGTGAGAGTAGAATAAACCATTTCCCCAGTTTGTCTGTGTAGCTCTATCTGGTCCAGGGGATGGATATCCTTTGCTAAAACTTCAAAATTTGTTCTGATGTAATCTGCTGCTGAAGTTGGCTTTGGCACCTTTGCTTTGAAGTGGCTCATTAGCATTTTACCTTGGGAAAGGTCAAACGCTGACATTAGCCTTTCTTGATTGTGAGGAGCCATCTTCATATACTGATCATATACCTTCATTTTCAATGGATCATTCTTTGTTTTGATATTAATGAAGGTTCTTTTAATGTCTCCAGTATCTGTCTTTGGCGGTCTGAAAGAAGATACTTCAGTGCTCAATTTCTTTTGTATCCCTTTCTGGCTTATGTTTGTTTCACTTGCTGTGCCTGTTTGCTGACTATCTTCCCTACCATCATCAAATACTTCATCTATAATTTCTACATCTGGAGGTGGATCAGACTTGTGTTTTTTAGCTTGATAAACCTGTTGGGCTCCTTTTGAAGGTGTGGTATCTGGAGCTAGCCTCTTTTTCCCTATTTCCACATTCAGTGGAGTTTGCATCTCTGGAACTTGGATGTGTTTTGCTGGAGTGGGAGAAGCCTGAGATTGTTCCGGTGCTTTGGAACTCTGTGGTTTTTCAGCCATGACCAAAGTTTCAATAACCTGGATTACAGGTTCCTTTCCTTTACCCTTGGGTTCTGCTGCTACTGATGGACTGTCTTCCTGTAATGCTTGCTGTAAAGTGGCTGCTGAAGATGTGCCAATATAAGGTACCTGCATTTGACCACACGTTTCTAGGTCAAAGTTCTTCTCAACATCTTTCAAAATCTTATTCATTCTGTCTGCTTCACTTTCTTCTTCAACAAGAGTCCCTTCAACCCATTCATCTTGATTTGCATACTGTTCTAGATCAGGAATCTTGTGGTGTATATAGGGAGATGATTTGTTTTTTAACCTCTTTTCACAAATAAAACCAAAGGGGTCATAAGGAACCCAACGGAAAGATGTCTGAAACTTTTTCTCTAATAGAAGTTCTGCTTCTCTCTCAGCTTCCCTAGAATTGCAGATGAAAGGACCTAATTGGCTTTTGATCCTTAACTGAGCTTTCTTCTTTACATTGCAGAAATGGATCACATCTGAATTGTTCATCTGCCTAAAGTATTCTAGGGCAAAAATTCTCATTGGTACATATCTGGGTAACTTGAATGGACGTAATTCACATCCATAAATCCTGATGACTGTATGGTTTTGGTATAAGTACCAATCCCCAATCTTATAACTCTTTGACAGTTGCAAGGTTTTTCTAATTTCATTGCTTATTCTTGGGGGAGAAATTCCTGTTAATAAAGTTGTTGCTGGATATACAAACTGATCAATGAATTCTGAGTAGGAGTAGGGAGAATCAGAGGAAAAATGAATGATGGGGGACCAAAAAATGACTGACCTGGGATTCTTCTTGGCGTCAAGTTTCTGTACAGGGAAAGGGAACCTTTCTGACTGATAGAAGATCATGAGATGATAGATAACTGAGGAGTACTTAAAAACTTTTTCAGTATCTAACCTTAAGAATTGATCATGGATTTTGCTGGCTATGAAAGAAGCATAGTCATATTTGATCTCAGGAGGTTGCCCAAGAGTAAAAATGGATAGCAGAGCCAAGGTTATCTCATCTACATACTCACTGGTGTTGAATCCTAAGACAAAGGATATTATATTTACAACGAGCCTTCCCAATGTATTGAAATAGTAAAAACCATAGGGGGGAGACCCTTTTGGCTGATGCTCAGGTAACATGAAATGCTGACACATGGATTTTAGCTTCTCTGGGGTTAATTGCCTGGTTTTCTCAATCAATCCTTCCATGGACAATGGTGCTAATTCTTGGTCTGGTTCAAAGTGTAACATGGCATTGATAGCCTGGGGAGTGATGGGAAACAGAATACTTTGATCAGGAGCTATTACAGCCCTCCGTGTGGGATCATAGTTTGAATGGCAATAATGGATGATTTCTGGGAAAATAAGGACTGAAGGGATGAGATACCTTGGGAGATTGGATTCCCACAACCCTATAAGATCTTGCCCCTTTGAGTATTCGTCTCTGCAGCGACAATAGCTCAATAGGGGACTTTCATCAAAATGCAGGTCTTTAATTTGGAAATCTTCATCTATCAGAGGTAAATAGTCTAATTCATGGTAAGAAGCATTCAATGGAGTGATATTAAGAGCTGTCGGGGCCTCCATTTTGGTTCTTGTGGATTCAAAATGGAGGTTTTTGGTTTTCTTCACGGGCCGGGCGGGATTCTTGAAACGAAGGGAATTGGAAGAATTTGCAGTTTCGGGGAGCAATTTCACAGGTTTAAAATCTCCAGGGAGGACTCAGTGATGATTTTTAACCACTTTTTCAGCGAAAAAACAAAGGAAATTGAGTTTTACTTGCAGTCGGGCGTAAAGGATAAATACCTGCTTTTTAGACGGAAACTGGTTCTTTAACAGGTAACAGGCAATGGCGGGACTGCTCTTCAACACGGGCGCAACGGAATTTTGGGGCGGAATGATCAATTACAGCGGAAATTTTGAAATTTGCAGCGGGAGCACTGTCATTCTCAGAATAATGAAAATAACTGAAAAACACGAAGAATGGCTTTATTTGCAAGTTTAAAAGTATTTTTATTTTTTTGAGGTGATGACGTCATTGACGTACGGGGTGACGTAAGCTGGCAGTAAGCGGTAAGCGGTAAGTGGTACTCCCGCACCGCTTTTGGTCAAAGACGGTTTTGATCGCGGGGGGAGCGATTCCACAGAGCGTTTGCCACGTGGATGTCTGACTTTTCAAAAACCACCCATCCCCCGCTGGTTAAATTGCTGACAAGGGATGGGCAGCGGGATCAACGCTGGCCGTTGATCTGCGGGAGGATGATCCAATGGTTGGTGCGATGGGAAGATGGGCGGAGGTTTCATGTGGGCCCCGTCGTACTTTTAAACACTTTTAAATGTTTTTAATCGCTCCGGGGGCTTTTTAACTGGCGGAAATAGTTATTAATTAGTCCAGGCGATTTAATTAATCCTATGTGCAAAAGAAAGGGGTTGCGGCGGGGTTGTCTAAGTGGAATGCCAGGTGGACGAATTACGGCGGCACAACAATCTGTCGAAGTTTTATTCGTATTTTTGCGTTTAAACACACACAACGCATGTTTAAAGTTTTTATATATATATTTTATTATATGGTAAATTAATCAATACATAACTAATTCACCATAGGGGCGGGATTAAGGTATAGTGCTATATTTTAACCAAAGGGCATATAATGGGTTTTATTTTAAATGCGCGGGGATATAAAATACTTTGGTTAAACTTTATACTAAGGGGGTTTTTTGGGTTTTTTATAAAAAAGGGAGTTATATACTTAGGAAAGGGTATTTCACTAGGGATTTAATATAATAGAGTTAAATGTTAATATGGTAAAGGACAAGGAAAATCAAAACATTTTTGTACATCTAAGAAAGTGATAACTTGTGAAGTAAATTGCAACATTTTGTCTTCAACACTTAAACTTAGAATAACAAGTTATTTTGAGGAATTTTTATGGAATTTTGCATCACTTTCCTAAGTAAAATAGGATTTTACTTAGGAAAAGGTTAAAGATGGAAGATAAAAATGATGAATTATCTCAAGTGCTTAGGTATTTTTGATCATTAGGCCGAGGGTCCGGTCCCTCCAGAAGTCAAGGAAATGCCTTGAGCCCCTTTGATCTCCAATTACCTTAGTACTTTTGGGGAAAATTAGTAAAACTTTTTGAGGGGAAAATGATAAGGGAAGTTAATGAATTTGACTTTTGCTTGCTGTGATTTTCCAGTGTATTTCCTGCTTCAGTACTTATGATGAAAGTAAAGGATCAAAAACATGTAGCAGCATCATTCATCAGATAACACTTTGCAGCACCATCTACCTACCCTATCTACTTGACACTACCATTTTCTCTTCTTTATTAGGGTGCATTTAGACTTGCAAACCCTTTTCAATCTTTTTCTTTTTACATGATGAATCTATCTATTTCTACCCTTATTACATCCAAGGGCTCAGATCAAACTGTTGAGCACCTTTTATTCACTCTACCTAGCTACTTATCTGCCAAGATTAAACTGTTTGGCTAGATATTTATTCTCTAATCTATAACATGAAATTGAAATATGAGTAAGCCAAGTTTAAACAGTTTGACTTATTCATGAATTGTGGCAAAGGTTTGACAAGCTGCACACAACTGATTTATTACAAAAATGAAATAGCAGTGGCATTTGGATTTTCACACTTTCCTTGGTCTATTTTTGCTTGGGGTTCATTTCTTTCACTTTTTTGACCATTTTATTATTTTTACCCTTTGATCTTTCTTTTAGGGTATACCCTCTTTACATTTTTTAACTTTTTTGATTTTTTGGTTTTTTCCAAGAATATGGAACACCTTTGCTCAAGAAAGAAGGTCATTTAAACATATTCCATACAATTCAACTATAACTATGAAAGATGAAACCTATTGGTATAGGAGTCTAACACTGGCTCCACTTGGGGATGGCTTTTCCTTGTGGAAAGTTAAGAACAGCAGGTCAGATGCCTCAAAATGTCTTCAAACTGAAAATATGAAATCTTCCTTCTTCTGGTAGCTTTATTTTACATATGATAGTGAAAATCTTGAAGCTTAGGGCCTTCACTTCGGGCTTCAACTTCCAGAATTCACCATCCAATCCAAACTGCATTAACAAAAATAAAACAAGAAAACAATATATTATGTACAAGTTAGAAACATTAAAACATTCTAGTAAATTGGATCAAAATAATGCTTGAGCATTCGACCATTGACTGGTCCTTCTTCAACTTCTGAATTGTCCAAGTCCTTCAAAAAGTACGTGTTGTTTCCCTGCAAGGCATGAATGATATAAGGCCCTTTCCACAAGAAATCAAACTTTCCATGTTTCCCTTTTTCTTCTCTTCTAGAATCCCATCTCAGGACCTTGTCTCCTAATTGAAAATCCTCTGCTTTAGTCCTTTTATCAAACATTTTCTTTAGCTTTTCCTGTAAGACTTGTGATCTTTGGAATACTTCTTCCCTGGTTTGTTGCAGGCGAATTGTTTGATTAATTCTTCTTTGAATGTCATTTGGCTCCACTTGAGCCTCCTGAAGTAATTTCATAACAGGGATTCCTAAAGATGATGGGAATCTTGCTTCAATGCCATAAACTAACTCATATGGACTAGTCCCAATAGATTTCTTAGTTGTAAGTCTGTCTACCCACAATGCATTGGTCAGTTTCTTGTGCCAATTCTTTTTGTTTTCTTCCAATAACTTTTTGATGATATTGATAAGGCTTTTATTAGAAGATTCTGCTAGTCCATTACCCTGGGGGTAATAGGCTGTTGAATGGCCTAGAGTAATATGATATTTATGGCAGAAACTAATCATTTTCTTTGATTTAAATTCAGCAGCATTATCTGTTATAATCTTTTCCGGACAGCCAAATCTTGAGAGTATGTTTGTTTCTAAAAACCCTATGATCACAGAATCATTAGACTGTCTACATGGGATGGCTTCAATCCATTTAGTGAAATAGTCTGTAGCAGTTAAAATCCATCTATGTTTCCCTGAAGAAGGGGGATGAATTTCTCCAATAAAATCTAACCCCCATTGTTGAAAAGGTCTTTCTGTGGAAATTGGTTTTAAAGGCAGAGGTAACAACTTTCTTTTACCCTCAAATATCTGACATTTATGACAAGTTGTTACAAATTTCTTAACATCAAAGAATAAAGTTGGCCAGTAAAAACCAGCCCTTAAAATTTTGTCTGCAGTAGATTTCCAGTAGAGATGTCCTCCACAGTCACCTGCATGAAATTCATTAAGCACTTTATCAGCTTCATATTTTAAGAGACAATTCAACAAGATTCCTTCATGATTTTTCCAAAATAAAGTGCTATCTAAAATACAATATTTCAAAGATGTCATTTTTAAAAATCTTCTTTTGGTTCTGGACAACCCCGGAGGAGCCTGCAGGTTTAATAAAACATGAATTATATCAGTGTACCAGGGTGAATCTAAGAAAGCTTGACTGATCTGAGGAGTCGCCATCTCCTGCTCGTTATCCAGTTCATTGATGTCTAAGGCTTGGCAATTGGTTTCTGTCATGAGTTGTGCTAAACCTTGGCCTTTAATAAGTTTTGTTGGTTTAATCTCAATATCATATTCTAAAATGGTAGCTATCCACTTACCTCGTTTACCTTCAATGCCATCTTGAGTCAAAATATCTTTAACTACTGCATTAGGCACATAAGCTATCACATGAGAATATAATATGTAAACTCTGAAATTTTTTATTGCTTTTACCAATGCAAAAGCCTGTTTTTCCATAATATTGTATTTTAGAGATGCATCCCTCAGTGCTTTACTAAAAAATGCTATTGGCTTTTCACACCCTTGGTCATCTTTTTGAAGTAAAACAGCTGCAACAGTATGTTCATAAGCAAATGAAAAAATAATAAAGTCTCTATCAAATTTAGGACTGGTCAGAACTGGTGTCCTTGTTAAAGCCATTTTAATTTCCTCGAATGATTGTTTGGCTTCTACAGTCCAGCCAATGCTTGAATCTTTCCTCAACATGTTAGTCAGTAATCTAAGTAACTCTGCTAGACTAGAAATAAATCTTCTCAAGAAGTTGATTTTTCCTATAAATGCTTGCAATTCTTTTATGTTTCTGGGGTGGGGTATTTGCAAAATTGCTTGAATTCTTTCTGGATCAATCCTAATGCCATCTTTAGAAATAATGTGCCCTAAGAGCTTTCCTTCTTCCAAACCAAACAATGATTTCTTAGGGTTTAAAGAAATTCCATATTTTCTGCACTTTATAAATACTTGCCTTAGGTGATCTAAATGTTCTTGATCTGTTTTAGAGAAAACAGTTAAATCATCTAAGTAAATAACCAGAAAATCATGTATCTCTTTAGCAAAAGCAATATCCATTGCTCTTTGAAATGTAGCTCCTGCATTCTTGAGCCCAAATGGCATTTTGACATATTTAAACGTACCCCATGGTGTTGTGAATGTTGTTTTATCCTGATCATCAGGATGAACCAGAATCTGGTTGTACCCTGAAAATCCATCCAGTAGTGATATTCTTGAAGATCCTACTACCCTTTGCAGAATGTGGTCCATTTTCGGCAGAGGATAGTTGTCTTTTAAAGAAACTTTATTCAAATTTCTTAAGTCGACACACAGTCTAATTTCTCCTGTCTTTTTTCTTGTTGGTACCAGGTTAGAAACCCATTCTGAGAATCTGATAGGAGCTATAATCCCCGCTTCAAACATCCTTTTGATTTCCTTTTCAATTGAGGGTAATAAAACAGGATTTATTCTCCTAAGCTTTTGTTTAAAAGGTTTCTGGTCAGGTTTCAACGGTATAGTGTGTTGAATGATGGATGTATCATAAGATTTGAGGTCTTCATAACTCCAGGCAAAGACATCCTGGAATTCTTTTAATAGTTCAACATATTTAACCTTCTGATCTTTTGGAAGAGACTTGGACAACTTGACTATTTTGGGATTTTCTGGGGTTCCTAAGTTGCATTCTTCCATATCAGCCTTCACAGGTTCCATTTTAGGTCTGAATGGAATATCATTTGAGTCGAATAGATCTTCCAAAGGTGTTAATCCTTTGGGTAATTGATTATCTTTTAAATTGATGATTTCTGTTTCATCATCTATGATCTCATCAGATTCCATGTGTTTCAAATTTTGCATGTCTTTTTCAGTAAATGTGGTTGGATGCAGCATATGAATTGCATTTTCTCTTGAAATTTCTATTTTTTGTTCTTTTTCTTGATTAAATTCATCAATAGTTATATCTTCATCTATATTACAGTTAGAAAACTCATTCTGAAGTGTCAAAAAATTATTGATTTGATTGTTATTCGCAAATACTTGCCAATTCAGAAGATTGTCTGGTATTGCAGGCCTGTGCCTAATCTCAGCTGAAAACTGATGATTAGGGTCAAAAGGCAACTTGCATGTACTAGCAAACATTGCTAAACTGTGAGCATGCAAGTTTTGTTTCCTGGGAATCTTGGCAAGTTGGGCTTGTAAAAATGTGTTAAGAATCTCTACAACTGTCTCTCGGTATTGTTTCAGTCTCATGTCTTTCGTTGCACATTCTCCTTTAATCTGTTGGATGATTAGTTCTGAGTCACCTATGATTGATACCCTAATACCCCCTAACTTCTTGACATGTTTAAGCCCTAATAAAAGAGCTTCATATTCTGCCATGTTGTTAGTGCATTTGAAATTCAACCTATAAGCATGACCCTCTGCATGATTGTTCTCCACATTGTGTAACCAAATCCCAGCTCCTGCCCCTAGTCTGTTTACTGAGCCATCAAATTCTAAATGCCATAGAATTTCATGTTCATAATCTTCATCAATGGTTTTAACGTGTTTTTTGATAGGAGCTAGTTGTTTAGTTTTTTCAGGTATTTCTTGGTCATCTGGTGTTTCTTTGTTTTCAGAGATTTCTTCAATTTTAACAGTGGTTTTGTTTATGATTTCCAATTCTGGAGCTTCTATTTCAGTAGGAAGATCTAACTCAGCATTGTATAAAATAAAAGAATCCATGTCAGAATGTACAGAGTAAACAGGGAAGTTTTCAGGCTTCTCATGGCTACTGACTAAGTACTTCATCAAGGTTTCTCTATATAATCTTTTAGGCTGACCAAATACTGAAATAGTTGCATATGACATGTCTAGTTGAATAGACCCTCCAATTTTAGCACCCCAAGATCTAGACAATAACATACCATATTTAGGTGGAATATCAGCCACTACTATGTCCATCAAAACAGACTTAGCAGGGTATTGTACCAAAGTAACACACAAATCTTTAATCAAACCTAAACATTTTACCTGACTAGAATCAAATGAAAACAAATCTTTGTATGGTCTGGTAATATCTAGATTCAATCTTTCCATTACTGCTTTTGGCATCAAATTGTGAGATGCTCCAGAATCAAGCATTGCATTATGGAGTATCTTGTCATGAACATTCAGGCTTGCATAAAATGGAGGAGTTCCTCCACTTTCTGGTTTGCCATTAACCTCAGGGCCAAAAAGAAGTTTGGGTTGATCATCAAGAATGTTTACTGAATCATCCAATCCAGTAATGTTAATGTTTAGGGACTTGGTAATCTGACTCTTATAGACATCATGTTTAGCCAATTCTGATAAAGGAACAACTATCTTGATTTTGCCTATTTCAGCCTCTAGATTAAAAGGTTTTTCCGTTTGAGTTTTAGTGTTTTGCACAGTTGGGTTTTCTCTGTTTTTTGGGTCTTCAATGTTTTTCTCTTTTTCATGAATGAAGTTTTGTTTTGAAGATGTTTCAGGACTAACTTCTACTGTTTCTTCTACATTTCCTATATGAGGAGATGTATTGGATTGTTGTTTGTTGATTGGTTGGTTGTCAGAGACATCTTCAATTATTGGATTTGAAAAACTGGGAGTTATCCTAGGCAAAATTTGTACTTGGGGAATGTTTTGTACAGGGGGAATGTTTGGTTTACCTTTGACATTTTGTTTTATGGTTTTCTGTTTATTTTTCTCTGGTACATCTATCCGTCTACTTCTCAAGTTGTACTGTTTATGAACCTCGTAGATTGCTGTGTCATAGCCTTCTTTGAAATCAAAAGTCTCACCTGACTGAGTTTGGAATGTTTCAAGGATATGATTCTCTTGATCATCCTGGGATAGGAAGACTTCTGGTTCATCTTTGTCCTCATTGACATTGTTTATTTCTACATCTTCTGTAGGTTCTTCTGAGGTTGAACCTTCAACAAAGTTTTCTTGGAAAGGTGGTCTAATGTTTTGATCAGGGACATTCTTTCCAATATTTTGGTTCAGATTCCTCCTAAAGTTTGGGTTCCTTGCAACATTCTGGTTATCAATAGAAGACTTTATTTCAATGGTTTCCACTCTGTCACCTAATCTTTCCATACCTTTAATGATTACATCCAGCTTCTTTTCAAAAGCTGAAGGTTCTTCATTCATAGGCATTCTTCTCTCTGCCCTAGCTCTGGCTCGTTTTTCTATCAGATTTGCTTCTACACTCACCACTATACTTTGCATTTCCTCTAGTGTCCGAGGAGCTCTTTCCCTGAGGGAATAAGCTATATCAGAGTCAAAACCATCTGGAAATTTAACTAACACGTTGTTAGGTGGGGGTCTTAGGTTTTGAGGAACTGCATTATATGATTCATTGAATCTTATGATGTAATCTTGTACGGTTTCGTTTGGTCTTCTTCTTAATTTTTCAAATTCTGATAGGATCTAGAGAGGATCCTTCTTTTTCTCCCATCTGTTCAAGAATGCCCTATACAAAGCTTCTAGATCAGCAATACTGTTCGGGGTAAGAGCCCTAAACCAAGTTCTAACTTCTCCAGTAAGACTCTGTACGAAAATTCTCATACGGATATTATCAGTATCAATCTCATAAAACTCAAAGTAATATGTCATCCTTTTGGTGTGTTGTTGAGCTGTGTAGGTACCTGATCCGTCAAAAGGTGTGATCTTACTTTGGTAGTCCTGAGGTAAAGCTGGAGGGTTGGCTGGTAACTGTAAAGGAGCATATCGATTGGCCATTGGAAGATAAAGTGGAGTGATAGGAGTCGATGGTCTAACAGGAGGAGATGGAGGTCTAACAAGAGGAGATGGAGGTCTAACAGGTGTTTGAAAAGTTTGAGGGAAAGTAACTGAGGTTGGAGATGTTTCAGTAATCACAGAAATGTTTGAGCTTTCTTCAAAGGTTTGCTCAGACTGAATGGAGTTATGCAATTCTCTGTCAAGATGATGTGAAACAAATCTGTATTGCAAATCTTCAAAGAACAATGGATCTGGAACTAATCTAGATAATTCAGTTTCGGAAAAATTCACAAACAAAGATGTTTCAAATCGTGCATCAAAAGGAATGTCATCAATATATATAATTTTCACAGGACAAGATGCCGATCTAGAAAGTGGTCTAGAACTTCCTGTACTCTCCTGACTTCCTCTTTCAGAACTTTCTTGACTTCCTTGTCTTCTAAGAATCCTGGGAATCAGATTTGGATTTTCAAATATTGGTGGTGGATTGGGGTCAGGGTTTGACCTAGTATGTCGAATCCTTTCTGAAGCCAGCTTTCCTAGACTATGTGTTTTTGGATTTTTTATTTTAATTGAAAAATAAATACAACTTCTACAAATTCTTCAAGAAATAATGATGTGTGATTAAGATTTTCTCAAAGATCTGTTTAAACTAGAGAATCTGATTGAAAATTTTGAAACTAAGATTCAATATATAAGCTAAATTAGAGATAGACTGAAGCATCATTTATTTAATTTTGCAATTGCAGAGCAAAAGCAATTTCAAAGGCTACCTGGCTGATCTTCAGACTCTGTCTATAGCTTATAAATCAAAAAATAGTATCAATAAAATGATTCAGGTCCCCAGTATGGTCGCCACTATGTTATCACTCAGGTTTTCCTAGAAGTTGTGTAAGAGGAAAGTATACCCGAGGTAAGCACAAACCAACCTTTTAGATGCAGAATCTAGCCAATCTGCATCCAGAGAGGGCTCTCTCTTTATGATTTATCTTTGTTCTTGAAAGGTTTTAGGCTAGTTATAGATTCAAAGTTTGTTTTGGGGAAAATGGTGGAATCCACAAACTAAGGGCAAGGCTGAGAGCTTTCAGTCCATTGGGCTATGGAGTCAAAGGATGGCTTTACTGGATTTCTATTCTAGGCACAAGATGGTATTACAGGGCAAGATAGTTAGACAGAGAACAATCCTTAAAAGTTAAAGTGGATGGGATGGATCCTGAAGGGATGAAAGGCAACTAAGAATCTTTCACCATGTTCAAAAGAGAGAAATGAGATGACTACAAACAAAGAGCAATGAAGAATTCTTTATTATAGTAATCAACAGTGTTTAAATTAGCAAAGCAGGAGCATTTAAGAATTCATGCTTATAGCTAATTTAGAAGAAAACATTAAGAACAATCACATTTGAAAACAGAGTACAATTAAGAAAATTATGTTTCAATCTTTTATGTAAATTATTCAGAAATGGATATGATGGTATTAAAAACTAATATAAAATTTCAGACAAAAGGTAGAAACACTTATTGAACTGTAGTCTAACACATGAATCCTGCAACAAGTCCAGTGCTTCAAATCGTCATCCAGTAAGCCACAAGTAAATTTCTCCAAAAGCTTTTATTCCGAAAATCTCAATGTTACAGCAGAGTAATAGAATCCACCCTCAATACTCTCTTTGAGGGTTTATTTATACACAAAATAATCTAAAACAATCTTACACTAAATTAGCCAATAACCTAGGCTGACTTAAAGCATTATTTACAAACAAACGAGAGACAAATGGTCTCGTGGATAGAATAATGTGTAACTGCCGATGTGCTGTTCCTTTCTTCGTGGACGTGCTGGAGGTAAGTGCTTAAAATAAGGCTCTGTGCTGTCCCTTGCGTATTTCTTTGACTTGTTGGACACTCTTTATTCTCACAGATACTCTTTAACCTTTTCACTTGATACTCTTTCATCTGTCTTCCTGTTTTTACCATTTACTTGATAGTAAAGATAAAATGTCATCCCGAAAACAACTTTTACAGAACTTCCAACATTTCCTTCCACCATTGATCATCTGGTATCATAGTTCTTCTGAGCTTCCTTAAAGTTTCATCTGCTTCAGTAAGTTTATAAAAAGTGGGCTCATTTGGAAATAGATACTTTATTTCATGCTCCAGATGAAATAAATTCCTCACTTTATCATAGATACTTTTCCCGGTTGGCAATGTTGATTCCGACGAGCTAGTAGAACAATCAGCTGTGGTTTTAGCATGAGCCTTTATTCTCTTCTCATAGGTTTCCAAGTCTACTATTTGATCTTCTGTGAGCATGGGACTTGGTAACCCACTATCCAGCAAAGCTTGAAATTTCTCTCTGAAAACGTTGATATCAACCAAAATGTCTGTGCACTTCCTTTCTAAATTTTGCATGAAAGTCCTCTTGGTGAAAACTCTCTTTGCTTCCAAAACTGCACCTGTCCTGTCATCAATTCCTAACAATGCAAGCTGTTGTTTTGTTCTGGAATTCAAAAATTGAATGAGTTGATTGGCCTGCTCAGGCCTGCCTCTTAATTCATTTCTGGTCCTGTTTATTTCTTCTTGGGCAATTTTAACCAGCTCATTTTGTTCAAAGATGGCTTGAATGGAGGGCCATATGACCTTTATTAACTCTATGATGTTACCCCAAAGAATGTCATTTATTTCCTTTAGAGGCTTTTCCAAAGAAAGATCTTTTTCCAAAGCCTGAACCAATTTTTCCAATCTTTTTATCTCCCTGGTGTTGTCAGCAGCTGTCTTTTTAGATGTGTCATATTTTTCCTCCAATTTTGCCAATTGCAATTTTGTTTCTTGGAGTTCTGTGACCCTTAGCTGCAAACTCTCCATATGTTTTATTAAGTCCTCAGAATTCAAATTAGAAGTGTTCACCTGAGGTGGTTGTTCCTGCTACCCTGTGGTTGCAGTACCTGTTGTTGAAGTCTGCTTGATTATTTCCTGTTCCTGCAATGCTTTTTCCAATTCCTTCTCTGTTTCATTTAGTCGCTCAGTCATATTCAAGAGCAACTCCATCATTTCTTCCTGTGAATTTCCTTTTATAACTTCCTGTGTCTGAGGGTGCCTTGAGGCTGGTAGTTTTAGCTGTTTTCTGAGTGCAGCTATATCATCCTCTTTCTTTTTTACCAATGCCTCAATACCTTTGATGTCCTTGGGATTGTGACCCAAACCAATAATTATCTCTTCTAGAGACTTTATTCTATTATCCTTGGCCTGTGAGGAGGCCTTCTCAATTTTCAATTGTGCAGTAGTGTTATTCAAAGAATCCTGCAGCGTTAAAGCTGCCATGGCCTTGTTGGTGAGAGTAGAATAAACCATTTCCCCAGTTTGTCTATGTATCTCTATCTGGTCCAGGGGATGGATATCCTTTGCTAAAACTTCAAAATTTGTTCTGATGTAATCTGTTGCTGAAGTTGGTTTTGGCACCTTTGCTTTGAAATGACTCATTAGCATTTTACCTTGGGAAAGGTCAAACGCTGAGATTAGCCTTTCTTGATTATGAGGAGCCATCTTCATATACTGATCATATACCTTCATTTTCAATGGATCATTCTTTGTTTTAATATTAATGAAGGTTCTTTTAATGTCTCCAGTATCTGTCTTTGGCGGTCTGAAAGAAGATACTTCAGTGCTTAATTGCTTTTGTATCCCTTTCTGGCTTATGTTTGTTTCACTTGTTGTGCCTGTTTGCTGACTATCTTCCCTACCATCATCAAATACTTCATCTATAATTTCTACATCTGGAGGTGGATCAGATTTGTGTTTTTTAGCTTGATAAACCTGTGAGGCTCCTTTTGAAGGTGTGGTATCTGGAGCTAGCCTTTTTTTCCCTATTTCCACATTCAGTGGAGTTTGCATCTCTGGAACTTGGATGTGTTTTGCTGGTGTGGGAGAAGCCTGAGATTGTTCCGGTGCTTTGGAATTCTGTGGTTTTTCAGCCATGACCAAAGTTTCAATAACCTGGATTACAGGTTCCTTTCCTTTACCCTTGGGTTCTGCTGCTACTGATGGACTGTCTTCCTGTAATGCTTGCTGTAGAGTGGCTGCTGAAGATGTGCCAATATAGGGTACCTGCATTTGACCACACGTTTCTAGGTCAAAGTTCTTCTCAACATCTTCCATAATCTTATTCATTCTGTCTGCTTCACTTTCTTCTTCAACAAGAGTTCCTTCAACCCATTCATCTTGATTTGCATACTGTTCTAGATCAGAAATCTTGTGGTGTATATAGGGAGATGATTTGTTTTTTAATCTCTTTTCACAAATAAAACCAAAGGGGTCATAAGGAACCCAACGGAAAGATGTCTGGAATTTTTTCTCTAATAGAAGTTCTGCTTCTCTCTCAGCTTCCCTAGAATTGCAGATGAAAGGACCTAATTGGCTTTTGATCCTTAACTGAGCTTTCTTCTTTACATTACAGAAATGGATCACATCTGAATTGTTCATCTGCCTAAAGTATTCCAAGGAAAAAATTCTCATTGGTACATATTTGGGTAACTTGAATGGACGTAATTCACATCCATAAATCCTGATGACTGTATGGTTTTGGTATAAGTACCAATCCCCAATCTTATAACTCTTTGACAGTTGCAAGGTTTTTCTAATTTCATTGCTTAGTCTTGGGGGAGAAATTCCTGTTAATAAAGTTGTTGCTGGATATACAAACTGATCAATGAATTCTGAGTAGGAGTAGGGAGAATCAGAGGAAAAATGAATGATGGGGGACCAAAAAATGACTGACCTGGAATTCTTCTTGGCATCAAGTTTCTGTACAGGGAAAGGGAACCTTTCTGACTGATAGAAGATCATGAGATGATAGATAACTGAGGAGTAATTAAAAACTTTTTCATTATCTAGCCTTAAGAATTGATCATGGATCTTGCTGGCTATGAAAGAAGCATAGTCATATTTGATATCAGGAGGTTGCCCAGGAGTAAAAATGGATAGCAGAGCCAAGGTTATCTCATCTACATATTCACTGGTGTTAAATCCTAGGACAAAAGATATTATATTTACAACGAGCCTTCCCAATGTATTGAAATAGTAAAAACCATAGGGGGGAGACCCTTTTGGCTGATGCTCAGGTAGCATGAAATGCTGGCACATGGATTTTAGCTTCTCTGGGGTTAATTGTCTGGTTTTCTCAATCAATACTTCTATGGACAATGGTGCTAAATCTTGGTCTGGTTCAAAGTGCAACATGGCATTGATGGCCTGTGGAGTGATGGGAAACAGAACACTTTGGTCAGGAGCTATTACAGCCCTCCGTGCGGGATCATAGCTTGCCTGGCAATAATGAATGATTTCAGGGAAAATAAGGACTGAAGGAATTAGATACCTTGGGATATTAGATTCCCACAACCCTACAAGATCTTGCCCCTTTGAGTATTCGTCTCTGCAGCGACAATAGCTCAATAGGGGAGTTTCATCATAAGCCAGGTATTTTATTTGGAAATCTTCATCTATCAGAGGTAAATAATCCAAATCACGGTGAGGAGCATTCAATGGGGCGATATTCAGAGCTGCTGGGACCTCCATTTTGGTTCTTGTGGATTCAAAATGGAGGTTTTTTTGTTTTCTTCACGGGCCGGGCGGAATTCTTGAAACGAAGGGAATTGGAAGAATTTGCAGTTTCGGGGAGCAATTTCACAGGTTTAAAATCTCCAGGGAGGACTCAGTGATGATTTTTAACCACTTTTTTCAATAAAAAGGAATGAGCCTTTCTTTTACTTATAAAATGCGTAGCGATAAATACCGTTTGTGTAGACGGAAACTAGTTCTTTAACAGTAATGGTAACATGGACTGCCTTCTTCAACATCGCTAGCTGAATTTTGGGGAAGTGAGTTCTATCAACATAAAGGAAATTTTGAAAATTGCGCTGGAAAATCGCTATCTTCGCATTAATGAAAATAACTGGAAAACGTGAAAATGGCTTATTTACAAGTTGTGCTAGTTTTTTGTTTGAGGACGCTGCACGGTAGTACTGGATGACGTGTGCAGAGTCGGGCGGTAAGTGGTAAGCGGGAAGTCCTCGCACCGCTTTTGGTCGAGGGCGGTATTAATCGCGGGGGCAGCGATTCCATAGGATAATCGCCACGTGGATGGTTGACTATTCGGAAACCACCCATCCCCCGCTGGTTAAATTGCTGACAAGGGATGGGCAGCGGGATCAACGCTGGCCGTTGATCTGCGGGAGGCTGATCCAACGGCTGGGGCGATGGGAAGATGGGCGGAGGTTTCATGTGGGCCCCGTCGTACTTTTAAACACTTTTAAATGTTTTTAATCGCTCCGGGGGCTATTTAACTGGCGGAAATAGTTATTAATTAGTCCAGATGACTTAATTAATCCCGTGTGTAAACGAAAGGGGTTGCGGCGGAGTTGGCTTAAGTGGAATGCCACGTAGACTGACCACGGTGGCGCAAGACTTTCTCGAAACTTTATTCATATTTTTACGTTTAAACACACATATCGTCTGTTTAAGGTTTTTATGTATATATTTTTATTTATATGGTAAATTAATTAATACAACTAATTCACCATAGGAGCGGGATTAATGTATAATGCTATATTTTTAACCAAAGGGCTTGTAGGAGCGGGTTTTAATGAATTTTAGGGAAATAAATACTTTGGTTAAAACATTATAATAAAGGGGTTTTTGGGGTATATATAAAAAAGGGAGTTATATACTTAGGAAAGGGTATTTCACTAGGGATTTAATATAATAGAGTTAAATGTTAATATGGCAAAGGACAAGGAAACTCAAAATATTTTTACATATCTAAGAAAGTGATCACTTGTGAAGTAAATTGCAACATTTTATCTCCAACACTTCTTAGAATAGCAATTTTATCTTGAGGGATTTTTATGAAATTATGCATCAGTTCCCTAAGTAAAATGTGATTTTTCTTAGGAGAAAGTTAAAAATGGAAGATAATCAATGATGAATTATCTCTAGTACTTAGGTCTTTTTGATCATTAGGCCGAGGGTCCGGTCCCTCCAGAAGTCAAGGAAATGCCTTGAGCCCCTTTGATCTCCAATTACCTTAGTACTTTTGGGGAAATTAGTAAAACTCTTGAGGGGGAAAAATGATGAGGGAGGTTAATGAATTTGACTTTGCTTGCTGTGATTTTCCAGTGTATTTCCTGCCTTAGTACTTGTGATGAAAGTAAATGATTAACCAACATGTAGCAGCACTATTCATCAGATAACACTTTGCAGCACCATCTACCTACCCTATCTACTTAACACTACCATTTTGTCTTCTTTATTAGGGTGCATTTAGACTTGCAAACCCCGATCAATCTTTTCTTTTTACATGATGAATCTATCTATTTCTACCCTTATTACATCCAAGGGCTCAGATTAAACTGTTGAGCACCTTTTATTCACTCTACCTATCTACTTATCTGCCAAGATTAAACTGTTTGGTCAGATATTTATTCTCTATTCTATAACATGAAATTGAAATATGAGTAAGCCAAGTTTAAACAGTTTGACTTATTCATGAATTGTGGCAAAGGTTTGACAAGCTGCACACAATTGCTTTATTACAAAAATCAAATAGTAGTGGCATTTGGATTTGCACACTTTCCTTGGTCTATTTTTTGCTTGGGGTTCATTTCTTTCACTTTTTTGACCATTTTATTCTTTTTACCCTTTGATCTTTCTTTCAGGGTATACCCTCTTTACATTTTTTAACTTTTTTGATTTTTTGGTTTTTTAAGAATATGGAACACCTTTGCTCAAGTAAGAAGGTTTGAACATATTCCATAATTCCATCAAGACAATCATGAAAGATGAAACCTATTGGTATAGGAGTCTAACACACTGCACAATAGATTACTTCAGTTGTTAAGATTAACAAAACAACCTTCATTATTCACAAACTTCTTCTTGTTCTAAAATCCATAATTGATCAATAACCATATGAACAGAAGACAACATCATTTTAAGGCCTGAAGTACCTCTGCAATTTCCTCATCATTTTATAAACAGAGCTCTTCCTCAAAAGACTACTTTGGAAAGAAATCAATAACTCATGAGTAAAGGTTTTGTGACATTCAATTGAATTGCATAATAGAGATAGGAACTAGTTCTAGAATAGAAGATCTTATGATGATAACAATGTTTTCCCCTAAATATGTTTCAAATCTCTAATCAAGGACAAAATGTTGCATCATTGTAAGTTAGTTGTTTAATTGATTAGTTAGAGGATTTGCATACTTAGTGATCACTCCTCAAGTTTAGTTTGTGTTTTGAATCATTTGCTTAAAAGTCATTATCAAGCTTTTCTTTTACTTTGTCATAGTTTAGATTTGATTCTACTTCAATGTTTCCAATTGCATTTGCCATTTGACATTCCATCAATTAGGCTTAACTCTGTTTTGATCGCCAGCTCCTTTCCATTAGCTTTCTAGGCATTTTCCTTGTAAACATAAAACCACCAAAAGACCAAAAACATCATAAATCATCATAAAAGACCAAAAACATCACAAAACACTACACACAACGCATTAGGAAACAAGCACCTAGGTACATACAGTACACTTCACTTCAGCAGTTTACAAATCCTGGTTGACAATTAAATGAGCTCAGTTTAGGAGACTAGATTGAGACCAAACAGAGGCCTTTCTGTCTGTTAAACACTTATGATTTCCCTTTAACTGCGTTTAATTTGGGGGGATTAGGCTTTTGATAATCATTCTTAGCCGTGATCCCCACAATTATGTCTTCAATATTCATTTTGTTGTGCTCTGTCTTCAAGAAATGATACTCTTTTAAATGTGATTAAATCACAGTGTCTTGTCGATGTGCAGGGCCGCACAGGCCTTTCTATGTGTTACCAACGCTCATGAAACATTGATAAATTATTGAATAGAGCCCGCGAATGATTCTTTTTAATAGCTTGAAGGCACAGGAAATGTCTCTCCCGGCCCTCGGCCTTTCTCTTTAATACAATGGAAAACCATTAACAAGACCTGCAAAACACAGAAATAATTAAGAAATCATGCATTTTTGGGTTAAACTGCTTAGAAGGCGGGGAAGGAGCATAGCCGTTGGATGGCATCATCCAACGGTCGGGATTAATCGAGAGAGATCATAGAATGGGCGGAAGAAGATTGAATTTGAGCCGTCGATCGCGCAGAGATCGACGGTTGGGAGCAGAGGTTGAAAGTCAAACGGGGGAATCGTTGACCGGGCAACCGAATCAGGGAGATGAAATCTGAACTGTCGATCTGTAGATCAGATCGACGGCTGAAAATGATTTAACGTTGCACCAGGACCACGCTAAGTGTCGGGCATCTGAGTTATCCGTCGCGCATCTTCGGCGAGCAATAGCCATTGGATGGCCCACCCCAGATCGGACGGTCCACGGCAATATCACTGGGCATCCGCATCCGAACAATAATGCGCGATGGACGATGGTTATGCGTGATGGACGGCGGTTTTGAAAAAGGTACAGGGGACGCGTGGCGGCAAGTGTATGGAATCGCTGGCGATCGGGAAAAAACCGCCCTTGCCTCAAAGGCGGTGCGATGGATACCACGCGGTTTCTGGAGTGGTGAACAGTTGGCGGGGACCACCGGGTAGACGGACTCCGCACCGTCCGATCTATGGATTAGATCGATGATGTAGTTTTATTGAGAAATCACTCCGGTGGAGAATTTTATAAAATAAAATAAAACCCAAAGTTTTACAAATAACAAAGGTTTTTTATGTTTCGTGGGCGGAAAACGTAAAAAATAGGGTTAGGCGCCCGAATGCGGGGCCGTTGGGCGCATGAAGGACTGTGTAACCGGGGTTAAAGCGGAGGGGGTTTATCGCATATCGAAACTTCGGGCCCGGGCTTTTCAATCAACCCATTGTATTTTCTGCGATTGCGATTGCACGATCGGTCTTTCAATCAACCCATTAAAATATTAACACGTGATTTTGGTTTTTAGACCAAAACTTTGGAAAAGTGGGTTTTTAACATTTACAAAGGAAAAATGGATCGGGCATGAGATATTTTACAAGGTTTAAGCAGCAAGGTGGACCCACGTTTAATTATGAAAATAACAATGCGATCGGGGGTTTTTAAACAGAAATGTTCAATCGCATCGGAACTTTCGATGATAGCAAAAAGACTTGTGCACATTGAAAAACTTGCGATGCGATTAGCGCTATATGGGTTCTGCGCTTGGCCTTTATGAAAAGGGCACATGTGGGGAAGTGGTTAGGACTTAGCCCAAAGGGGCTTAAGCCTATAGTAAAGACTTGTATTTTTTATGAGTTTTTCATAGCTTTCAATGGAATTGGGGGTTTTAGAATAGTTAAAAAATGAGTTTTTAACTATGTAAAGAGGATTTTCATAAATGGAAGAAGAGGATTTATGAAAACAAGGGAGTTTTTATGGAGAAAAAGGGGAGAAAATGAAGGTTTGAGAAGGGGGAAAATGAAGGTCTTTCAACAGTTTCTTCTCATGATCTCAGTAGGATTTCCAAGTATAAAATGGGAACAACAATGAAGATTTTGGACAAAGGCATGAGGCCTTCAAGGAGCCTTCAAGAGCCAACAATTTTTAGTAATAAAATTTTTTCCTTGGAGGCTCAAAAATTCTTAGCCACCTTTTGGTATAACAAATATTATAGGTTGCTAACATACTCAAAGGATTCACTATCTTCTCGCCTTTAATTTTGTATTCTCTAGATGTATTTTTGGGAATTTAGGATTTTCCTGATTTTGAATGAATGTTGTGTTTCTATCTGTTGATTTTTTATAGCTTGGGAGGTACTTCAAGCCCTAGGGTTCAGGGTTTCAAGGTTGGAGCACCACAGTGAGTCATTGTGGGCTTGGAACCCAAGGTTGGATTTTTGTACCCATTAATATTTGGGCCAAAACCATGGAGTTTTTTAGACATTTGATGGATGGAGATGATAGAGGAAATCGAGGAGAATCCAATTCAATGAAAATCGTCAAATTTCGAGTTGTCTACGACGAGTTAGGAATTTTTGAAGATATTGTGTGGGATTGGTTAAAGTTGCCCTAGTAGTTGGAGACCTTATGGTAGCTAGACAAGCCCTCCTCAAGGAATTTGTTGGAGCCACATGTGTGGGTATATATTAGACACATGCGTGAGGTTATTAGATCATCCAAGTGCAACGATTCTAAGGAGAATCATCGCTTGTGGTAGCCACATTATAGAAAGAAGAAGGTCGAGCAACAAAAGCAGTGATTTAGCATCTATTTTTTGAGATTGACAAGGCCGAGGTACAACAAAGGCTAGCCAAGTTATTTCTAGGATGTTTGATGCTATTTTGAGGGTTTTTTATCCTTGTTTCAATAGGCCGCAGGCCATGTACGCACTGCAAAGGCACCACAAGCATGTTCTAGGCTTGTTGGAGGGGTTGTAAGGTCTATTACTAAATGCAGTGACAAGGGAGAAAGTAGCGTGGGAGGAAACAAAGAAAGGAATGGAAGTCAAATTGTTTTTAAGGACTGTTGTAGTTGTTAGAGAGGGTTGATAGGCTCTGCGTTGATTCCCTAGCCAGATTGAAAACCTAAAACAATTGCACCAACTCATAAGGTATGTTCTCATGTTGAATTGTTGGTCCTAGTTTGGACAGTTGGATGGTATAGTTTGCAGCCCATGGAAGCCAAGAGGAAGAGGGCTAACTTGGTGGTTAGAAGTCCTTTCCAAGGATAAAATTCCACAGTGATTTAGTTGTTGTATTGGGAATTTCAAGAGTTGTTAGAGGGAAATGTGATAATGCCCAAAGTAGCCCTTGAAAAGTAGTCATAAAGGGAGTTGACAATTGAAGTTGGGTGAAGTTGTTGGAGCCTATGTGTAGCTCTTTGATGGGCGAAAGAAGCTACGGATCAACGAGACTAAGGGGTAGCTAGATATCATATCGGAAGCGAAGGATCGACGGGATGAGATACGACATAGAGGCTGTGATTATGCACTAGAGCAACAAGATTGTCATTGTATTTTGTATTATTATACTAGTAGATATTTGAGGGCTATTATCCCTTGTACGGGAGCCCTAGACTGTTGTATTATATGTTGATAATATAATGAAGTTGGGTTACATATTTTTTTGTTATTGTTCTTATTGTGAAAATGATTGGTTTACTACATTATATTGTTTCGCTGTCCTAAGCATATTTGTTGAGATTCGTGGTTTGGTAGCGTTAGAGATTTAAGATTCTATCCTAGACACCAGGGTCGTGGAAAACCAACATGGTATTAGAGCATGTCTGAGCTACTTTGAAGACAATGAATCAAAAAGTGCACAAGAGAAGTACAAATTAAGAGGGAGTTGGTCACATTGTAGGTGAAGGAGTCACTACAATGTCAAAGTTTCAATTTGGTCTTCGATACGAGGACAATTTGGAAGGGTTGTCCAACTATAGTTTGGGAAAGGGACCAACTGATCCTAAGAAGCTGTAAGTGTACAAATAATTGGATACGAAGGCAAGATTGATCATCTTAGATGGTGTGAAGGACTCTCTAATACCACATTTGTTTGGGAAGAACTTCACTCATGATATGTGGATGGATCTTCAGAATTTATTCCAAAATAAGAACGAGAACTGGGTACTGGTATTGGAGAACAAGTTGAAGTCCACCAAGATGTTGCAGGGTGAAGGCGTGACTTCCTATCTGATGAGGTTGTCTTAATTCAAATATGACCTTGCTATCATCGTTGTGACTATCTCAGTGAATGATATGGTGAGTGTTACAGGTCAATTTGGGCATCATCCCTAAGACTAGTATGAATAGGGTCTATCATCCCATAATTCAATACAAACAGGGTCTATCATCCCCTATAATTCAGTTGTTACATGCCCTAGAGAAGTCATTCCATTGATGGCTTTAATTCATGAGAATTCCAATATTTGAATTATAGTTAAAATGACCGATTGACTCATCAATGCTCCTATGAATGGGCCTAAGTGTATTGGAAATCACTTACCCCCATGCAAGGGTGCTCTACAAAGCACTTTCTGAAACTTAAGGGTGCGTTGGTTTCCTAGGAGAGAAATCATCATTTTTCTGGGAATCTCCACATGTACAGTGACTTTTAGAAGAGCTCATAGGGGTCATAATTCAAATACATGTGTTCATCCATCACCATTGAGCCTCGAAACATGTCTCATCTATTATTAGAAATCCATTCAATATCATTTATTATGAAACTACCTACAATTTCCCTATAAATTGAGCACTCATCTAAGTGCAAGGGAGGAAGAAATTTGTGTAGTGTTATGATGTTGGATTCTCAATTCTTGGAAAGCTGAAGTACTGTGATGCTGCTAGATTGGTGCTTGGTGTGATGAGGACGGGATGAAGTTTGAGCAGGTTGACAATGAACTAATCGACTGGTTGTAATCTATTCCTCCTAATATTGCAATAAAGATATTTGTTCTTTCTCTTATATGTGTGATTATCTTTGGTGAATGTATTCTCAATATGTGCATGTATTCTCAAATTTCGTCAGTTCAATATGGTTATGATAAATATATATTGTATAATTTTTATCTTCGTTTGCTGTCTTCTTGTTTTGATTGCAGGTATTGATCTGGAAAGTTTAGTTGGATCCAGAGCGAAAAAAGCGACGAAAGAAGAAGAACGAGAGTGAAGGATCACAAGTAATTCTCTTCATCTTCTGTTTATCTGTTTATCTTAGAGAGAAAATAATTTACCTTTCCTCTGTTGTTCTGAGTGAAGAAACACGACACTCAGGGAAGACTAGTTTATCCATAGATTATAATTCCTCATAACAAATTGGCGATTCCACTAGGATAGTTCTTTTTCTTGTGTCAACCTCGTTAAAAAATGAAACAAGTGCCTATGAGGATAGTTCTTTTACTGTGTCAACCTCGTTAAAAAATGAATCAGGTGACGAGGATAGTTCTTTTACTCTGTCAACCTCGTTAAAAAATGAATCAGGTGATGAGGAGTTCTTTTACCATGTCAACCTCATTAAAAAATGAAATAGGTGATGAGAATAGTTATTTTACTGTGTCAACCTTGTTAAAAAATGAATCAGGTGATGAGGATAGTCCTTTTACTGTGTCAACCTCGTTAAATGAAACAAGTTTCCGTGAGCATAGTTCCTTTTCTTGTGTCAATGTCTTAAATGAAACAAGGTTCCATGAGCATAGTTATTTTCCTGTGTCAAGCTCGTTAAATGAAACAAGGTTCCATGAGCATAGTTCTTTTCCTGTGTCAAGCTCGTTAAAAAATGAAACAAATCCTCTCCTAATTAAGTTGAGTCTTTCATTTGATCTTGTAAATGAACCTTCATTCCATCCAGATATTAGTAACCAGTAGTCTACTTAGGTGAATGAAATGTAGCTCGGGGGGCATGTTCCCTTGTAAGTTATGCTTGTTGAACTTATCTCAAGCATAGTTTTCTCTGTTTCAAGCTTGTGTAAAAATGAAACCACTCTCAAGTACAATTTTCTCTATTTCAAGCTTGTGTAAAAATGAAACCATTCTCAAGCATAATTTTTCCTATGTTTCAAGCTTGTATAAAAATGAAACCTATCTCGAGTCCACTACGGTTATTATTTTCAAGACTCGTTAAACTCATGAAAATTTCGAGATTCTTTTGCTATCTTTTCATTCTTGTAAAACACATGAAAATTTTGAGTTCTTTCCGCCTTTTACTGCTCATAAATTAAATTGAAAGTCGACCTCAAAGCACAGTTTTATCTCTTTTTCTAGCTTTGTTAAACATGAAAAAGGAACTTAAAGCACAATTTTGTCTCTTTTTCGAGCATTGTTAAACATGAAAAAGGAATTCAAAGCATACTTTTATCCTCTTTTTTTGAGCTTTGTTAAACATGAAAAAAGAATTCAAAGCACACTTTTATCTTTTTTTCGAGCTTGTTAAATGCGAAAAAGGAACCCCCCTGGAAAATTCTTTTAGCTCTTATTAGACTCTGTTAATGTGAAAAGATTGCTGAGCACTAGTCTTTTCAAGCTCATAAAAGGAAATGAAACTACATCTACTCAATATAAGTTTAACCCTTTTCCGGACTGAGATATATTATTTATGAAAAAGGAACACCTTAATCGAACATGGCTAAGAGGTTTTCCCATGTATTATTTTATACTTTTTCAGACCTGAGCGAAAAATTTACAAAAAAGGACTTATGGAGTTTTCTTTTCGTCCCTTTTTCAAACTCTCTAAACATGAAAAATGACCGAGTTTTCACTGTCGTTAGACTCATTAAAACATCAAATAGTGACGGACTTGTCTGATCATGACAAGATCGAGTTTCACTATCGCTAGAATCGTTAAAGCATAAAATAGCGATGGATTCACCTGAAGGGTCGAATTATAGATCAAGCATATGTTACCCTCCTCAAGCTTGTTAAAAAATAAAGAGGTATTGGCCAACAATGACTGGGGGAAATTCAGGAAAAATAACAAAACACTTTATGATAGCAGATCACTCTTGAACATGACACTTTCACTTCATCTACGTGGATTTGGGTTGGGTAATCTTTTTGACGGTCTATCATACCTATGGTCTATCATACCATCCATCACTTCAGTTTTGGGTCAATGCTGCCAACTCATTTCAGTGTCGTTGATATGTTCAAGGGAAGTCATCCAGTAATTCATCATATTTTGCAATACTCATAAAACTTCATTTTCATGACCGCCATCCCTGAACATTGCTTCATCAAGTCTCCAAAATCATTACTCCTATTTCATGTCATATATGTGACGAGTTGCTTCCTTTCGACATTAGCTCATCATCTAGGAAGTTTACTGATCCAATTTTAGATTATTAAAATTGTATTGAAATTACCCAAACGACCAAGATGGTCAATTGGAAATTAGTAATTGTCGATAATGTAATAATTCAAGTTTCAACCAAGATGGTCATCAATTTGTAAGTTTAAATGTTCGACATCGATCGACATCGACTTCAGTTTCTACACCTGCAAATATGTCTCAAAAGCGCCAATCAAGACATCTTCAAGTCGACCTGCGACAAAAACAACAAAGTTTTTTAAAGACTTATATAATAAAACTTGTCCTAAGTCTTAACTGTAAAGGTCGAAAATGTTTGTAGTCCTCTTTGTAAACCTTATTGGATAAAAAAGATCCTAAGGTGAAAAGGACTAAGTTTAAGTCTTAAGTCCTAGATCTAAACATCAATTAAAGTCCTAGGTCCTAGCATTAACATTTGTTAGGTGTAAAAGGACTATGTCAAAATGCTAGCGAAAAACCTATGTTGTAAAGTCCTAGCACAAAGTCTATGGTCTTAAAGTCCTATTCCTAAGTTTCATAAACTTATGATCTTAAAATCCCTAGCGCAACATTCAAACCATATTATAAAAACCTATGCCCTAAAACTTATATTAAAGTTTCAGATGATATGGTTTTAAAAACATTGTAATAAAACCATAGTGCAAAGGGTTCGTAGGTTGGGTTTAATACTATGTTGTAAAAAACTTTATTCAATGGTTCGAGTTTTTAAATGTTGGATTAAAACTATACCATAAACCTTAGGGTCGGACTTTGGATAGAGTTCGGGTTATAAGTTTTGAAACATTGTAATAAAATTTTAATATAAACCCACAATGTTATGTTAGAACATCTACGTGTTGAAACCACGTGCATATGATCAGGATTTTGTGACTATGACAGGTTTCAAGCCACGTGCCAAAATACGGTATCAGGAGAGGAACCTGGTGTCAAAGTTCCAGAGACTGCCAAATGTTAGAACATGTGATGAATATGCCATGTGTCAGGTGCATCGGAACCGTTAGGGTTAGAGACCAAGACCGCAGGAGGAAAACTATATCCGCAGTAGGAAATGTCAAGTTAACAGTCGGATGTCATGTGTACAAAATTCATGTTACTGTGGCGGAGTCAAAAGGTGACAACTGTTGTAAAATCGTCAGCTCAAAACCGTTGGGATTTTACAATGTGAACAACGGAGGATTAGCCGCGAGAAGCTAGTAGCAATATCAATGTTGGATAAGACTGCGAGATGCCAGCCACCCGTTCACATGCAACAGTTCCACAACCACCCGGTTTGTTGACTGCTAGGCGTTAAATTTTATTGTAAGGTCTGTTTTGGGTTTTTGTTGCAGAATAATATGCGCTAAGGTTAAAAGACCTTATCACTAAAAACCCATGTGTCCACAAGACCGAGATCTGCAAACTGTGATTTCTCAACCAATTCAAATTTGGCTTCGAAGCATTCAAGATCTAGCCATCAAGTCATGAAAAAGTTTATCACGAAGCCTAAATTGGTTTGTAAATGGATATGCATGTTATCCAATCATTAAAAAAACAAATCCCTTATAATCTAAGTGGCACTAAGGAAGGCCTGAAGCTCTAGGATTCATATGAATCAAATATTAAGGAGGAAATCTAAATATTTAAAATTTGTCTTTGTTATAAAAAGACTCGAAGATGTCACTTTGAGGGAGGAGACCTCGAGAGAGGAAAGTGCATTCGAAGTGAATGATTAAGAAGACTTATAGAGAATTTGTGCAAGTTCACAATTGGTGAAATCCATTGTTCATTGTGAACGTTTTTGAATATTTGCAGGAAGCAACTTCAAAGGTCGGCAACAAATTTAGTTCATCTACAAGCATCCCATTATCAGGTCCTGTCACTTCATAGTCAAGTTTGTGCACGTATGTTGTCTCGTTCATTTCTTGGCCATTGGTGGGTCAAATTCAGAACGAAGACAGGTGTCGGAAAGCTAATTCAAGGAGCTTGAATTCCACATTGACCAGTAGTGCATGTGAGCACTGATCAACTATAAAATCCTCAATGTAACCAACTGTTACAACTTTCATAATAAGAATAGACACACAGATTGAAGCGGACCTGGAGACGTAGTCCAAGAGGGACGAACTCTGTCACAAACTTATTTGTATTATGGTATTACTTATGTGATTGATGTGAAATTTGTTAAATCTAAACCTTCATAGATTTAAAATTAGAATCATTTCATGTCTAACAGTTAAATCACATAAATAAATAAATTTTCAGTAATATTTTCCATTCACATTCTTGTACAAGAACTAGAAAAGATCTTGGTAATTTATGCATTTTAAGATCCTGAGTATTAATCTCTATAAATTTCTATAGACAGAGTCTATAAAGGGCCAGGTAGCCTTTGGATCTCATCCTTTCTTTAAAGGTGACATATCCAGTAAATTCCCCTACAATATATCTCTGTATTAGAATTAAGTAATTCAGTTTCATTTTCAGATCATTTACTTAGAAACATATTTCTAGTACCTTGGGAGCTTGCTTACATCAACGAAAGGTTTCACACTTTCGGTGACAGGTTAACATCACAGGCCTTCGACCGATAGATTTTGTTTGGCGTTCGACATCAAATCATCTATTCACGCCTTGCAAATTGTACTACAGTACCTTGAGAACCATTAACATCAACGATGGTTTCTCTCGCGCTTGTTAACGACTTACATCATTGGCTAGTAATCAGATGATGTCTTCCCATGTTGGACTTCAAATCACATATTCACATAGTTAGAATTGTACTTTGAACGATCGAGTAAGCGAGACAGAAGACCCCAGATCTAGTTTCATCCAGCTAGGCTGCAATTTCAGGAATTGTACCACATGATCCGTACAATGGATTTACATACAGATGGTCATCCTCTCATGGGCCTATATATGTAGTCCTGTCTATATCTGTAGACGGATGTCTGATCTATGTACGTGTTATGGTAGTTTATGTGTTGAGTATGGGTATGCCTCCCTCAACAATTCATGTCCAAGATGTACAAGATATCATGATGTAATGTATTGCAAATTGATGCAGGTCACCGTCCACTTCATATCCTACTTATCACATCATAAAGAATCTCATCCAAATATTATCATTATTTTGACTTCATGCTTTAGGGGCCAGCTGTTACAGGTCAATTTGGGCATGATCCCTAAGACCAGTATAAACAAGGTCTATCATCCCTTAATTCGATACAAACAGGGTCTATCATCCCCTAATTCAGTTGCTACATGCCCTAGAGAAGTCATTCCATTGATGTCTTTAATTCATGAGAATTCTAATATTTGAAGTATAATTAAATTGACCCATTGACTCATCAATGCTCAAATGAATGGGCCTAAGTGCATTGCAAAGCACTTACCCCCATGCAAGGGTGCTCTGTAAAGCACTTCCCGACACTTAAGGGTGCATTGGATTCCTCAGAGCGAAATCATCATTGTTCCGGGAATCTCCACATGTCTAGTGAATTCTAGAAGAGCTCATAGGTTTCATACTTCAAATACACGTGTTCACCCATCAGCATTGAGCCTAGAAACATGTATCATCTATTATTAGAAAGCCATTCAATATCATTTATTGAGAAAATACCTACAATTTCCTTATAAATTGAGAACTCATCTAAGTGCAAGGGAGGAAGAAATTTGTGTAGTGTTATGTTGTTGGATTCTCAATTCTTGGAGAGCTGAAGTATTGCGATGTTGTTGGATTGATGCTTGGTGTGATGAGGACCAGATGAAGTTGGAGCAGGTTGACAACAAACTGGTCGACTAGTTGTAATCTATTCCTCCTAATACTGCAATAAAGATATTTGTTCTTTCTCTCATATATGCAATTATCTTTTGTGAATGTATTCTCAATATGTGCATGTATTCTCAGATTTAGTCAGTTCAATCTGGTTATGATAGATAGATATTGTATATTGTATCATTGTTTTTTGTCTTCTGGTTTTGGTTGCATGTATTGATCTGGCGAGTTCAGTTTGATCGAGAGTGACAAAAGTGACGAAAGAAGAAGAACGAGAGCGAAGAATCACAAGTAAATCTCTTCATCTTCTATTTATCTATTTATCTTAGAGAGAAAATCATTTACCTTTCCTTTGTTGTTCTGAGTGAAGAAACACCACACTCAGGGAAGACTAGTTTATTTGTAGATTAGAATTCCTCATAACAGTGAGGATTGACTTGAAATTGTTTACTCCAAAGGGGAAGCCATTCATTAATGGGATCGTTTCTAGTGAAAAATTTCTAGACTGGAATAGGCTATGAGACGACTTCATTCAAGAAGAGTTTCGAGACGAAGATCTTCATCCGAAGAAAAGGGCATATGATGACATGACACTTGAAGCAGTAATGAAGGGTAAGCAGAAGAAGGACTTGAGTAAGATCAAGTGTTTCAACCGTGGCTATATGGGGAATTTTTTGTCGAGATGTTCGATGAAGAATAAGATGGGATATAACGAGAAGAATAAAGGGAATTAGGTTTCCGCTATTGCCACTTTTGTTGAGATAGATGCTCTCACCAGGAGATTGGAGGAGGAGGAATTTGCCATGATATCTCATTTATTGCAGGGTACTATCATTGAGGATGGATGCTACGTGGAAAATGGTGTGTTGAAAAATATATGATAGGGTCATAGGAGGTTTTTGAGACTCTAGCTGAGTGGGACTCGAAGTTGGACATGGTGCTGGGTGACAAGAGCTAGAAGGAGATACGAGGATCGGGAGTTGTGCCATTCAGGATGGAGTCAGGACGAGTGATGCAGGTCCAGGATATAATATTTGTACCAAGACTCAGATATAGTGTGATATTTGTCTCAATGGTCAAGAAGAAGGGGTTTGAGGTCTTATTCCAGCATGGGAAGGCAAGACTCAGGCATGGTCTATAAAATCTTGCAAGACTCAGGCTGACGAGAAATCCTATGAATCATGGGAAGAAGAAGCAAGAATACCAGGTGTAGGACTCAAAGGAGAAGGTGCATGTTCCAAATAAGAAAGTATAATTTCCAAAGACTCAAGGGGAGTCGAGCTCTAGAGGGAGTTTGCAGGTTTAGAGAGAGACTTTGCAGCCCAAGAATATCGTGTGGTCAGTGGGAAGAAAGGGTTATTCTACAACTACCAAGAAGGAATCATGGATGGATTGGAAGATGATACAGGAGAAGAAGAGGAAGCAGGAAGCTTCTAGTGATAATGAAACTTCCGAGTGAGGCGAGGTTCATGCTACAGGGGTTTCTGCAGTTGTGAGTGCCAGGAGTTGGGCAAGTGTTACGAGTAGTGATGATGATGATGATGGGCTACTTCCTAGTCTTGGAAGTCCTGGAGTGTTTATTTTTGATAGATTGGGAGGTAATCCAAGCCCTAGGGTTCAAGGTTTGGAGGTTGGAGCACCATAACGAGTCATTGTGGGCTTGGAACCCAAGGTTGAGGTTTTTCACCCATTGATGTTTGGGCCAAAACCATGGAGAATTTTAGACATGTGATGGATGGAGATAATAGAGGATGTTGAGGAGAATCCAACTCAACAAAAATCGTCAAACTCCGAGTTATCTAAAATGAGTTATGAATTTTTGAAGATATTTTGTGGGCTTGGTTAAGGTTGGCCTAGAAGTCAGAGCCCCTATGACAGTTAGATAAGCCCTCCTCAGGGAATTCGTTAGAGCCACATGTGTGGGTATATATTATACACATGTGTGTGAGGTTATTATATCATCCAAGAGCAATGATTTAAAGGAGAATCATCACCTGTGGTAGTTGAAATACAGAAAGGAGAAGGATGAGGAGCACAAGGACTGATTTAGGGTCTCTTTTGTGGGATTTACAAGGCCGAGGTACAATGGAGGATAGCCGAGCTGTTCCTCGGTTGTTTGGTGCTAGTTTGAGGGTGGTTTGTCCTTGTTTCAATAGGTTGCAAGCCTTTTAGACACTACAAAGGCACTACATTCCTATTGTATGCTTGTTGGAAGGGTTGTAAGGCCTATTATTAAGTGCAGTGACAAGGGAACAAGCAGCATGGGAGGCAGAAAAGATAGGGTCTGCCTTGATGCCCTAACCAGATTGAAAACCTAGAACAATTGCACCAGCTGATGAAGGTATGTTCTCATGTTGAATTGTTGGTCCTAGTTTGGACAGTTAGATGGTATAGTTTGCAACCTATGGAAGTAGAGAGGAAGAGGGAAAACTTGGTGGTTAGAAGCCCTTTCCAAGGAGCAGATTCCACGGTGATTTATTTGTTGGATTGGGAATTTAAAGAGATATTGAAGGGCAACGTGACAATGCCCAAAGCATCCCTTTACAAGCAGTCATAAAGGGATTTTACATCTAAAGTTGGTTGAAGTTGTTAGAGCCTATGTGTAGCTCTTTGATGGATGAAAGAAGCTACTAAGAAGGTATATTGGTGCTCAAGTACCTATAGGAGCCTATTGATGAGCTCGTGTTCATTGCAGCATAAGTGACTTACAACAACGATAGGTGGTAGTCCTCCTGGAGTCTCAATGTGGTGTTTCTTGATGGACTAAGGGGAAAATAGAGAGCATATCAGAAGCGAAGGACTGACATGATGACATACATCATAAAGTCTATGATTGTGCACTAGAGTAGCGAGATTTTCATTGTATATTTTATTCCTGTACTTGTGGATATTTGAGGATAATTATCCCTTTTATGGGAACCCTAGGATTTTGTACTATATGTTGATAATATAACGAAGTTGGGTTACATAAATTTTTGTTATTGTTATTATTGTGCACGTGATTGGTTTAATGCATCATATTGTTCTGTTGTGCTAAGTAGCTTTGTTGATATTCTTGGTTTGGTAGCCCCAGGGATTTAAGATTCTATACTAGACACTAGCATCTTGGAAAATCAACACTATCCATTGCCTTGAACCATATCGCTTAACTCTTCATGTACCATCTTGCCTCTTCCTAGGTCAGTGTGTCATTTATGTTTTTAAATAGTTCTTCTAGTTCAATGAGTCATTATGGGAGGAAAATTGTAGATGATGTCTCTCCTAGGAGCTTTTAAATCATTCCCTCCTCTAATTTTAGGTTATCATATACATTCTTGAACTTCTTAAGTTACTAATCATTTAATATTAGCTTTTCCATTATTAAGTTCTTTAGAAGTGTTCCATAGCATAAGTTCCTTCGCTTTGCATACAAGGGCTCCCATTATTGGTGTTAACCTATATGATTGAACTTTAGTGGAGTGGGATTGTTTTGATTTCATTTCTTACTTCCAAAATTACAATATCAAGATTCGAGCCTTTATTTTTGAAATGTGTAACTAGGTTATGTATTCATAATGTCTATTGTAATCATGATTTTATGTATTTGATGAAAAGAGAAAAATAAATTTATTATTTTCATTCTTGATGCATGGGTTTCATGCTCAAGGTAAATTAATTTGTAGGTCAAGCACCCATTGAGTGCTTGTTATGCAGACTAATTGCTAATGCCAACTTAAGTAATCTCCCTAGATTTCCAACAAAACCTAGTAACAAACATCAAAATATATAATTGCTACCTTTCCATAGCCTATAACTTGAAACATGAAACATGTAGTATGTGAATAATCACTTACTTATTAGCGATGTTCTTGTAGAAGTCCTTTCAGTGCTTTCCACAACCAAGTTATCCTGAATTCCTTAAAGGCTTTCCAAATCCACAAATTATCCATGATGCTCCAAAATATATCTGCATTGACAAAATCATTCAAAGGGATCAAATCATATCACATATAAAATCAAAGGTAAATGAAATACCTAATTTAGCATACAACATATAATTGAATTGATAATCAATTATAAACCATGCGAGTGATCAAGGAATCTCACAAATAACATCAAAATAGACGAAATTAGGAAAACACAATTACTTTGTATTGAATTGAAAGGAAAAACAAGCTTACAACCTGGTTTCCTTGATGTCACAAGCCTCTTCCAATGATATTTGTTCCTTCCCTTGATGACAAACTCTTCAGAACCAAAATAAACAACATAAGTTTACAAATCCAATTCTCCTCCATTCCTCCAGTCCTATGCTCAATTTATAGGCAAGAGGAGGAGGTTTATAATTCCTCTTCTCAAGGGATATGATGCTTAAGAGGAGGATATTAGTTCCATGATCCAAGCGATGAGGCGCAAGTATGTAGTGATTCGAGGTTTCTAATTTGGATAATATTCCTCCATCACAGATTCTAGAATTTTATTTTTACTTGCATGAAGAGGATTGTGCAATCTATAATGGAAGACAATGCATAGAATTTCACAAGCCACAATGGTAAAAACTCCACATGTGCAGGTAATGGTTAGGAAAACTACACAGATTTTCAAAAATGGTTTTTAAGCACTGCAACCAAAAATTCCTTTTGTATCTGGTATTTTTTTAATTCAAACTTCATAGGGGATTCACTTGAGACACTCATCGAATGGCGAGAGATTCGAATCGACAGTTGTAGTGACAAATTTTAGTGTAACGATTCTTCTAGGTCTGTCATAGAATTATGAAGTAAAAGAGTGATTCTCATACATCTAAGACCCCTTTGGGAATATTGTATTATGTAAAATAAATTTATTTGAATCATAAAAGACCCTCCAAGACCTTGTCAACAAGCTGCAACAAGTCATCCTGCTTGAAAGATCAAGCCTGTCTCATGGAGGCAATTCATACTTGTGGAAAGGCTATATATAAGATGAATTCAACCTCATTTAAAGCACACATCCAACACATACAAAGAAGCAATAAAAATAGATCGATCTTAAAAAAGAAGAAGTATTAAGGCAACCAAAGTTCATGAAGGAAGCTAAATTCAAAGTTTTTGGCTCTTTCTCTCTTTATTTCTTAAGTGTAATGGAATTCTAAAGTTGCTAGGTAAGAGTTGCTAGAAAATTTCTAGAGGAAAAAGTTGTCAGAAAGTCATTGGAAGTCAAAGTTGTTGGAGGAAAAAGTTGTTGGGGTTTGAAGTTGCTGGAAAAGTTGTTTGGGTTGAAGTGGCTAGAAAATTTGTTGGGGTCAAAGTTGTTTCTGGAAATTCAAAGTTTGTTATTGTAATATGTATAAGGAAAGATCATAAATAAGGAAGGTTGAATTGGTCTTGGAGGGTTCTTTTTCAAGGGTCTTAGGTTTTGGAATTCGTCATTTGAAGATTCTATAAGAAAAATAGAATTCTTGTGGGTTTTGTTCTCAAGAGGAGAGGTTTTGGACCTGGCTAGCAGTTTATATTTTGTGTTCTCTTGTCTCTTTGATATTCATTGTTTGATATTTGTTTGATGATACAAAACACAATAAAAATCAAGTTAAAGAATAATTTAATCCAGTTAAGTAAAAATACATCACAACCAGTTATGAAAATAAGAGAAATCACCTGATATAGCTGCCCGTATATTTCTCAACATGGTATTAGAGCTAAGGTAACAAGTCAAGAATAGGTAGCTTGAAGTTCACATCATTGAAGAAGGATACATAAGGGCCGAGCACAAGGAAATAATTAGAGAGGAATAAGAATCACCAAGGAGAAGTTTTCATCTCAAAATATCACATCATCACAAGGAGAAGAATACCTCAAGGACCCTACCTCCACTCAAAGGAAGAAGGAATACACATTTGACGCATCTTGAAGTCTTGATATTCTACATTTACACATCCCAAGGAAGCAAGAAGAAGCATTTCCATCATCATCAAAGAAATCAAGGTGGTCTCCCTCTCCTTGAAGAAAGGATCACATCTCAATCATATTTGAAGAAAGACATCTCTAGAAGAAGTGTTCTCATCTTCAAGGAAGAAAACATCATCAATCATCATCAAAATCAAGAAGGCATAATGTTGAAGATATCATCATTAAAGGAGCATATTCACTTGACAAGTAAGTATCTTTATATCTATGTGTAACAACCCTAGTGAAAATTCCATGTAATAAAATTTAATAAAGGAAAAATATAATAACCACGGTTATGGGATACGTATTCCAAGCTAAAACTTTGGAAACAAACATCCTATTGTGGGTGGTCATTATGATTTATTATGGCTAAGGAAATTGGCAAAGGCAATGGAAAAGGATTTGGAAAAGAAAAGTGGCATTATTTGGCATTTTATTTATGGAAATAAAGGAAATTAGGAGAAAAGGAATGTGAAAGGTCACAAGTTTCATGTGAGGATGAAATTGAAGGAAAATAATCGAAAATTGAAGAAAATAGAGACATAATTAATAAAAAGGCTTCTGAGGATCAGTTGGTACCTTTTGTCAGTTCAGTTTTGGAGATTTCTCTCTATTCTCTCTCTCTCTCAAACTCTTGGAAATTTAGAGTTTTCTTGGAACACTTCAACATTGGATCAATAAAAGCAAAAAAGGCAAAGAGGAAGAAAATATCAAGCAAGGAAGAGCAATATCAAGTGGCCGCTACAATGAGATTATTTGTAGGTATCAAGTTGCATGCATGATTTCCTTGCTAGTTTTGACATGCATGGTTATGCATGTGCGTTCTTGGTTCTCTTGTTTTCATCAACATGGTTTTTTACAGGTGTGATAGTGTTCTTCAACCTAGCCTTTCCAGTTTTGGATATCCATGGTGTGATGGGGTTCTCATGTTTTGGTTGAGTTGGATTGCCAGATGGATTCAAAACTGAGTGAGGTGGTCTCTTAAAGAAAAAACACATGGCCTAGTGATCCCTGAAACGGACTGTGGATTGCGATAAAGTCTTGTCCTAGTGACCCTTGAACAGGAGTGTGGGTTGCGGTAAAGATGAATTTTTTAATACCTCGGTGGGCCTAGAAATCCTCGACCGGTGACTAATGGGATATGCGGTAAAGCCTAGAGGTGGGTTCCCTCAATCAGGCTTGGGAATCCTTGGCGGGTGATTGGCAGGATATACTGTAAATCCTGGATGGTGGAGTCTCGATTAGGCCTAGGAATCTCGACTGGTGAATGGTGGGATATACGGTAAAGCCTAGAGACTAAGAGATAGGAAAATTTATCGTGGTATAGGTGGATAAATCTGGTGGAATCCATGCTTGAATAGGGGCTAGCGATCTGGTGGGGATTGTTGTATAGCCTGGTTCTATTGATAAGGATGAGGTGGTTTAGCCTTGGGAAGCCTTGGTCTATTTTGGTTATGAGTCCCACATTCATGCTTGGAATATGGCACTGGGGTTATTGGCTAAAAGAAAGATTTGGTTCAACAAATCTATGGTTGGGTGGTATTTCGAAGTCCCAAAATTAGTTGGATTTGCATTCATTAATAAGAGTTCCTTTCCTTGGTATTTTATGTGCAAATGTATTGGTCCATATGTGCAATTATGGATATTTTGTCCTTGTTATTTATGTTGTTTATATGCGGGTCATGAGTATGTTTTATGACAATAATGAAGTATGATTCTCATCATGTTTTTATTTGTAAATGAATGAACACTGAATATATGACCTAATATATGATCATGAAACTAATGTGATAAGGCATCAATTTTTATTAGCAATTCTCATATAAGTATGATACCTTTATTCTCAGATATGTTATTATAACCTGTAGAATGCGTATTTTTGACATGTTTGACAAAATTTCTGTCATGGATAGGAGGGGTCGAGTCAAATCATTGATCAAATGTTTGCATTAGTACATTTGTCTCAGTTTTATTTATCATTTATGAAGTTTTCATGAAGTTATAGGAAGTGGCATGAGTCTTGGCCCTGGAAAAGTGGCACATAATTCGGGGTCGCTGGCACAAAACTAGGTGAAAAAGTTCAAAATCGCTGGCTTGGCCTTGTTGTGGGAGCGATTGGATGCCTAAATTTGCATGCATGGCTTTTCGAGGGAGAGATTGGAGGTTTAACTCATTGAAAAGTTAATTTTCCTCAGGGGTTGGTCACCTGGAAAGGTTGGTTGGCTCTTGAAGGTTCTGTAGCATGTGTGGAAGGTTAGATTGGTTTTGTTTTGTCGGTTCCACTTCGTTAACTGTAAATGGGGATTCAAATCACATCATAGTAGTCTATCGTCACATGTTTAACCCATTGGACCAGGTATCTTGGGTAAATGTGGGAGGAGGGCGTTACAGAGTGGTATCAGAGCATGGTTCACCCCTTGGATTGGATGGGCGGTGTGTTGGTCATGCATTCATGTCAGTTACATATGTGGTCCTTATACTTATGGTCTATGTGCTTGTTGCATATGCATGGTGGTGGTCATGGTTACCATGGTGTCGCCATGTGAAATTTGATGGTGTTGTTGTGGAATGTGCTGTCATGAGTGTATGATTGGTTATGCATTTTTTATGAGTGTTGGTGTTTCATGTTATTAAGCATACATTAATATGGTTGTAGTTGTCATGCATGATGTCATGATGTGTGGTTGATATGGTCATGCATTGATGAATGGACTATGGTTAGGATGATATCTATATGCTATTATGATTATGTTTATACTTGTATTGCGCTAATATGGTTGATCTTGTAGATGAGATATCCTCCCTGAATGATACTAAGGTACATTGGTTTGTTTATGATTTGGTTTAGCTGACATAATATGCCTTACAAGAAAGAGATCGAGATGAATAGCAAGATGGTAGACTACATTTCATGAGATTCTCATTATGGATCAGATGAGAAGTGTGGTGGTCGTCACTCTTCTGACTTAGCAGACACATTGAGAAGTTTGAAGGCAAAAAGAAGAAGTTGTAAAGCAGACAATGACAAAATCATGCAGGCATAGGAGAAACAGAAAGAATTCAATGCAGTAATACTTTAGAGTTTGTCAGAATTTTAGATACATGGACCACTTCGGATCAACCATGGGCAGGAGGATAAGACTAATAGGTCATATGGCAATAGGTCTCATGGTGGTCATAGGTAGGATAAGGATGACATGGTTAGAGATGTAAGGCTCTTGGATACTCTAGATAGGAGAGGTGATGGAAATATGTACTATTCTAGTTATGGAGTGACCAGGGATATTTGTGGGATGAGTTCAAGAAAGCAAAGCCACCTACCTTTGATGGATATTTGAAGAAGCCGGAGGATGCAGAGGCTTGGTTACTTAGGATGAAGAATTTATTTGAGTTGCATGAGTACACAGAGAAAATGAATGCCATAATAGCTATCTTCATCCTCAAAGGGAAAACAAAAATCTAGTGGGAAGATGTAAAACAGGTCAGAGACATAAGGACAAATGACTTTAGTTGGCATGAATTCAAGGGACTCTTCAGGAAGAAATACTTGTCCGAAATGTACTACAACAACAAAGCTAAGTAATTCTATGATCTTAAGATGGGATCGATGACAAATGAGGAGTATACAACCAAGTTCTTGGAGTTATTGAGGTATGTACCATATCTTGAGGATGAAAAGGCTAAAGATCAAAGATTTGTCAGTGGATTTCCATTAGCTTTTAGATATCAGATTGAGTATGATGAGCCTCGGTCACTTGAGGAAGTTATTGGGAAATTGAAACATTGTTATGAGCAGTGAAAGCATAAGAATGAATCTTAGCAAGGATGGAAAGGGAAATATACAGGTAAATGGTAGTTGAAAATAACATGGCCTCAAAATGTAGAAGATAAAGAAATGTCGCACCATACAAGAAGTTCAACGTAGCTAGACAGGGACATGGGTAACAACAACCAAATAGAGGTGATGGTACAAGGTGGTTGGAGCATTGGAGATGTGGTAAGGAACATCTTAAGAGAGAGTGTCTGCAGAATTAGGGTGGTAGAACTTAGATCTATAGTGCATAGGAGGCGCAGACTGTTGGGGATGTTGGGAAAAACATTCCTCATATCTATGCAACACAAGATAACAAGCACATATATCACCAAACATCTATCATTGATATGGATGGTAAGCTTTGTGATCAAGTTGTTTCTATTTTGATTGACCTTGGATCTAATTATGGTTATGTTAACCTTGACTTGGTGGATAAATGTGGTTTGAATAAAGTGATGAGACTCATAAATAGGTATATTATAAGGGTCATGATGTCATCCACCAACTTATTATAGTATCTCTTTCTCACATTTATTTAAATTTTTAGTTATATTATGTTTAGTGAGAAGGGTAAAATGTATTTGTCATATCATGTAGCCTAATGTGGTTTAATTGCAGGGAATGGAGTATTTTTGAGATATTTTTCATGCAGGGACTCGAAGTAGACGTCAAGGAGAGAATATAGGAGGTTTTCCACCTTCTTAAATCCCTCAATTAGCCCAAGATCACAACTTTCTCTCTCTCATCAGCTCGATGTCATTGGCAACCAATCCACTATGAGTGTAAGTGGAGTAATGAGAAAAAAGATCCACCATCCTCGAGTTGAAGGAGACAAACATTCCTATTTTCTAGGGAGATGCTAGCAGCTACCCTTTTGTATAAATAAACAAGAAGAAGAGCTCATTAGGATTCGAGTTTTGTTTTCAGTTAGGTAGCTGTTGAGCTCAAGAACTTGACATTGTTATTGTGATTGTTCTATAATGTATTAGACCTTTTATTTATGATAATGAGAAGTTTCTTATTGAGTTATCAGCGAGTTAGTTCCATAGGGATGATGCTCTTGGGTTTGGGCCTAACCCAATGGCGTAGGTTCCTATTTTTTATTTTTATTTCTTTCTGTTTCAATTACTTATTAGCTTCTTTAATTTGAGTAGAAAATAAACCATCAAAACTTGTGGTTGCAACCTCTACTTCACCTCTCTTGTGGGAGCATGAGTGGAAGGATTCACAACCACAACCCAAAATCATTATGTTTATGATTTCCTAGAAAAGTATTTGTGTTAGTTATATTGTTTTGCATGTGCTTGCTGTAGATTAGAAGTTGGTTTGTTAATTAGATCATAGCTTTGGCATAAATTATATAACATTTAATTTCAACTCATCTTTTCCACTACATGTTTTATCATTTTGTCAATGATAAATGAATGTATGCATGTGATGACTGCAAGGATGTGTGGATCTTCATGAATGGACACCTTCACCACTTCCACCTTGAACTCCCTCACCTTCTCTTGTTAACCCTAAATTCTGCCCCAAAAATTCTGTTTCATATATAATTTTCCTAAGATCACCGAGAGCATTCTTCCTAGTGAAAAATAGGAATCTAAGAGGCTCTGAGCTTGTCTAGGGACATAGGAATTCCTTCACTCATTTAAATCAACCTCCATCCACATTTCTATACCCTTCACCCATCATTTTTTACCTTAAAAACCCTCTCGAAAACCCTCCTATAGCAATACAAGGCTCCTGTTGCAGCCACCTGTAGGACCACTCTCCTTCACCAGTTTTGATCCCCGCTGCAATTTTGAATTAGTATAGATGAATGTTGCCCCCCAGTTTTGATTTCATGATCAGGGGAAGCTCCTAGGCCACTGAAAACATTCTTTTCATTCACTACAAAATAGAATAGTGTTAGTTTCATTATAAAAAATTTGGTACAAGTAGAATGTTGATTTAGATGCAAGTGTGAGCTAGTTAGTGGTACATGAATTATAAATTACAGTTTGATATGCTATGCAAGAGATATTAACTTCTTTTCTTTAAGTAGAGCATATAGCTTGATGAATGATGCAAGATAAGATAGATTCATTTTTGCAAGTAGTTTATCTCTTGTCTTTTCATGAATTGATTAAATAGCCTTTACAAGTTGAAGTCAATGGCATTTTCCTTTTCATAGTTGGAGGTAGTTTCCAGTTGTATCTTCATTAGCAAGTTTTCCTTCGAATTCAGTAAGAGGAATGGTCATGGACCACTTTTGATCAAATGTCTTAGTTGGGGTAGCATGAGTAGAATCCCATCTACTGCGCATATAACACTGTCACCTCTAAGTTTGTACGAACCCTGGGTTGATAACTAGAGTTGAGTAGCCATTGGGAGTTGGAACAGTCTTGTTTCAATACCAGGGCTAACCACTTTTTTCCGTCGTTGTCAGGGAGGTGTCTAAGTAGATGAATATTTATGCTTAAATATTGTTTTTTTCTTTTTGTTTTGCATTTAGTTTTGAAAAAGTGAGAAAAATAACAAAAGGTTTTCTTTCATGCCTCGTAGGAGTAGGGATAATCAAGGAAAATTTCTACCAAAAACCCCCACATCCTAACAAAATCAACCTTCACTCTTCTTCAATGAATGTGAGCTTCCCTCTCTGATTGCAAGGGAGTTAGAAGACCCTCTAGGCGAACACCTTGAAATTTTTGAAGAAGATATTGGGGAGGAAGAAGAACCTACTTCACCTATCCAAGCTATGGCTGAGAACTAAAACAATGATATCTTTCCCATCAGAGAAATCAATAGGGAGGCCAGGATGAAGAACATCAACTCTGCTGCCCTCCCACACTTCCATGGCCTAACTTATGAGGATATTGATACCTTCATGTTTCAATTTGTTGTTTTTTTAGGACCTATGACTATTCCTAAAATGAACAAAAGCTGAAGTTATTCCCCTCTACGCTTAAGGATGCAGCTTTGCGCTGGTTAATGGGCCTTCCTAGGAGCAACATCACCACCTGGGCCCAAATGTAGCACTTCTTCAATAAAAAGTATAGGGATTATTGTAGTTCCTAAGAAACAAAGGAATAAATCCTTAGGATGACCTTAGGACCCGATGAATCTTTAGAAGACTATGATGAAAGGTTTCAACTTAGCTTTCAGAGGTCCAACTATACCCTTGATCCTTAATCACTCAAGTTGTTTCTCCTCTGAGGGATCAGGGAGGAAGTGTTAGAGACCCTCAATATGCTATTTGGAGGGGATATTTATCAGTTATCCTATGATTACACCAACAATGTGTTAAAAAACCACTCTAGGGAAGCCAGGAAAAAGGGTAGAATTAGTCAGGGCTTGGCCAATACTTATTCCTCTACCTCTTCCATAAAAAATGAGATAGGGAACATGATGGGTGATTTAAAGAGTCAAATGATGCATACCTTTTCATTTCAAATTGATAGCATGTAGATCAAGAGGAAACAAGAGGAAGCAGAGAGATCCCTAACTATTTTTTTCCCTAGATGCACTAGGAGACACCCTATGAATGAATTCCCAATGAATGTCATAGAAATCTGCTTAGTCTATGAGGAAAAGCATGCAACAGAAAAATGCCCTTCCTTACCAAGCCTAAAATTTGTATACTAATGGGTGGAAGGTGGGCCAGAGAAAATCTGCTTTATCAATCGAAGGAGGCCTCAAGGACCTCGATTATACCAATAGGGCATGCAAGGTGCACCTTATTCTTATTACAATTAAAATCAGAATGCACCTTTGTAGTCTTGTTACTATTCCACTCATCCATCATGGCTCACAACTCCTTCTTGGCCTTATGATCCTACATATCCTCCTCAACATGTCAACAATTTGTTTCAGCCTTATCCTTCCTAGCCTCCTCAATGGAGCAACCCACTACAAGGGTGGAGGCCTCAACTCAACCAACCTCCTGCTTTACTGCCTCCACCCCAACCTCAACCAAAAATCACTCATCCTTCTCCACCTAAGTAACCTCAGATGCCTACTCAGCCCAATCCAAACCTAAATAACAAACGGGCACAACAAGTCTACAGTGGAGAGACATCTTATCTTGCCTATGACGTGGATCCAAGAGAACAACCTTCAATATGGAAGAGTACTTCCAAATAACCATCCACCTTCTCCACCTGAAGAAATTGAAGAGGAAAAGGAAGAGAGTACCCCCTCAAGTAAATCCACCTCCTTTTCTTGAGAGATTGATCCACCCTAGACAACACACCCCAGAAGAGATTGAAATTTTGGGAGAATTGAAGAATTGGTGTTAAGATACCCTTTCTCCAGGCTATAAATGATTTTCCCATCTATAATAATCTTACCAAGGAGAAATGTTTCAAAAATTCTGGGAGAAAGAAGAGAGACACCCCCACCATCAATGTTGTTGGACAATTATCTGATTTGATGTCAGGGAGAGTGATTTTTCCAAAATAGCTAGACCATGGAAGCCCATAGTGGATGTTCACATTGATGGAATCATACCCTGATTGATCTTGGGGCTGCCATCAATGTGATGACTAAAGAAAATATGCTAAAGCTAAATCTCTGAGGGGATTTGAGGAAAACCACCACAATGATGCAACTTGCAGACAGATCCACAGTAGCTCTTGAGGGAGTTGTTAAGGATGTCATGGTCTCCATCGACTCTTGGGAGTATCCTACTAATTTCCTGGTTCTCCAGCCCAAAAAAAAGTTTAATGGTTACCCTATTATCCTAGGAAGGACTTGATTGGCCACTTCTGATGCCTAAATTAGTTGTAGGGTTGGGAACATGACCATAAAAAATGGACCCTTATCAAAACATATGATCTAATATCCCCCTGCTCAGCATTCTATTGAACATGATATACCTTTGTGGCTAGAGGATGAGGAAGAAGATGAAGGGTATCATACAACACCATACCCATTATGTACCCTATATGTTGTTATAGGAGGGGGGAAACCTGCTGACGATGACCTCATTGACCATATCCTTTAGAACCAACCCCCACTACCATTCCAATTGATGAACTTATGAGAGAATCTCGAAGCAGTCCTTGGACTGAGCTATGCTCGGTTGACTCAAGTCCTGAACATGTCAAAATTGTAGAGATTGGCCCATCCAGAATCTTGACGATCAATCCTTCCCTCTCAGCCAAAGAAGAAGAAAATTTGTAAATTATAAAATCTCTTTTGGTAATAATCACATGCAATGTAACATTGTTGCGTTTTGAACCAACAAGTGTGGTTCATCATCAGGACTAGGTGAGAGATCAGATCATGACATTAAGTTTAAATAGATGTAGAGATGGCTAAACTAGTCGTTAGGATAACAACTAGTTTGACTTATATATATATATATATATATATATATATATATATATATATATATATATATATATAACGGCTAGTTTTATTTTTAGATTAAAATATTTAATTAGTATTCTTATTTATTTTTATATTTATTTTATTTATTTATTTTTATATTCATTTTATTTTATTTTATTTTTGCACGAGGTCCAAGGAAAAATGAAAACGACCAGCAAGAAGCAGGGTAGAAACAAAAGACAGTCATGAATACATGAACATTTTTATATTTATTTTATTTATTTATATTTATATTCATTTTATTTTATTTTATTTTTGCATGAGGTCCAAGGAAAAATGAAAATGACCAGCAAGAAGCAGGGCATAAACAAAATACAGTCATGAATATAAGCCTTATATTCATGACTGTCTTTTGTTTATGCCCTGCTTCTTGCTGGTCGTTTTCATTTTTCCTTGGACCTTGTGCAAAAAAATAAATAAATAAAATATAAAATATAAAAAAATAGAAAATAAAAAAATAAAAATGAATATAAAAATAAATAAGAATACTGATTAAATATTTAAATCAACTAAATAAAATAAGAAATATTCACACACACACACACACACACACACACACACACACACACATATATTAATTAATTAATTAATTGGATAAATAAATTAAATATTTTAATCTAAAAATAAAACTAGTCGCTATATATATATATATATATAATTTTAAAAGTCAAACTAGTCGTTATCCTAACGGCTAGTTTAGCCATCTCTACATCTATTTAAACTTAATGTCCTGATCTAATCTCTCACCTAGTCCTGATGCTGAACCACACTTGTTGGTTCGAAACGTGTCAACAATGTTCCATTGCATGTGATTATTACTGAAAGTGATTTTAAAATTGTATATGATGGATCACAGAAGCCTAGATTCTAAAAATAAATAAAAAATTGTGCAAGATGCTGAGAGAACACTTAGATGCATTTACTTAGGACCATTAGGGGAATTTTGAGGTCTAAAATGGGCCTCCTAAGGATATTATAAAATAATAATGGAAATAATAAAATAAGATTATATTACATCATTAAATTTTAGAGGGAAAAAATAAAAAATATTTTTTCAACTCCTATTTTCAACTTATCTCCCTATGGGTTTACTCAAATTTCAAGTGGAAACACTTGTTGGATGCATAATTTTATTACTCATCCAAGGAGTACCCACATTGCATACTTTTGATACACCCTGCTACATGAAAAATGAGAAATACATGAAAAAAATGATTGTAATAACATTTTTTCATGTATTTTTCATTTTCGGGTAGTAAGGTCCATCGAAAGTATGCAACATGGGTATTCCTTGGATGAAGAATTAAATTTTGCATACAACAAGTACTCCTACTCGAAATTTGAGTAAAATCTTAGGGAGATAAGTTGGAAATACAAGTTGTAAAAGTAGTTTTATTATTTTATTATTTTTTAATCTTTTTACTTTTTTACTCCAAAATGGTGAATCACCCCCCATGGTTGACATCATCATCTTGAATCATATCCGTTCTTATAAAGTTTATTTTAGTTGTACATTTTTCTTAGGAGGCCCATTTTATACCTCAAAATTTCTATAATGTATAAAGAAATGAAAGGGGTGCATCCCTTGTTCTATACTAACCATATTTTCATTAAAGAAGGATGCAAGTCTGTATGCCAACCCCATAGGAGAAAGAACCAAACCCTTAAGTACATAGTGAAGGAAGAATTACAAAAGCTGTTGGACGTAGGGTTCATCTACCCCATCTCAGATAGTGAATGGGTGTCACCTCTAGTCTTAGTCCCAAAGAAGAATGGGAAGTGGAGGATCTATGTTGATTACAGGGAATTGAACAAGGCCATAAAGAAATACCATTTCCCTTTAAACTTCATTGACCAAGTCTTGGATGGTATTGTAGGGAAGAATTTATTCTCTTTCCTGAATGGATTTAGTGGTTACAATCAAATCCATATCAGCCCTGAACACCAAGAAAAAACTACATTTACATGTCCTTTGGGTACCTTTTCTTATAGAGTCCTCCCATTCGGCCAATGAAATGCCCTTGCCACTTTTTAGAGATAATTTTTTAGTATATTTATCTATCTTGTTCATGACTCTGTGGAGATATACATGGATGATTTCACTCCTTATGGATGTGATTTCTGTGAAGCCCTCTCTAATCTAGGTAAAGTCCCAAGGAAATGTATTGAATTGAATCTCTCATTGAACCCTGAGAAATGTGAATTCTTAATGAAGGCAGGGACTATTCGTGGCCACTCCATATCTCAGGAAGGAATACAGGTGGACCCAAACAAGATTGCTATCATAAAAAAGGTCCCTACCCCTCATAAACAGAGAGATGTTAGGATTTATTGGGCTTAGCTGGTTACTATGGAAGATTTATCAAAGATTTTAGTAAAGTGGTTTCACCATTGTTTGGATTGCTGACCAAGGATTTAGATTTCTATTGGAAATGTAGTTGTGAAGAGGCCCTTGAAACATTAAAGAAAAATTAACCACTACACCCGTACTTAGGGGTCCCAATTAGGCTCTGCCTTTCCATTTCAATACTGATGCATCAAAAAATGTTGTGGGGGAAGCCTTGGGACAAGTAGATGATAAGATTTTGTATGCCATTTACTTCATTAGTAAAAATATGTCTCAGGCTGAATTGAATTACACTGCCACTGAAAAATAACTCTTAGCTGTTGTACACTTCCTAAAGAAATTCAGACACTGTATCACTGGATACCAAAATTTTTTGCATACTGATCATGCAACTATTAAATATTTGATGAATAAGCCTGATGTGAATTCTAGAATAATTAGATGTTTGTTATTATTACAAAAATTTGATTTGACTATCATTGACAAGCTAGGAAATGAAAATGTAGTTGCATATTTTTTGTTTAGATTTACACTCCCTGCAGTTAATGAAGAGATGGTCGATGATCGACTTCCAGATGGAAATTTATTTGCTATCTCAATGCTCTCTCCATGGTTTGCTGATATAAAAAACTACCTAGTTTCTAGGAGATTTCCTCCATTTATTTCATCCATGGAAAAGAGTAGAATTGTGAGGAAAATCACCCCTTTCACTTGGAGTGTGTTGAAATGGAACCCATTGGGGGCTTCTAATTTAATTTTCCCTTAATTAAATTGGAAGAGAAATTGTAATTTCATCTCATGAAAACTTGTATTAGTTAACTAAATCAGAATGACTGAGTTAGCTTAGGAAATTCGAGTTGAGGGTCAAAGAGGAGACATGCAAAGGAATTTTCTATTTTTAGAGGGTCCAGATATAGTTATTTGTGAGTTGTAATTAGTTAACTCAAGAAATTGAGTTATCAATTTAACTAGTTCTAAATGAGAGATGAGCTAGAGATAGGTCCAGTGATTTAAATCTGATTTAATTCACAATGAATGATCAATTATTTAAATGATAATTCACTATAAATAGTTGTTGCATTTCAGTTCTAAGGAATACCCAGTAGAGACCGAGGTTAAAGGGATAATAAATATTAGCTGTACAATTATAAAATTGTACATGTTAGTTATAGCGTCAGTTGGAGGCCTAGGAAGGATTGTGCAATCAAGGCAAGGGATTTTCCTATTTAATAGGGATTTAATTCCTCAATGAATGTGTGAGAAAGGCAGGCTTAGCAGAGGCAAAGAATTGGCTAACTTTTTGTACGATTTTGCTTAGATTAGAGTGAGATAGTCGAAAAAATGCAGGAGTTTCTTTGAGAGAGAAAAAACTGTATTGTTTCATGATCCTTGACTTTAAAAAATATACAGATAGCATGGTTTTGGGCAGTGTGCTTGCCCCAAATACATCTTGTGTTGTTCTATTGATTGTATCTTTCTCTTACTTGTTATGTGATTGTGCGATCATGTATTGTTTCCGCAAATTGTAGAAGGATTCAGAATCTTGTTTTAGTAGATTATAAGATCGGATTGAATCTCTTTGTTAGATTTTCTACATGGTATCAGAGCATCAGGAATCACAATAAGAAGAGAAAAACATTTTTTTTTATTAGGTTCGAATTTGCAGATTTATTCTTCGGTATCAAGCAGCAGATCAAGATGTCTTTCAATGGCTTGCGACTCGAATATGTACTCGAGGGAAATTAAAATTATATTGTATGGAAGTACAGGATGGAGGCAGTGATTGAGGACAACAGACTGAAGGATTTCATAGATACTGATGTCCCGCAACAGTAGATTCTCAACTTCTTTATGCTAGGAAAAAGAATGTAGCAAAGACGAGAAGGATCTTGTTAGAGGGAGTTCGAAACCATATTGTCTCAAGTCTCCACGGGAAGGCGACTCCATATGTGATGTGGAAAGCCTTGACTGATTTGTATCAGAATAGTAGTGACCACAAGAAGCTGGCACTGAAAGATAAAATCAGAAAGATCAAAATGGAGAGGGCGACACAATCCAAAAATACTTGACGAAGTTCACTCGGTGTTGAGATGAGATTGGAAGCATTGGGATCACAGTTTCCTCGAATGATTTGGTGAGCATAGCTCTTCTAGGACTTCCCAAGAGCTGGCATTGCTACCAAGACTTTATTAACGGGAGGGAGAAGCTACCGGATTGGGAGTGACTATGGTCCGATCAGGCACAAGAAGAAATTCAGTGGAGCAACAGAGATGGATCCTCATCAAAAATTGATGATAAGGAGAGTTGTGTCTTGGCTGGGAAGGAGAAGAAAGGAAAAGGGAAGGCATCCCATTCCAAATCTGAGACCGGCAAGGCAGGCAAGAAGTGAGACTTGTTAAAGGTAAAATGTTTCAACTGGCATGAGCATGGACACTATGCCAAAAAAATTCCACAAAAGAAGAACAAAAAGGTGGCCTCAGGAGGAGCAGCAGGTGAAGCATTGGCTTCATAGTTCGAGTTTGAATTCACCCTCTTTGCATGCATGGTGTCATCAGTGATGGGAGTTGTGTGGTACTTGGATAATGGAGCCTCATTTCACATGACTGGCAAAAAATAATTTTTCAGCAGCTTGGAGGAGAAGGATCTCCAGATGCACATCGAGATGGGTGATGATAAGAGGTATAACGCTATCAGTATTTGGTACAATTACCTTTCAAAGAGATTCAGGTAAACCCCTCATACTAAAACATGTCATGCATGTACCTAGTTTAAAGAAGAACTTGGTTTTTGTTTCTATGTTGGAAGATCGTGGATATGTTTAGTGAAGGAAAGGTGTTCCTTTGTCACAAAGCCATGGGACAAGTGAAAAATATTGGGGTTCGAGTGAAGAACCTCTACCAACTTGATGTAGATGATTGCGAAACACTAATCAATAAAGTAGAGAAGGTGGAAAGTCGAGACATCGGTGAGTTAAGGCAAAGGAGGTTGTGCCATCTACACCACAATTCTTTGAGGATCGTGTAGCATATTTCTACAGGGCTTCCAAAGGGTACACTTGCACAAAGAGACACATGCAAAGGTTGTAATATGGGGAAGTATACAAAGGCCACATTTCACAATAAGGAAATCCGAGCAGTGACAATCCTTGAGATAGTTCACTCAGACACGTGTGGACTGTTCTCAACAGCTTCCACAAAAAAACACAGGTATTATGTGATTTTGTTGCTGATTTTTCAAGAAAGTGTTGGATTTTCTTCATGCAGAAGAAAGATCATACGTTCTCCAAGTTTTGTGAGTTAAAGGCACTTGTCGAGAAAGATACAGGGAAGAAGGTGAAGGCTCTGAGGAGCAACAATGGTGGAGAATACTTCTCTAACGAATTAAGGAACTTATTTGCCTCATAAGGAATTTGAAGAGAATTGATTGCTCCTTAGAACCCACAACAGAATGGGTTTGCATAAAGAAAGAACAAAAATATTGTGGGAGAAACACGAGCTATGTTGCATGATCAGGGCCTATCGTTGCATCTGTGGGAAGAAGCATGCAATAAAATAGTATTTGTGCAAAACAAAAGACTTCATCAGATACTTGGGATGAGTACACCAGAGGAGGATTTTTCAGGTAAGAGACTGGATGTGTCGTATTTTAAAATTATTGGTTCATCTATTTATTTTAATGTGACCAATGATGTCAGGAAGAAGATAGAGCCAAAAACTGAGTTGGGGATATTTGTGGGGTACATGGATACACCTCACAACTATCAGGTGTACTTACCAGCACACAGGATGACAGTGGTCAGAAGAGATATGAAGTTTGATGAAGACAAAGCCATGTGATTATCCCTTGGTAGGGAGCTTGAGTTGCATGCAATTGAGGAGCTCTTAGATCCAAAGGATGAACCTCAGGTTTATGTGGAGTAGCCACAAGCAGAGGAACAAAGAGTGGTATAAACCACTCATGCAGATCCATCCACCAGAGTTGGAAGGAAGCACGCCAGAGAGATTGACAGATTATTGTTGGGCGCGAGAGATAATGTGGGAGCACCCACATCACAACACAGGCAGGGAAGGTCCCCAGAGCAGTACACTAGATACATGCCTCTTATGAGCGGAGGTATTGATATAGAACCATCATCTTTTGAGGAAGAAGTGTAGTAGTCAGTGTGGGTTGATGCCATGGTTGAGGAGTATGACTCCATTATCAGAAACAGTTCATGGGAAGTTGTCCTAGGACCAGTGAGGAAGTCAATGGTAGTATCCAAGTGAGTCTACAAGGTGACGCAGGCATCAGATGGGAGTGTGGTTAAGCACAAGGCTAGATTTGTGTCCAAAGGCTTGTCTCAAGTGGAGGGGATTGATTATGATGAGACTTTTGCACCAGTCACAAGGTACTCATCTATTAGATATATCCTTGCACTCTCAGAACATATAGGATGGCAGATACATCATATGGATGTAAAGACATCCTTTCTCAATGGAGTTATTGAGGAAGAAGTTTACATTAAGCATCCGAAAGGTTTTGAGACCTTAGACATGGAGTCACATGTGTGCAGACTCAAGAGAGAAGTGTATGGGTTGAAGCAAGCACCTCGTACTTGGTACACTAGGATTGACAACTATTTCATTGGGTTGGGCTTCACCAAGAGTGAAGTGGATGTGAACCTATATCATATTGTGGTTGATGCTAAGATTTTGATTATTTTACTTCATGTCAATGGTTTGATACTGACTGGTGATGAGCAACTTATAAAGTCTTTCAAAGATGATCTTGCAAGATAATTTGAGATGAAGGACATGGGGCTCTTTCACTATTTCCTTGGATTGGTAATATGGAAAATATATGGGGAGATATTTGTATCTCAGGGCAAGTATGTCAAGGAGATTCTGAGGAAGTTCCACATGGAGGGCAGCAAACCCATGGAGACTCCTCTTGCAGGAAACTGAAAGGAAGGAGGATGTTACTTCGGGCAAAGTAGTGGATGCTACTATTTACAAGCAGCTTGTGGGTTCACTCATGTATTTGGTGAACACATGACCCGACATATGCTACACAGTTAACCAGCTGAGCCATGCTATGGTTAATCTGACCAAGCTCTTTTGGAAGGCAGGGAAGCATGTGTTGAGATATACCATAGGCACTACCAAGTATGGATTATGGTACAAACGAACATAGGGAGTTAAGCTTCAAGGCTTCGCGAATGCATATTGGGCAGGGATTCCATCTAACTAGAAGAGCACATCAGGAGGCATATTTAGCGTAGGATCAACAACAATTTCTTGGTACAACAAGAAACAGAGATCAGTTGCACTCAGTTTAGCAGAGGCAGAGTACATGGCGGGCAATCAGGAAGCATGCGAGGCCATCTAGATGAGGAAGATACTTGTTGATTTTTTTGGTAAATAGATGGATCCAATGGTGATACATTGTGATAAATAGAGTTGAATCAAACTCTCGATTAATCTATTATTCCATGACATGTCCAAGCATATTGATATCTGGTATCACCATCTCAGAGATTATGTTCAAAGGAGGATTATGTCATTAGAGTGCATTCCCACAAAGGATCAACATGTAGACTTCTTGAAGAAGGTGCTTACATGAAGCATATTCTAATTACATAGAGGCAGGATCGGGGTAGAAAATAATCCCTTTCTTGTTGAGAGGGAGTGTTAAAATGGCACCCATTGGGGGCTTCTGATTTTATTTTCCCTTAATTAAATTGGAAGATGAATTGTAATTTCATCTCATGACAATTTGTGTTTGTTAACTAAGTCGGAATGATTGAGTTAGCTTAGGAAATTCGAATTGAGGGTCAAAGAGGAGGAATGCATAGGAATTTTCTATTTTTAGAAGGTCCAAATATAGTTATTTGTGAGTTGTAATTAGTTAACTCAATAAATTGAGTTAAAATAAGTTTAACTAGTTCTAACTGAGTGACGAGCTAGAGATAGGTCTAGTGAATTAAATCTAATTTAATTCACAATGAGTGATTAAACAATTAACTGATAATTCGCTATAAATAATTGTTTCATGTCAGTTCTAAGGAAGGCCCAGTTGAGATTGAGGTTAAATGGATGATACCTATCAGTTGTATAATTAGAAAATTTTACAGGTCAATCATAGAGTCAGTTGGACACCTAGGAAGGATTGCACAATCAAAGGAAAATAATTTTCCTATTTAATAGTGATTTAATTCCTCAAGGAATATGCGACCAAGGCAAGCTGAGCAGAAGGAGAGAATTGGCTAAATATTTGTCCGATTTTTATTAGATCAGAGTGAGACAGTTGACCGAGTGCACAAGTTTCTCTTAAGAGAGAACTCATTGTATTGCTTCATGATCCTTGAATTTATACAATATACATATAGAGGGATTTTAAGCAGTGTGCTTTCCCTAGATACATATTGTGTTGTACGATTTATTGTCTCTTTCTCTTACTTGTTATGTGATTGTGCGATCATGTTTTGTTTTCACAAATTGTAGAAGGATTCAATATCTTGTTTTAGTATATTATAAGATCGGATTGAATCTCGTTGTTATATTTTCTACAGATTGGGGGAAACCTTTTCAAAATAGGACCAGATCAAATTTTGAGGAGATGTGTAAGAGAAGAGGATGTCTCTGACATCCTCTTAGCATGTCATGATTGGCCCTGTGGAGGTAATTTTTCTACTAAGAGGACAAATTTCAAAGTTCTACAACATGGCTACTATTGGCCCACACTCCATCAAGATGCAAGAAGGTATACTAGCATATGTGATCAGTGCCAAAGGATGGGGAAACCCACACCCAAGAATGAGATGCCTTTACAACCTCAAGTGGCCGTAGTGCCATTTGACAAGTGGGGCATGGATTTAATTTCACTAATTGACCCACTATCAGGACAGATGAAATACAATATTGTGTGCATTGACTATTTGAAAAATTGAGTTGCCACAAAGGATGTCAAAGAAACAATAGAGAAGTGATGAGTTTTTAAGGGAAATAATTTTCTACAAATTTCAGTATCAGAGGGATATAGTCACCGATCAAGGAGCTAAATTCACATAAAATTTGATTGATAATCTCTCGAGTAAGAAAAATATCAAGCATAGAACATATACTACATATCACCATCAAGAAAATGGGAAAATAGAGGTAAAAAATAGGGCATTGGTGATCAGGAGCTCAAATCTGAGCTTGGGAAAAAAACTCAAAAATGAAACTTCTCAAAATTGATTGAAAACAATATGGTTGCATAGGTCTCATCTTCCTGATTCCGGCGCCGCAAACGGTTCGAAAAACGGACATCGTATGAAGAAGTTATTGCACTTTTAGTGGAGTGGGTCCGGCGGAGCATGGAGGGGCCAACCCTCCTCCCATGGAACCTCATCATATGACCAGTGTGGGAGCTTAATGTTAAGAGTGCTTAAGGAGCCTAATATCGAGTTTAATATTTAATTAAACTTCAGTTAAGTGGAGTTTAATATGGCGGAGATTCTGGAGGCGCTCCCAAATTTAGGCGGACTTCCACTTTTAGTGGAGTTAACTGGCAGTTGCCCCACATTTAGTGGAGGAAATTGGGGCAAAGTTGTTTTGGTCATAAATTTCTCATTACTCAACCTTTTTGAACCAATTTTTTTTTGATTTCATATTTTCTCAGCATTTTGGACTCAATGGAATAGGTTTTAGAGCCATTGGAGCTCAATTTCAGCATTTTTAGCTTCAGAGAAGTTTTTTGAGCCACTAGGGCCATTTTGGGTTTTTAGTTTGGTTGAGTTGTGATTAACCTTTTTTGGTGAACCAAAAGTAATTTTGAACTATTTCCTGCATTAAAGAGCCATTGGAATAGGTCTTAGCTCTGTTTGAAGACTTTCAGAGGCCGAAAACCTTTTGGGGAGTTTTCAGTGCCACCAGGGCCATTTTGGGATTGAAGCTATTTTGAATTGTGGTTATCAGTTTGAGGTGAAAAAAAGCTCTATTTCAGATAATTTCGACCTTATGAAGCCATTGGAAGAGGTTTTAGAGACATTTGAGGACTTCTACAACCTGAAAAGTTGCATAGAATTTCAAAGCACCAGCAGGACATTGATGAGGAGATCACTGTTTATGGTAAACTTTCACTTTTTAGTGAATTTGAAAAGGAATTCTTAGCTTTTTCATACCTTCTAGATCAGTTTATATATTCAGATTTTTCTATTGAGACACTTATAATCTTGTATTGCATTTTGAGAGCTTTTAATACAAGAGGACAAGCCCATTTTGGGAGGCTTGATCCAGGAGATGTAGCCCAAGAGTTGGGGTGAACTCCTATATCATATTGTTGTTGTGTGTTGATATTATATTTCTGGATATTGTTGCTGATATCCATGTTAAGTTTCAGAAAAAACAATTACACTTAAGATACATAAACAGTGAAAAGACATGCACCATTTGCAAGCTAAATTTCCACTTAACGTCAAGTGTAAAACAAGATCATTTTAATTAAATCTGAGTGTTTACTTCTAGTATTTCTTTAGGCAGAGTCTGTAAGAGGGCCAGGTAGCCTCTGGATTCATCCTTTCTTTGAAAGGTGAAATATCCGGTAAATGCCCATACAGTCTATCTCTGTATTAGAAATATGAAGTTCTCACATTTTCAGATTTAGACTTAGAGCATTTTTGCATTCATTTACATAATCGAAAATGGATACCTTGCACCCTTTTCAAGTACCTTCCATTTTCAGATCAGATGGTATCAGAGCAGGTTTTTTCTGTTTATATGCTCTAGGAAAAGTTATATAAACTATAAACAGAGTCTGAAGCAAGCCAGGAAGCCTTCGAACCGCTTTTGTTATACAATTGCGTAGTAGATAAATGCTACTTCAGTCAATCTCTGGTTTAGTTTATATTTTGAGCATTTGTGCAACTTGACTGTTTTATTGTGAGCTTGAGATCATTTTGGGATAGCTGGTGTTAACCCTCTCCAAAGAGTTGAAGGCATTTGGCTAAAAGCTTGTCGTTTGTTTGAAAGCGTTGAGGACTTTTCTTTGGAAGTTCCTTTTGGTTGTTTTGACCATTTACATAATGTCAACTTCTGATACAAGTGAAGTTTCCTCCTTCACGAGATTCTTCAATGATGACATGAAGAATGAGTTCTTTAAGGTGAAGGACATGGTGCAGATTCTCCTTGAGGATCAAAGGGAAAGTGTTCAACTTCGTACACAATTGATAGCTATGCAGGAAGAGAAAGAAGCCATTCTTCAAAGACTGCATGATATGGAGTTGCAACTTCTTCAAGCTCAAGAAGCTTTGTCCAAGAAAATACCTCATCTTCAGGATGTAAATCATGAGGTAAATCACTCTGATTTGTCTTCAGTTTCCTCTATTGAAAAGTGTGTTGGTTCGTTTGAACGACATACAAGAGGTATTGGGTCCAAATTGATGTTGAAAATGGGCTATGAAGAAGGCAAAGGTTTGGGCAAGCATGCAAAAGGCATTGTTGAGCCTATTTGTGTTGTGGAGCGTCCCAAGAATATTGGTCTTGGCTATGAGCAGCTTAATGGCGAAGCTTTGAGCACATGCATTCAAAAATGTGATGCAAATTTGAAGAGAACATTTCTCCCAAGTTCTTAGTTACATCCATGTCATGATGGAAATCTTCCTTACCATTGTTTGAAGCCTTTGTTGCAGCAAGCAGATGGTAGACATGCAGCTTATGGCAAGCATGCAAAGCAGCATAAGAGGATTTCTTGTACATATTGTGGTCAATTTAACCATCATGTTTCAAGATGCTGGATGAGGAATAAGGCAAGAAGCAGATGAAGCAAAGACTACCTTCAAAGAATGTGCATATGATTTGCACTTTTTGCCAAAAGAAGGGACATTTTGTCTCTCATTGTTGGACTTTTCATCCAACTCGTCGTCCCACGCACATGCAGCAAGAGGAAAAAAATATTGGCGAAGGTGGAACCTCATATTCCATTATTGATGTGGAAAGGGAAGTTTCACATGAGGAAAAGTTGTAGCAGCAAAAGTCGCCATGGAAGTGGCTTGGTGAGAAGTGGATGGACTTCTTGACACAGTAAGACGTACTCCTTTTGTACATATGCAAATTTCGGATGTATGCATGTATTTTATGCTGTAATATCTTTTTTGTTTTGAGCCACCTTAGATCATTGATCAAGGTTGCGTTGTATAGTTTCACTCTATAAATTTCTCGCCAGAAATTTCTATGTGAGTTCAAGAAGGTCAGTTGCGGACAGTTGTGGACAAGCGCATTTAGGAAGGGAAATGTCAAATTCTTTCCATTTGTGGTTCAATTTCATTTTCTTTTCAAGGAAATTTTTTTGAAGGGATGAAGAGAAGAGGATGTTCATTCTCTCATTTTCTGTACTACAAATCAGTTCAGCATTTCAGTAAGCTTTTGGGGACCAAAAGCCTCTCATTTGGGAGGTGTGATCAGGAGCTCAAATCTGAGCTTGGGAAAAAGCTCAAAAATGAAAGTTCTCAAAATTGATTGAAACCAATATGGTTGCATAGGTCTCGTCTTCCTAATTCCGGCGCTGCAAATGGTTCGAAAAACGGACACCGTATGAAGAAGTTATTGCACTTTTAGTGGAGTGGGTCCGGCGGAGCACGGAGGGGCCAACCCTCCTCCCATGGAACCTCATCATATGACCAGTGTGGGAGCTTAATGATTAAGAGCGCTTAAGGAGCCTAATCTCAAGTTTAATATTTAATTAAGCTTCAATTAAGTGGAGTTTAATATGGCGGAGATTCTGGAGGTGCTCCCAAATTTAGGCGGACTTCCACTTTTAGTGGAGTTAACTGGCAGTTGCCCCACATTTAGTGGAGGAAATTGGGGCAAAGTTGTTTTGGTCATAAATTTCTCATTACTCAACCTTTTGAACGAATTTTTTTTTATTTCATATTTTCTCAGCATTTTGGACTCAATGGCATAGGTTTTAGAGCCATTGGAGCTCAATTTCAGCCTGTTTAGCTTCGGAGAAGTTTTTTGAGCCACTAGGGCCATTTTTGGTTTTGAGTTTGGTTGAGTTGTGATTAACCTTTTTTGGTGAAAAAAAATCATTTTCGACTATTTCCTTCATTACAGAGCCATTGGAACAGGTCTTAGCTTTGTTTGAAGACTTTCAGAGGCCGAAAACCTTTTGGGGAGTTTTTCAGGGCCACTAGGGCCATTTTGGGATTGAAGCTATTTTGAGTTGTGGTTATCAGTTTGAGGTGAACCAAAGCTCTATTTCAGATAATTTAGACCTTATGAAGCCATTGGAAGAGGTTTTAGAGACATTTTAGGACCTCTACAGCCCGAAAAGTTGCAGAGAAGTTTAAAGCACCAGCAGGACATTGATGAAGAGATCACTGTTTATGGTAAACTTTCACTGTTTAGTGAATTTGAAAAGGCATTCTTAGCTTTTTCCTGCCTTCTGGATCAGTTTATATATTCAGATTTTTCTATTGAGACACTTATAATCTTGTATTGCATTTTGAGAGCTTTTAATACAAGAGGACAAGCCCATTTTGGGAGGCTTGATCCAGGAGATGTAGCTCAAGAGTTGGGGTGAACTCCTATATCATATTGCTGTTGTGTGTTGATATTATATTTCTGAATATTTTTTCTGATATCCATGTTAAGTTTCAGCAAAAACAATTACACTTAAGATACATAAACAGTGAAAAGACATGCACCATTTGCAAGCTAAATTTCCGCTTAACGTCAAGTGTAAAACAAGATCATTTTAATTAAATCTGAGTGTTTACTTCTAGTATTTATTTAGGCAGAGTCTGTAAGAGGGCCAGGTAGCCTTTGGATTAATCCTTTCTTTGAAAGGTGAAATATTCGGTAAATGCCCCTACAGTCTATCTCTGTATTAGAAATATGAAGTTCTCACATTTTCAGATTTAGACTTAGAGTATTTTTGCACTCATTTACATAATCGAAAATGGATACCTTGCACCCTTTTCAAGTACCTTCCATTTTCAGATCAATTGGAAAGCATCCTCACCAAGGTTATTAGTAGCAACATGAGAGATTGGGAAGCCAAATTAGTGGAGGCCACTTGGTCCTATAAGACCACTTGGAAGAAAACCATTGGATTCACTCCTTATGATTTAGTTTATGGGAATAAAACTAAGATGTCTATTGAGTTTGAATATAAAACTTTGAGAATGGTAGCCCAATTTGACTTAGATATCACAAGAGCACATCAAGAAAGGTTGCTCCAATTGAATGGCTTGGATGAGTTCAAAATGCAGGCTCTCCCCCACACTAAGGTTATACAACTACAAAAGAAGGTCTGGCATTACAAGCATATCAAAGGGAAAACTTTTCATGAAGGGGATTGGGCCTTGTTATATGATTCTAGGTTCAAATATTTTAAAGGAAAATTAATGACAATATGGTTGGGTCCATACCGATTGGAAAAATGTCATGAAAATGGAGTTGTCCAGATCATAACCATTAATGAGAAAGGGATTCCCATGCTAGTCAATGGATATAGGCTTAAGCTATACAAACACCTCTGTACAAGGCATAATTCATCAATACCATTAGCATAGAAGTCAATGTGATTGGTACTTTCGTGTCTTCTAGTCCACATTAGCCCTATAAGATTAAAAATAAATAAAAATAAAGAGGCCTAGATGAAAACCTTTATGATGCATCTGAGGCTAAATCCAAGGTTGAAAACCTCTCGAAGGCAACCCAAGAGAATAAAAGAGCAAAGAAAAAATGACAAATATCCCTAGGTGAAAACTTCCTTTGAGGAAACTAGGGCAGGCATGAAAAGGAAGGAACCAAAGGAAGGAACCAATACCATGTTTGCTGACTTTTATTTTTATTTTGAAGGATTATACACAGTGGCAGGTTTCATGGGTACATGACCACAATTTGAAAGATATCATCCATTATTCCAACCATCCACCTCATATCAATCATCTTCATGCATGTGAACATCTCTCTCCAACATCCCATCAACATGAAAATAAAATTTTTCCTCCTCTCTGTGATGCTACAGGAAGGACCTGTATTGCTATAGGAAGGTATTGTAGTACTACAAGAGGATCCTGTAAAGCTACAGGATGGATATCAGAGGAGGATGATAGAAAAAAAGGACATCATGGCTCTAATAAATGTTTAAGAAGGTCCTCCAATTATTTTTCATCACCCATCCACTCCCTTTTATAAAAACAAATTTTCTCAAATTCTCCACTCTGTCCTACTTTTTTTTTCTAACAAAATAGACACAGAAACCATCATTTTTAATCCAAGAAGTGTCTACACTACTCCTTCATGACCCTAACATTGTCCTAAAGGCATTCCATCATCTCCCTCGTCACCCTCATGCATACTGAAGACTAAAAGGGGAGATAAGAAGACTGCTACAAAAAGAAAACCTCTTCCTGTAGTAGCCTATGCAATCACCACAAAGACCATTGATCTTGTTTTTTTGTTTCATCAGAAAAGGGAGGTGAAACCTTGCTTGAAACTATGAAGAAGAGATGTCACCCTCAAGGATATTTTTACACCAGCAACAACAATTTGGATTCATAATAGGTACCTGTGCGCACACAAGAAAAAAACAAAGTAAAATCATCATAAAAAAATGAAGATATGGATAGGAGAAAAGTCAGACAATCAAATCCCTTGGTGTCGATGATATGGTCCAACTCCAACATGCAAACCTCTGCATCAGTTCGATCTTCAGGTAGGCTTAGGTATGGAAAATCTTTACCTCCTCACTATGTGTAAATAACTAAAATGTGTGAATGTCAAGAAGGAATGTTTTAATAAGCTGGAGGTGGCCAACTATCTTGGCCACCCTCGACTAATGAGCTAAAATATAATTTAACACTCATGCAAAGAGGATATGTCACATAAAATGGGTTAGGATCACTGATAGTGGGTGGTGATTATGAGGGAAGGAAGAATAATTTCTCCAAGTAGGGACAATGATCCAAAAGAGGAAACCCCTTGTGATTGACATGTCACCACAACGTCTTAATCCCACACACAAAAATGGAATATTATGTACTCGGTGTCGAATTATTTTGCATATTTTCTCATTTTGAAAACAGTTAGAGAGAAGGATAAGCTCTGGTGTCACCGAGGAGTTTTGAACCTCGCTCTCCAATTGCAATAGGAGGGAGCTACAGGAAGACCTGAGATTGCTACAAGAGGGTCGAGAGACTACTACAAGAGGGAGGAGAAGGTAAAAAGGGTCCACAATGATTCAAATTGGTATCCAAATAAGCATATAAATCTAGGGCTACATAAATAGAAGTAAGTGTCACCATCCTTACATCCAAATTACATGCAAATTCTACTCAGATTCTATAGTCTGCAAAAATTTAATTGTGAAAATAGGAGGTATTTTTAAGCATTATAGTGGTTTGAGAAAAGGATATTTTATTGACAAATGATAAGCACCATTTGCACTCACCGCTGCCAAAAATTAAAAAATTGTATCACCATTGAAGCCATAAAAGAAAAAACCTCTCCCTTACTTAAATTGGCACTAAGGATATACAACAAAAGAGATGGGGGGGGATTCAGTAGGAGGGAACCCTTAGACACTAAAACAATCCACGTACATGCTCCTATGGTAAACATTTTTAGAAGGCACCAATGGCTAGGATTCTTTGAGTTGCTAAAGGGATATGATGATGACCTTGCCTTTGAATTTTCCATGGCATTGAATTCCCAAACATAGGACAGTGCCACCACTGTTGTGAGAGGGTTAGCTATCTCTCTTAGCCCTCAAACCATTAGCAAAGTGAAAACCCTACCTCTAGGGACCAAGTGGAGAAAGGAAGACAAAGCCATGAGTGTCACTGAAAGGAATAATTTCTTCATGTCAAAAGAGAAATTTGTTGAGGATAAAAATGGCGATTGAAGAGAAATATTACCTTATCCTTGGGATGAGGTGGCTTACTACATCCTTAAGTACATATCCTATGATGGAATAATGAGTGTGGTGTATGCTTACCGCTTCAGCTTAATTCGTGAAATGAGATTCAAGGCATAATTGGCTCTTCCTCAAAGATTGAGTGTGCCATACTTTCTCCTACAATCAATCAGAGATATGAGTCAAAAGGTGAGGGGGGAAAAACACCAACATCTAATTCACCATCGCCTCATCAAATTGATAGTAATGTGCCTTGAAAAATATGAGAATCCCCGCCCTATGGGAAAATTTCATAAATATGGATAGGGGAACTTTCATAGGGACACATTCCATTACTCCTCAAGAGAAACCTGCCTCTAGCATTGGAGGTAGGGATGGAAAAACAGAAGAAGAGGAAGACACCATAACATAGGAAGAGGACGAAACAAGGACATACTAAGAAGAGGATAGAAAAACAGAGGAAGGAGAATAAGAAATTGAAAGAGAAGGGGAGGAGAAACTAGTTGAAGGAACATCAACTCCTAAGAAAACTCCTCATCCCAAAACAACAGAAGAATCGCCACATCAAACAGGATTATATCTAGGAAAACTGAACAAGAACACTAGAAAATTTGGCAGAAATTCTGATGGCCAATTCGTCGCTATTCCGACACATAGTCGTCGCAAGAGTGACAGTTCGAGGGTGGGAAAAATGTGGTTTGCCATACCGTCGCAATTCCGACGAAATTAAAAAGTGTCGCACTATCGACACTTTTTCCGTCGCTTCCAAACAAGTGTCACTCTTCCGACGTTTCCCAATCCGTCACACTTTCGAACTTTCTAAACTGTCGCACTTCCGACGAAATGTGGTCCGACGTTTTGAACGTCGCTCTTCTGACGTTTTTAAACTGTCACAATTACGACAAAATGTGGTCCGACGTTTTGAACGTCGCTCTTTCGACGTTTGTAAACTGTCGCAATTCTGACGCAATGTGGTCTAACGTTTTGGACGTCGCTCTTCCAACGGTTGTAAATTGTCACTATTCCGACAAAATGTGGTCCGACGTTTTGGACGTCGCTCTTCCAACGTTTGTAAACTGTCGCAATTTCGATGAAATGTGGTCTGACGTTTTGAACGTCGCTCGTCCGACGTTTTTATACTGTCGCTCTTTCGACGTTTTTAATCTGTCGCAATTCCGATGCTTACAAGGCGTCGGTATAGCGACGACGGGTTCAATTTAAAAAAAAAATGAAACTTTAAAAGAGGAAAAACGTTGTTTTGAATATATTATATGAAGTAAAACAATCCATGAAGTCATTACATTTTCACATCTGAAGATTGGAACCCAAATATCCATCCAGAAAAGTGGAAGTCCCGCCCTAGACAATGATAGAAAAATACCCCATGTCACATACAGGGACTTGATATAAAACCCAGTAACGGTCCACATGGAGATTATTGACAATCTGAGAAAGCATCCAAATATGCCCGAGGCATCTATAAGAAAGTGAAATAGAAATATGTAGAATAGTAAAGTAACAGATAGAATACTGACGTCCATTGTTCCAAATACAAAATAAAGTACCCAAAATCCTTGAACAGAGAAAAACGATAATCATGTGAGGAGTGTGATATGTCCAAAATATAAAAAGACCATCAGACCATGTATCAAACCGACATAGACCCGGCATAGCTAGTTTGAAGGCGAGGAGTGATAAATATTAATCCATTTTTTTTCACAAGAGGAAAAACGTTGTTTTGAATATATTATATGAAGTAAAACAATCCATGAAGTCATTACATTTTCACATCTGAAGATTGGAACCCAAATATCCATTAGAAAAGTGGAAGTCCCACCCCAGACAATGATAGAAAAATACCCCATGTCACATACAGGGACATGATACAAAACCCGGTAACGGTCCACATGGAGATTATCGAAAAATCTAAGAAAGCATCCAAATATGCCCGAGGCATCTATAAAAGTGAAATAGCGATTATGTGAGAATAGTAAAAAAGCTTTAGGATAAATCTCACAAGCGTCCATTGTTCCAAATACAAATTAAAGTACCCAAATCCTTGAAGGAAGCAGAGAAAAGCAAAATTGACTGAGCGATGTGATATGTCCAAAATATAAAAGACCATCTGAACCATATCAATAAACCAACAACATAGACCAGCATCGCTAGGTTTTGAAGCGAGAGTGATAAACATTAATCATTTTTTTTCACAAGAGAAAAAACGCTATTTTGAATATATTATATGAAGTAAAACAATCCATGAAGTCATTACATTTTCACATACGGAATATTGGAACCCAAATATCCATCGAGAAAAAGTGGAAGTCCCACCCCAGAACCAGGTGATAGAAAAATACCCCATGTCACATACGGGGGGACTTGATATAAAACCCAGTAACGGTCCACATGGAGATTATCAACAATCTGAGAAAGCATCCAAATATGCCCAAGGCATCTATAAGAAATTGAAATAACAGTATGTAGAATAGTAAATCAATAGATAGAGTACCGACGTCCATTGTTCCAAATACAAATTAAAGTACCCAAAATCCTTGAACAGAGAAAAAAGCTAATCACGTGAGGAGTGTGATATGTCCAAAATATAAAAATACCATCAGACCATATCAATAAACTAGCAACATAGACCAACATCGCTAGTTTTTAAGGCGAGTGATAAACATTAATCATTTTTCACAAGAAAAAAACGTTGTTTTAGATATATTATATGAAATAAAACGATCCATGAAGTCATTACATTTTCACATCGAATAACTTGGAACCCAAATATCCATCGAGAAAAGTGGAAGTCCCACCCGGACAATGATAGAAAAATACCCCATGTCACATACGGGGGACATGTTCTCTATAAAACTTCCGACCCGCAGTCCACATGGAGATTATCGACAAATCTTAGAAAGCATCCAAATATGCCCGAGGCATCTATAAGAAAGTGAAATAGCAGTATGTAGAATAGTAAAGCAACAGATAGAGTACCGACATCCATTGTTCCAAATACAAATTAAAGTACGCAAAATCCTTGAACAGAGAAAAATGATAATCATGTGAGGAGTGTGATAACCATCTGCAGAAACCCAGGCTCACTTGTAAGATCAGGCTCACTTGATTCCAAAATTGGTAACCATATGTTGCATCCAAGATGTAAGGTTCAAGCTCGCTTGTTTCCATTAGTAGCCCGCTACAGCATCCACCCTGTTCATAGAAAAAAGGTTCCCGTACTAGATATACAGAGAAAGAGGATAATACGTAGACCATATAAACATGGCTCTGTATTTCAAAAAACAGGTTTAAAATAGAAACAGGGCAACATTTTTTTTCTAAGTAAATTTAATCTATTAACAGTGGGAATAAAATTACACCAAAGTCAAAATAATTGCCCAGACTGGCAAATTTGTCATCAAAAAATCAAAAAATTAAGAAGACTTCCCTCATACGGGGAAACCAGTCTTGAACGTTTAATTTATAGAATTCAAAAATATTACAAAGGTCCAACACAGTAAAATAATCTAAAAGCAGCCCAATTAAGTGGGCCACGAAGCAAGAAAAACAAATTAACCAAACTACTCCTCCGGCTCCTCGACGATTCGGCACCATCCTTCGGAAGGTCCAGGATCGCTAGGTGCTACCTCCACATTCATGCCACGGCTCCCCTCCTGAAGGCCCGAATGCTGGCCGGATTTTTCCGAGCTCAGACCCGCTGGACGGGTGCATTCTTCCTCCGTTTGGGCCTCCTTGCGGAAAACCACAGTGACTGAAGTTGTAATTCGTGAGTGGTTGAGAGAGAAATTAAAGGAAAATTGTGCAGTACACGTTGTGGGAGAAGGTGAACTAGCGTTGAGGAAACGAGGAGCAGGGGAATCCATACGGTGTCCAGATCCTACAACCCGACCCCGCCCACTCCTAGTATTTGGATAGCGACTTGCGTAATAATCACTGGACTGGTCGAAAGACAACTTGGTTGAGGGGTTGGAGGGAGCGCGCAAGAGTTGACCTCTAGTGCTCCCCCTGCGGCTACGCATCCTTTGAAGCATGCGAGGTATGGGTGCAGTCTCACTAGCAGTGGGAAAAAGAGGAGACGGAGAAGTAGAATTCCAAGAAATAGAGGAAGACAGACAAGGACCAGACCGAGAGAAATGCATATATGCAGCAAGGTCTACGCAGCCGTTCAGCTGGCCACTTCTCCTTCTCGTCACAGTGAGCAGGCAGTGTAACCCAGCAACCGGCTCGTCTGAAAAACCATAGCGAAATGCCATTTTATCGACCTGACTGCAATGCAATCGAAGGACACCCGTCATAATTAATCTCTGATCATTAATGAGAGCCGAAGGCCGGATCATATTGGAGCATGCGGAATCACTAACAGGAGTGGAGGTCCGATCTTGAACAGTGTTAAAACTTAATGTGATTAGATGTGAAAACCTTGGAACTTAATTGAACAACGTTAAAACTTAATGCGATTGATATGAAATCGCCACATCCATGTCCCATTGCCTTAAACACCATCGAATGCACCCGCAGCCGGGAGCAGGGCAAGTTCTGATTGAGGACATGTGGCAGAAATTGATTGGAGCGGATCTTTGTTTGGGCCGCTCGCGCAGTGGAAATCCGGACCCGAAAAATATTAGGGCGAATTTGATAAGAAATTCATGTCACAACTCTCCCTCTGTACGCCATCCCAACTTTGAACCCAAAAAATATTAGGGCGGAATTCATTTGGTTTTCACGTCACAAAATTGGCCGACGTCAGCAGGCTATTTTGGAACGCGAATTTGGTTTGAATTATGGTTTATCGCCATTTGAAGTCCGGCGGGCTCGACTTAAGAACAATTTTGTTTGATCCCATCTTATAAAATTTGTGTTGGTTTTCCTTGATAATACACATATTTATAATAAATCATGGGAATACCACACTAGTAAACATATGGAAAAGTTATATAAATTATTGAGAACAATCATTTTTATGTAAAAATATCCAAATGTGCTTTTGGGAAATAATAATTCGAGTATTTGGTTCATATTTTTTTAAAGGAAGGAGTGAAGTTGGAGCCTCAAAAGATGCAAGCTATTAAAAAATGACCTATTCCTAAGAAAATCAAGGTTCTTAGAAGATTTTTTAGACTTACATGATCAGTATGATGATAATTATGATAATTTCACAAAACAATCACTAGCTATTTGGAGGGATGAGATATTAGAACTTCAGCTTGATGAGGATTTTTTAAGAGTTTTATTTCTTCTTTTGAAATCAAGAAAATATTCTCCCAAACTGAAAATATTCATTCTTGAGATAATTTCTGTAAATTATGAAAATGAAATTAAACTTTTGCATTCTCAAATTCAGTGATACAATTTCCGAAATCCTAAAGAATTCTTTGAAAATATTCCTTCTCCTAAGCAAGAGGAAATTGTACTATCTTTTGACTTGCATATTGAGGATGATTATTCTTTCAAACACAAGACATAAAAAATAGTTTCAAGGCTTAATATTCAGAATACAACTGAGCAACCAGTCATTGAAGGCCTAGAAGTAAATAACATACATCATACTTTTATTGATCCTATATCAGATTATATGGAGAATATTTTTAGCCCAAATCTGCAAACATGTTTTCTCTATAAGGATCAAATACATCAAAAGTGGCCTTTACACATCATATCATTTGTTATAAAGGCACATGATCATAATATACTTCCAATTTTGATCACAAGCAATCAAGTTATCCATTTATTGTTACAGCTACTTGATTGGCTTCATTGACATTTTTGTATTACCCGATTCAATAAGATTTTTAGTAGATTGAGTAGGTAGATGAGTGCCAATAAGCTCAGACTTTTGAATTTTTTTTTTTTTAGTTTTCAATTTTCAGCTAGTTTTTCATTAATTTGATTTGAAAAATTTTGTGTGTTGTTTTAGTTTCAGATCAGATTTCAGTTTGCAGAAGACAAAAGACATTTACAGGTTCACCAAGGTCAATGGATGAGGACAACTGACCTATTGTTCTTGACTTTTCACCAGGAAAATCCATCCCCAAGTGGAGCTAGTGTTAGACTCCTATACCAATAGGTGTCATATTTCATGATTGACTTGATGGGCTATGTAATATGTTCATACCTTTTCTTGTTGCAAAGGTTTTCCATATTATCAAAAAACCAAAAAAAATTAAAAAATGTAAAGAGGGTATACCCTAAAAGAAAAATCAAAGGGTAAAAAGAATAAAAATGGCCAAAAAAGTAAAAGAAAATGAACCCCACCAAAAGAAAGGCCAAGGAAAGTGTGCAAGTCTAAATGCCACTACTTTTTGCTCTTAGGTAATAAATAAAATTGTGTGCAACTTGTATCCTATGCCACAATTTATGAATAGTCAAACAGTTTAAGCTTGGCTATTTCATCTTTCAATTTCATGTTTTAGATATAGAGAATAAAATCTGACCAAACTGTTTAATCTTGGCAGATAAGTAGATAGGTAGAGTAAATAAAAGGAGCTCAATAGCTTAATCTGAGCCCTTGGATGTAATAAGGTTAGACTTAGATAGATTTCTACATGTAAAAAAAAAGAAAGTGTGATAAGGGTTTGCCAGTCTAAGTGCACCCTAATAAAGAAGAAAAAATGGTAGAGTAAAGTAGGTAGGGTAGGTAGATGATGTTGCAGAATTGCATGTGATGGACAATGACTCTAAATGTGTTAATATTTACTTTCATCACAAAGTGCAAAGGCAGACACTATACTGGAAGAAATTCAAAGCAAAGCAAAGTCAAAGTTATTAACTTCCCTTCTCATATTCCCCTAAATATTTCACTAATTTCCCCTAAGTACTAAGGTATTTGAAAATTAGAGGGGCTCAAGGCATTTCCTTGACTTTTGGAGGGATCGGACCCTCGGCCCAATAATTGGAAAAGCCTAAGTACTTGAAGTCATTCTTCATAACATTCACTCATTTCTAAATAAAATTATGCATTATTTCATAAAAAACCCTCAAAATCACATTTTATTCCAAGTCTAAGTGATGAAGTGATTATGATGCAATTTGCTTTTAAATCTTCATTTTCTTAGTTATATTAATGTATTTTGAGTTTACATTGTCCCCTTGTCATATTAACATTGATTTTATGTATTAAATCCTTACAAAAATAACCTTCTCCTATTATATATAACTCCTTTTTATATAATATCCCCAAAAAACCATTAATAAATTTTAGCCAAAGTTATTTATTCCCACATGTTTAAATAAAAAACCCACTTTATGCCCCCTTTGGCTAAATATATCGTAATATTAAATTCCACCCCCTATGGTAATTAGATTAATCTGATTTAATTATCATATAATAAAAGTATATTGAAAAAATAATTAAAACATGTTTTATTACGTGTTTTAATACAAAAATAATTCTTCCTCTGTGTATTTTAATCCCTCGACTCCCTTTCCCAAGGTTAAAACTATAAACCCTTTGTAAAATCCCCAATACCTTCCTTAACCGCTAACCTTGGTTAAATCATTTCCCGATCACTTTCCTGCATTTTTATAAACAAATTGATTAATCCTCATGATTAATTAACTCCGCCAATCAAATTCCCCCTGATGATATTAATTAACGTTTAATTGCGTCGGGCCCTCCATATTAAATCCCTGTCACTTCCACGTCCCCATTGCCGTTCGATCAACCCATCTGAGATCAACGGTTATTAATGATATCGCTAGCCATCTGCGTCCGAACAATAACGCGCGATGGCCCGACGGTTTTCAAACAGTGCCATGCCACGCGTCAATCATTCTATGGAATCGCTCGCCCTCCGCCCAAAACCACTTTTCCCCAAAAGCGATGCGATGGAAACCGCTTACTGCTTGCCTCCCGTGACTCATCCTCCGTACCTGTTGACGTCATCCATTAAATAAATAAATAAAACCTCGTCACCCTTTGGACTTTGTGAATAAAACAAATTTTCCAGCGTCATTTTCATTATTCTGTGAACGACCAAAGTCTCATGCAGAGAATTTCAAAAACAAACTGTCAAGCGCCATCAACTGTATTTTGCTGAAGACAATTGCATACCAGTAATCCAGAGTTCGTACGCCATAGCCTGTACTTGTTTAATCACTGTTCATCTCCCAAAAAATAGGTATTTACCCCAATTCTCGTTAAAACTCTGTGAAATCCTAGCTTTTGTTTTAAATTCCGCATGAAAGACAAACAGAGTTCAATTTGGTCTTGTTCAATCCCCAGAATTGTAAATTGCATTCCCAAAACCTGTAATTGTGTTTGTTCTTCACAAAAACCCGAAATTCATTTCTGAATCCACAAGAACCAGAAATGGAGGTTCAGTGGCTTTGAATGTCGCACCTTTGAATTCCCCTCACAGAGATTTAGACTATCTGCCCCTAGCAGATAGAGATTTTCAAATTAAAGACCTCGTTCTAAGTGATAATCCTCTTCGAACCTTTTGCCGCTGCAGAGATAACTTTATAAATGGTTATCATATTATTGGATTATGGGAATCCAATCTCCCCATGTATCTTCTCCCCTCAGTCCATATTTTTCCTGAGTTAATTCATTACTGCCATGGAAACTATGACCCCAATCAAAGAGCAGTTTTGTCCCTGAGTCAAAACATCCTTTTCCCAATCACTACTCAGTCGATAAATGAAATGCTGCAATTTCAACCTGGTCAAGCCCTCACTCCCCTGTCCATGGGAGAATTACTTGAAAAGTCTGCCAATTTGTCCCATGAAGAGATCGCATTTGTCAAACCTTCATGTTACCAGAGCATCAGCCCAAAGGCCCTCCCCCCTATGGTTATACTTTTTTCACTGATTTGGGAAGGCTTATTTTGAATATGATATCCTTTATCATGGGTTTCAATACTAGTGAATATGTTGATCAATTAACCCTAGTATTGTTGTCTATATTTACCCCTAGACAGTCCCCTGCTGTCAAGTATGATTTTGCATCCTACATTGCTGATAAAATCCATGATCAGTTCATGAGATTTGAGAATGAAAAAGTGTTCAAATATTCTTCTATTATATATCATCTCATGATTTATTACCAATCAGAAAGTTTCCCTTTCCATGTTCAAAAACTTGATGCCAAAGGAAATCCTAGGTCTGTGATATTTTGGTCTGCCATCACCCATAATTCCTCTGATTCTCCTTACTCCTATAATGAGTTTACTGACCTATTTGTACACCCTGCAACCACTTTGTTAACAGGAGTTTCCCCTCCTAGATTCAATAATGAAATCAAGAAAATTCTACAGCTCTCAAAACAATATAGGGTAGGTGACTGGTATTTGTATCAAAATCACACTGAGATCAGAATATATGGATGTGAATTGTGCCCATTCAAGTTGCCCAAATATGTCCCCATGAGACTCTTTGCACTAGAGTATTTCAGGCAGATGATTAACTCAGATATAGTTCATTTTTGCAATGCAAAGAAAAAGGCTCAACTCAGGATCAAAAGTCAATTGGGTCCCTTTGTTTGTAACTTTAGAGATGCTGGAAAGGAAGCAGAAAGAATCTTAGAAGAATATCTCAGATTACAAAAAAGTTTTTACTGGGTGCCTTATGACCCAAATAGCTTTATCTGTGATAGAAGAATGAAAAATAAACTATCACCATACATTCATCACAAAATTCCATAAATTGAACAATATGCCAATATGGATGAATGGATGGAAGGAACATTGGTAGAACAGGATAGTGAGTAGGTCAATGTTGAAAATGTAATGAAAGACCTTGAGAAAATACTTGACCTAAACTCTTTTGGACAGGTGTAGATACCAGGTATTGGTCCTTCTTCTGCAGGGACTTCTCAGCAAAATTTACAGGAGATCAGTGCATTGGCCATAGTACAATCTAAAGGAAAAGAAAAGGAGCCTGACATACAAGTATTTGAAAAATTCACAATGATAGAGCAACCTGAGACTTCTAAAGAACAGGTTCAAGTACAAATTCCTCCTATTCAGATCAATGAGCCAAAAATTTCAATTTTAAAAACTCCTATCAATATAGAAAAAGGCAAGAAGAGAGATGTTGAAGTTGCTACCCCTGTTGGTGGATCTTCAGACCAGCCTCATGCTAAAAGACAAAAAATAAATCCTCTTCCAGAAGTAGATTTTGTTCAAGAAATTCCTGATAGCCAGAGAGAAGATTTGGATAGTCAACAAATAGGTACAGTCAGTGGGGCATCCACTACTTTACAGAGAAAAGAGTTGCAAAAGCAACATAGTGTTGAAATATCTTCTTTCAAACCACCAGTTAAAGATGCAGGAGATATAAAGAAAACCTTTATCAATATAAAAGCCAGGAATGATCCACTAAGACTCCAGGTTTACAATCAGTATTTGAAGATGGCTCCTAAGAATCAAGAAAGATTGATGTCATCTTATGACATTCAGCAAGGCAAAATCATAATGAATCACTTCAAACCAAAAGTGCAGCAGCCTCAAACAACTGCAGATTATATTAGAACAAATTTTGAAGTCTTAGCAAAGGATATTCATCCTTTAGATCAGATTGAGTTACATAATAAAACTGGTGAAATGATCTATTCTACTCTGACCGATAAAGCAATGGCAACTCAGAAGTTGCAGGATTCTTTGGAGAACACTAATGCACAATTGCAGCTTGAAAAAACCTCTTCTCAGGCCAAAGACAACAGGATAAAGACATTGGAGGAAATAATCATTGGATTGGGTCACAATCCTAAAGATGTCAAAGGTATATAGGCCCTAATCAAGAAAAAAGATGATGATATTGCAGCTTTGAGAAAGCAGTTGAAATTGCCAGTTTCAAGACATCCACAAACTGAAGAGATGATAAAGAAAAATTCTGAAGAAGAAATGATGGACTTGCTTTTGAAACTGAATGAGCAACTAAATGAAACAGAAAAAGAGCTTGAACAGGAATTAAAGAACAAGCAGTCTACTATTCCAGCATCAACAACAGAGGCAATTACAGGTACAGGTACATCCACAACAGGTCAGCCAACAGAGCTATCATAGGTAAATACTTCCAATTTGAGTTCTGAATAATTAATAAATTCAATGAATGAATTGAAACTTCAAGTAACAGAACTCTAGCACACAAAGTTACAGCTTACTAATTTAGAACAAAGATATGATCTCTCAAAAATGAGTGTTGTTGATAAAACAAGAGAGGTCAAAAGATTAGAAAAATTGGTTAAAGCATTGGTAAAGGATCTCACATTGGAGAAACCTTTAAATGGAATAAATGAAATTATTTGGGACAACATTATCCAATCAATAAAGGATGTCTGGTCTTCAATTCAGATTATGTATGAACATAATGATTTAGTCAAATTGGCTATAGAAGAAGTTCAAAGTACAAGAGAAGAATTGGGAAATAGGCCTGAGGAAGCCAATCAACTCATACAGTTTCTAAACACTCAAACCAGACACCAACTTGCAAAACTTGGTATTCAGGACAGGACCGAAACAATTTTGGAAATAAAAAGAGTTTTTACTAAGAGAACCCTTATGCAGAATCTAGAACGAAGGTGCTCAGATATGCAAGAAGAAATCATTGCCTTCAGAGAAAGATTTGATATTTTGTTGAAAAAAGGATTGCTCAATCCTATAGTTTCAGAGGATAAACTAATGGACCTTGAAAGCTATGTTGAAAAATTGGACAAGTATGCTGACAATCAGGCCAATTCTTCAACCAGTACATCAGAAGCAGCATTGCCAACAAGAAAAAATCTTCATGACAGATTGGAAAATTTATTTTATCTTGAGCATGAAGTAAAGCATTTGTTTCCAATTCAGCCTACCTTTTTCAAATATACTGAGGCTGATGAAACATTGAGAAAACTTCAACGGACCAGAATACCAGAAGATAAATGGTGGGAAGAACTGTTGGAACTTTTGTAAAATTTATCCTTATATGAAATTTTGCCTATTTACTACAGTATACCATGATAAAAAAGATAAACAGAGGTCAAAGTGTATCAGTGAAAACAAAGAGTATTAGTAAAGCAAGGCAGTCAGAACAGAATTACTAAGGATGACAGCAATGGGCCAAAACATAGGGCCTGCCTCCAACACATTCTCAAAATAAGGAAACAACACAACATCAGTTACTTTTTATCTTATCTACAAGACCATTTGTCTCTATTTTTATTGTAACTTATTCATGAGTCACCCTAGATTATATCTCAATTTGTTATGAGATATTTTTGATAATTTTTTGTATAAATACTCCCTCAATTAGAGTATTGAGGGTGGATTCTTATACTTTGCTGTAATATTAACTTTTTCGGAATAAAGAGCTGTTGGAGAAATTTTTTGTGGCTTGCTGGATGATGAATTGATGCGAACATGCTCATCAATCCAAACCATGAGTATTATGTGACAATATTCAAGCAGGCACTGAATCGGATTTCTGAAGCTATGTTAGAGAAACCCTAAACTCTCATTGAAAATAGGTGAAATGTGGCACCACTCAGAGATTGACATGTGCCAATTGGTACAAGTGGTAGACAATTGGCATGCTCAAACAATGAGGTGATGCGGGAATGACATGAGGGAGAAAATATCAGAAAAGCCCCAAATCTGGAGAACTAAAGCTCATCACCAACCTGAGATTGACAACTTTACATGATGTAACCTATGAAATCGTAAATGGAGAAATCATAGTAAAAATAAAGTAACCTATGTAAAAATAAAGTCGGATTCATCCTGGGAGTGGTAATGGGAGAAATCATAGTGAACAACAAGAAACATGCAGAGTTGCTTACAATCAAATAGATGAAAAAACACATACAAAAACCTAGATAATAATCATGAACAAGCTTAATATTGAATTATGAACTGTAAAGGAACTTACAAAATTTGACATTACGAACCTGGTCAAGCGCACAAGAAAAAATATCCCGGACATGACCCTGGTTGACAAGTTGTATTGCTCATGATGCAAGAGGATTTGTACCTGCACTGCCAAGTCAATCAAAATCCATCATTATCTATACAATAAATACAAGTAATTGATGTAGTATTTTTTTACTCTAAGATGCATTCTTATGATAATGTTAGAACATATGTTGAAAATGTCAAAACATACCTGAATAAGCTCCTCTTCGTTTCAAGAACAATTTATTGGAGTCGCATGAACTTGGAACAAGCCTCTCACGATCTGAAAGAGTAGCAACTAAGTCAACAGTGACTTTTTTGTTGCTACGCTGGATCAAGGGAGGTTTGCTCCAAGATTAAATCGCTCCAATAAATTATTCTCTACTAAACATGGCCAACCACGTGAAGGTGGAAGCTCTTATGGCCCCTCCCCCCCCCCCTCACATCACTCTCAATTCCCCAATACCCAATCTATATTTCATTTTTTACTTTCATGAGCATAAAAAAAATATTCAATAACTAATAATAAAAAAAATTCAACAAAAAGTACGCAAGGAAACATTGCAATTAATGCTTGACATAAAAATAGTATGATAAATGAGTTTTTTATATAACGCAAAAAAACGTTCCAAGTATGGTAACGTTTGTCTTATAATAATACAATATTTTACATTATCAAATTTTCTTTTTCTTTTTCTTCTTCCTATTTCTAAAGCTCCTAATTACATCATCAATATCATCGTCCTCTACTCATGTTTCATGCATTTCGACCTGCACTGCTGACCTAGTTGCATAGTCATGATGTCTGGTCTCATCCAGTGACGGGGCATCGCCTACAAAAACAGATAATATTAAATTTTAATTGTCAGTTTTTAAATATCATTGAACTAGTTCGGTAATATTAATAAAAAAAATTGCAATGAGATTATTTACCTGGTGCACCAGTTGTCGCCAATGACCTAGTTGCGTAGTCACGATGTCTGGTCTCATCCAGTGACGGGGCATCGCCTACAAAAAAAGATAATATTAAATTTTAATTGTCAGTTTTTAAATATCATTGAACTAGTTCGGTAATATTAATAAAAAAAATTGCAATGAGATTATTTACCTGGTGCACCAGTTGTCGCCGCTGACCTAGTTGCATATTCACGATGTACGGTCTCATCCAGTGACGGGGCATCGCCTACAAAAATAGATAATATTAAATTTTAATTTTCAGTTTTTAAATATCATTGAACTAGTTCGGTAATATTAATAAAAAAAATTGCAATGAGATTATTTACCTGGTGCACCAGTTGTCGCCGTTGGGACTGTTGCCCTGTCTTCCTCTCTGGTGGGAAGATCCTCAAGGGAAACATTCTCTGTCATTTAAACAAAAAACGTTATAAGGACAACCATCAAGGTATAATTAGAAAAAATTATAAGTGGAAATTAATTACCGTCACGGCCCTCACTGATAGTAGCATTGTCGACCTAGTCCCCACTACAATGATCAGGTTGCACGTGAGGATCATCTACATCTGGCTCTAAAACTGGGTTATTTGCCTCGTCGGTAGTGTTGCTCCCCTGATTTAAACAAAGTTGTTATACATTAAATTTATGGATGAAAACAAACATATTGAAAGGTTAATGTTTTACCTTATCAGGCATTCTGGATCTTGGGACCTGCCCCAAGCTTCTGCGACGTTCAACTACAGCTTGATAGCCGAAATGGAAAGCGATATTTTTATCTTCCTCTGTAGTTTCTGTTTCGAAGTCATCACCCTACATTACATATGATTGTGTATTTTTAATCATATTTGATAGGATTACAAAAACGTTGGAAGGTGATACAATTAATTATAAGATGTTTAGCTACTTAATTACAATTCTTGCAGCTAATTTCAAGTAGCCGCCCTGGCCTAGCTTGTGATGGCCCTTTTTTCAATCCTAGCTTTGGTTGCCTTTGAGGTGTCAGGCAACCTAGCATCAAAAGATTGAAGTCAGATATGACGTAGCACACTTTTATTTTAGACATAGAGAAAATTAAAGCTATTGAATTAAAGTTGTAATTTACCTTGGGGGTCCAGTTGGCATTTTTCCTTCTTTCTTTTCCCTTTTCTCTTTTCCGTCATGGATGAGTGCTCTCAACTCACTCTCTGGAACTGTGAGAGGATGCTCATATCTAGGGTTAAATTGCAATTTTGTCCTATAGGTGTCCCTAGTATATTTCAAATATTTGCCGGCTACCCGAGCCACCGCTGTTCTGTCAAATATTCCGACCCCAAAAAGGGCTTCTAGATAATCTAGAAGTTCTTTTTTCAGGTTGGAATTTTGGGAATTCCACCTTGTGCGTATGGTTGGGCCAAAAATTACCAACACATGGCTCTCTAGAAACCTGTAGAACTCATTGTTTCCTACACAGAAGAAGAAGAAGAAGATATTATCATTAATTTAAAAATAAAAATAATGATAAATATGTTTTAGATAAAGTACATGAAATAGTTAAAATATTAAAATTTACCTAGGAGTTGTACATGCTTTATAGGGACACCTTCATCGTTCACCAACAACGTGCCATTAATGGTCCCTGTGGAGCTGACACGTGTAGCTCCAGGAAACGCAATAATGTAGTTGGCCATATCGGCCTCATCATTGCCAACACGTTCAGCGGTTGGCTGGGTGTCTGCTTGGGCAGGGTGTGTTTCTTGGCTAGCACCTAAAGGAGTAGAAGGTGTACGAGAGGGTTGTTGGGAAATATCTTGCCCTTGTGTCCCACTACCACCAACACCGGGTTCAGCAAGTGCCAGAAAACGCTACATACAAAATTTTTTTTTGTTAGTTTAGTCAATGTAAAAATTAAAAATCAAACTATCACAATTCATCTCATGCAGAACAAAAAAAATATCCTTTTGACTTTTTATTATTACCTGATATGTTTCTAGCTGGCTCATAAGTTGTTTTATTCTCTCTTCTATTTCAGGTGTTTTAGGCGCGTCTATCAAAGTATTAAATTCCGACCTTGCATCTCGTGCCTTTTTTCGCAACAAGAACACTAGAGATAGGGATGAAGAAAGCTCTTCCTCGAAGAGGGAATCATCAGGCGTACCATGGCTAGGTGTCTGCATATTTGAACAAAATTAATATTATTTCAATTATGTAAATAACTAAAATACCTGAAGATAGAGCAATGCTGGCACTTTACATGTTCTTCCGCTGGCCTCTTTCCGCGATCATCCTGTCTCGGGGTTGTTCCTGCACTGCTCTGATCAGTCTGCCACATTGCAATAAAATTATAAATGTAAAAACTTGAAAGCAATATCTAACTTGAAAACACAAAATGAAAACTGAAATAATTTCTAATAAGACACTGGAAGACAGAGTTAGAGTTTCAAATATGCCTTGCATTGAATTCAATCCTGGAAACATGTCATTGCACATTAAGGCACCCAAACAAGAGACGAGTTGACAATGAAGACCTTATTGAATATATTGTTGGAGCAACTTCTATTAAACTTGTTGTGAAGACCTTGAGGACATTTTTGGAGCAACATTGTTGAAGTTGATGGTATAGCATTATTGGAGACGATCTTGAAGGGCCTTGAAGTGAAGCTTTTGGAGCAACTATTGAAAAATCCTTAGAGCATTTAAGTAAGGCACTTTCTATCTTCCATCTCCTTTTTCCTTTCAATATCCTTTAAACGATTTTGTTGATATTTAATGTTTGAAATCACATTATAATTCCTTGATTATATGTGTTTGGGGACTTTCCCTTTGAAATTACCCAAAAATACCCTGGCAATTTTATCTTCAGGATGCATGTTTGACCCTATTGTTCAATATTTTGATTGATAGTAGTAAAAATAGAGAGTTAGGGGGCTCTTGACTTGGTTTGGTTGGGCCATTAGATCCCTAACATCTACTAGGGGGAACCCCCCTTGAGTTGGAGGAGAGCTAGCCCGAAGTGAAAAGAGGTTGGTGAGGAGACAATGGGGCTATTGAATTACACATGGTATCACACTTCAACTTTAGGACTTTATCTTGAGAAAAGTGCGAGATTTTGCTATATCAATTCTCAAATTGTTTACAACACTATTGTTAAGAACTAATAAGAAGTGATGTTGAGGGGTTTTGGGTATAAGAAACAATACCATTTAAAAACTAGGGTTCTCAGTCCTTGGCATTCCTTCACCTGGGCCTAGGGGCACACTAGAATAATTTCACACTAAACCATGCAAACTTAAAAGTAGCTTAACATATCCATAAAGTAATAATAATCATAATTCCTAATTTCCTATTATACGATATGATGCAAATTATTCAAACATGAAGCAATGAAGACATGCAATGTCCGAATTTCAAGATTGATGAACCAATACAAGAAGTTAGAAACTACAACTTTGATTCAATACTCTGTGTCCTAACTCCAGGAAGGAATCTAGTTTGTAGTACGAAACATGCATCGTGTATTATCAATTCTTAATTGACAACAACTAAAGGTCATCTACCTCATCAATTCCTTCCCATTTTGTGTTTTTATGTTATATTCCTTATAAAAGTGTCAAATTTCTATCAAAGTAAGCAACCACTGAATAAAATAAAAAATAGTTGAGATATGATTGAGAAATGGTCATTTATTTCTTGAAAGGATCTTCACAATTTCTTTGGTTGTTTTTCATCTCAAGAAATAAGAAATGACCTAAGAAACTATCGTGATGTAATATAAGAAACAACATAGTGCAATGGCCATTTCAAAGCCAAATGATGTCCATTGAGGACATGGCCTTTATTTGGTTCCTGTTTCATAGGAGTTTCGGGTAGAAATGGAACTTTGTTGTACCATTTCCAGTAGTAAAAAGGGAAAACTTTCTTTTTCCATGGGAAATAATTTACCTTTCCTTTTTCAAGATAATCTAAATCACAAAAAATATGAACTATACTGCACACATTCTTGGATAATGTGAAAGTGGAAAGGAATACCCTACACAAGTGATGCACACATGTACATTTGAACACTAATAGATTTTTGTAGTTGAAATGCAATGCTTGTTTTCATTTAAATGTAGGGTTTTTAAAGCAGGGAGAAATAATGGCTGCCAAATTAATACGCGTTTCTTTGGGAAAAATTTAAATATTGTATTGGGTGATGAAGATAATAGAAGGTATTGAATCTTGATTCTTGACAACTAGAGAGAACCCTACAGCCTAACACAATCCAATGGAATTGACCAAAAAAACCCAAATAGAGTCAACCCTACTATAGGAGGAAGGGCCTGCAATAAGAACTTACCATTTTGCAAGAGCTGAGGGTGAATGTTGTTCTACAAGAGCTGAAGGCGAATGTTGTTCTGCAAGAGCTGAGGGCGAATGCTGTTCTGCAAGAGCTGAGGGCGAATGCAGGGCGAATGCTGTTCTGTAAGAGCTGAGGGCAAATGCAGGGTGAATGTTGTTTTGCAAGAGCTCAGGGCGAATGTTGAGGGCGAATGCTGTTCTGCAAGAGCTCAGGGCGAATGCTGAGGGCGAATGTTGTTCTGCAAGAGCTGAGGGCGAATGCTGAGGGCGAATCCTGTTCTGCAAGAGCGGAGGGCGAATGCGCGCGTGATATCAGACGTTAATGTAGCACACATGTACATTTGAACACTAATATATTTTTGTAGTTGAAATGCAATGCTTGTTTTCATTTAAATGTAGGGTTTTTAAAGCAGGGAGAAATAATGGCTTCCAATTTAATAATCGTTTCTTTGGGAAAAATTTAAATCTTGTATTGGGTGATGAAGATAATAGAGGGTATTGAATATTGATTCTTGACATCTAGAGAGAACCCTATAGCCTAACACAATCCAATGGAATTGACCAAAAAAACCCAAATAGAGTCAACCCTACTATAGGAGGAAGGGCCTGCAGAAAGAACTTACCATTTTGCAAGAGCTGAGTGAGAATGCTGTTCTGCAAGAGCTAAGGGCGAATGCTGAGGGAAAATGTTGTTCTGCAAGAGCTGAGGGCGAATGTTGTTCTGCAAGAGTGGAGGGCGAATGCGCGCGTGATATCAGACGTTAATGTAGCTATTGCGACGGATACGAAACAATAAAATCATTTTTATGTAGCGCGCATATAAGTTTCATATTTTTATGTAGCGTGCATATAAGTGTCATTATACCGACGGCGGAAAAAGCATCGCTATTGCGACGGGTGCCTCCAAACGTCGCAAGCGACGTTTGGAGGCAGCCGTCACAATAGCAATGCTTTGGGCTATAGTGTCGCAATTGCGACACTTTGTCTAAGTGTCGGTATTGCGACATTTTTCTATAAATGGTGGTATAGCGACAATTTCGGGCGGGATGGAAAAAATTTGGGGAAATTTCCGACATTTGGTCAAAATCGCCGGAACCAAGTGTCGGAATTTCCGCCAAATGTAGTAGTGGAAGTAGCTTCCACCTTAGCTACATTAGGCACACATGTTAAGCCTAAGATATTTTATTTTCCAAGAAAATTTCCTAAGATGGTTCTAGGATATTTTGTACTATTTTTTGTATAAATACTTCATCATTTTAATTATTTAGGGTGGATTAATTGCTAAAGACTTCTATAGTTGTAATATTTCGAACCTAAGGGTTTTTGTATCAAGTTCAAGTTAGAAGACTGGATCTTAAGCAATAAAGCATCATATTTCAAGATTCATGTGCTGGGCCATTGAAGTGAAGTATTTTCTAATGTTATCTGTCAATTTTCTTATGTTTTTCATCCATTCATGAAGGTGTTCTAAATTTTAATGTGAAATCAGGAATTGTTATATCATAATTTGTTAAAAGCACTCTGTTATTGATTGGTTTTCATTTAAATGTTTTTTGCTGATATCCAGACTAGGGAATCATTAATTTCTCCCTAATTTCGATTGACCCCTGACTTTTCACTCCTTATCCGGATTAAAGAATTCTTCATTTCTCTTTATCCGGATTAAAACTGTTTCACCATCGGCCTTTGAAGATCTGAAGTGACCCTGCTATCTTGCCTTATGAAAATTTGACTTTAGACCTTGATCCTAATCTGTTTTCTTGACAAATTGACTCCATCTGCCAAATGGAAAACATAGCTATAACTATCCATCTCAGTAAGTGATTTTCCCGCCAAACCAAATCAAAATCCCAAAATCAATTAGCCCTATATAACTAGCCTAAAATCCCATATAAAAACAAAGTTAAATCTTATAGAGAGAGCCCTCTCTGAGCATTTGGAAGGCTAGATATTAAAACTTAAAAGTAGTTTTGTGGTTACTTCTGATATTCTTTAAACTATAATAAAAAATCTCACAACTTTGAGAATTATTAGAGATAACATACTACCGACTCCACTGGGGACTAATCAATCCTAAATTTTAAATTGATCTTAAAGGAAATATTTTCATTTATATTTTCAACTTAATATTATTTTATTAAGTTGTGAGTATATTTTCATAAAAATTGTAATTCTGGCTTCAAGAAGAGTCTACTATACCAAGTCAAATCCAGATCCACAACCTGTTGTCATAGTAGATAATCCTGACAGAATTGGAAAGAAAAATAAAAGAGTAGAGGATTTAGGTAATAAGATTCCATTAGTCAAAGCAAATTCCCTTCAAAAACAACAATCAAGTTTACAAGACATAGAATTTGACTTAAATTTTGAACAATCTTTATTCAGAACCAAATCAGAAAATGATTTACATAGCACTGTAATAGATCCTGATTTTAATCCATTTATTGAAACTAAGAAGGAAATTGTTTCAGTAGATTCTGAAGAAAAGATTTTTGAAGTTTATGATAAGCTTGATGCAATAACTATTACTTTGATTAAAGAAATAGATGAAGCTTATTTACAACATTCAGTTGAATTAAGTGTTTTATCAGTCTATACCCCCTAAGCCTTCTACCACTCATTTAGATACCAGCCTTATAGAATATGTAGGTTCATCCCTATTCACTACTACTTCATCTATTATTTCCACCACACTTTATTCCACATATTCATTTTTTCCTAAACAACCATTCCAACCAATAATATTATTCCCATCCTCCACCACCTCAAGTCCATCCACTAGTTTTTCTTCTGCATTTTCCAATACATCATTCTCATTCCCAAGAACCTCTTCATATATCCCAACTTCATCTTCTAGCATCTCAACCACATTTTCCAGTACACCTTCTTATATTCAAATCTCATCTGCAAGTTCTTTAACTACATCAGCAAGTACATCTAGCTCTTCACCAAGTACTTCCCACTAACCTCCTAGCCAAGCTAGAATTCAAGCCATGGCTGTTAGATATTCTCCCTTGGTCCTTCCAGCATAGTTACATGACATGCCCCAATATTATCAAAGAAAAATACCTCAATTTGATGCAACCACTAATTATACTGCCCAACAGCACGTTAATAAAATGACAGATTATTTTGAGTTGCACGAAATTGATGAGGTTGATGTCCAAGTAAGATTTTTTGCTCAAACTTTAACTGGTGAAGTAAAAAAGTGGTTTAAAGGTTCAAATGTTGGTAGTATTGCTGATTTAGCAGTTTTTCATAGATTATTTCTTAATAGATGGGAAAAGAAGAAAAATCCATTACAAATCTTATCTGAATTTGAAAATATAAAAAGAGCACCAAATGAAACAGTTCAAGATTATTGCACTAGATATAACAATATTTATAATGCAATTCTTGCTAATCTTAATCCTCCTCCAAACTTTGTCCTTATCAAATTCCTTGATGGATTTGATACAAATATAGACTATCAATTAAGAGATAGAAATCCAGAGACCTTAGAGCAGATGCAAAGTAATGTTGTTAGTGTAGAGGCAAATCTATTAGCAAAGAAAGCTAGATTAAGGAATGAAAGGAGAGTAACAATAAAATAAGAGACATCTACTTCAGATTTAAAAATAGATCAATTAGAAAAAAAATTAGAGAGAGTGATGGATAGGTTAGATAATATGGAAAGGAAGCCACAATGGGATAACCAATAACAAGGACCTCAGATTATAAATCCCAATTTCAGGAAAAACACTAACACTAAAAAAACTAGAGAATCATCACCTGACCAAACAATAAGACCACCTTTCCAAGAGAACTATGCTGAAAGTTCTCATCAAAATGAATATGATGAAGACACCATAAATCTAATGGGTATTAATGATGATAACACCATTTTTCTTACACAAGAAGATCAAGAATTATATGAATTAAAACAACTGCAATTAGATTCTGGTGAATCTTTTGATTACAGGCAAGGTTATGAGTTTGTTATCAATGAAGTACATAAGAAATATAACCTTAGGAGCAAGAAAAATATATAGCCTGATATTAAGAAATATGTCCAAACACAAACAAAGAAAACAATAGAAGCTCCTACCACTAAAGTTCTGCAAATTCTCCCTATGGAAAACAAGCAAAACTCTAGTTCATCTCAGAAAGTTTCAAGCCCCAAAATTTCACCTAGTCCTAAAATTGTTGACATCACAGATGATGTTGTCCAAACATCAACAGATTCACCAAAATATGTTGCTTCCAAGACAACTAATTATGCTAAAACAACAATTTTAGACTCCAAAACACCTACTGCTGATCCAAAAGCTGTCACTGCTAAAACATTTGCTGAAAATACAAAATCTGCAAAAATATCTACTGCTTCTCAAACTATCCCTGAAAAGAAAACCAAAAACAGTAAGACAGTAGAAACACAAACAGAGAATGAGAAAACAACTGTAGAAAAAGAAGACAAACCTACCCAAACTACAGTTACAAAAGAAGAGATAATTCAGCTTGGAAAATCACAAGCTCCATTTAATATCCAAGCTGAAATTGCCAAATTAAAGATACCAATTCCTTTGACAAAATTGGTAAAACATGAATTATACAAAACACCTATCTCTGAAACTTTAAATATGAATGACAGAGAAGATTCAATAATTCTAAGTGATGATCAACCAGAATTAAACTTTGGTCCTGATGTTAATGGGAAACACCAAGATGGAGCAGTTCCACCTTTCTACATTAGCTTAACTGTTCATGATCAAATTTTACATAATGCAATGCTAGATTCAAGGGCTTCACACAATTTGATGCCAAAACCAATAATGGAAACCTTGAATTTAGCCATCACTAGGCCTTACAAAGATCTCTTTTCATTTGATTCCAACAAAGTGAAATGTTTAGGTTTGATTAAAGATTTATGTGTTACTTTAGTTCAATATCTAGAAAAAGCACAGTCATGGACATTGTAATAGCTGACATCCCTCCCAAGTATGGAATGATCTTATCTCGCTCATGGGGAGATACATTGCAGGGATATCTACAACTTGATATGTCTTATGCAACAATATCAGTTTTTGGCCAACCAAAGAAACTTTATAGAGAAACATTGATGAAGTATATGGTGAGTAGTGTAGAAAGACAAAGAAATTATCCTATTTAATCTACACCTAGTGACATGGATTCATTCATTTTATGTAACTCCGAAACTAGCATTGAAAACAATACTGAACTAAAAGAGAAAAACAAAGCACCAAACAGTGAAAAAATATTTCATGAATCATTATGGCACCTAGATTTTGATGGATCAGTCAATAAATTAGGAGCAGGAGCAAGAGTTTGGATACATAATATGGAAAACAATCATGTAGAAGGTCATGCTTTTAGAATAAATTTTAAATGTACAAATAACATGGCTGAATATGAAGCTCTTATTTAGCACTGCAGATTGTTAGGAATTTAGGAGGCAAAATATTGTCAATTATGGGAGACTTAGGGTTAATTGTGAAACAAATAACTGGAGAATATTCTATTTATAATCCAAGATTAAGTCGATATAGAGATATTGTTTTAGATTTGATTAAGGAATTGTTGGAATGTGATTTTTCTGCAATACCAAGAAAACAGAACATACAGGCCCACTGCTTAGCAAATTTTTCTAGTACCTATAATATGCCATTTCAACCAAATCATAGATATACTGCATAAGTTAAACACGGGCCTACAATTCGAGACAATCGTAAATATTGGAAATTTTTTTCATAGGATGAACATATTTATCATATCATGAACAATGAAGGAGAATTTCAAGGTTGTAATATAGACACGGACTGTATAGTAGATCAGAACTTAGATAGTGAGATTTATTTGAATAATGTAGGTGTAAATAATGTAAATTTTTCTAAACCTACTAAATTTAGTCAAGTGGACATAGATAATTTAGAAAAAGTAGAAATTGAAGAGTTAGCAGATGATGAATCAGATATTTTAAACCTCAAAGACAATTCTTAACCAAAAGGATTAGCCCCTTTAGAAGATCTATTAGAATCTAATGATGTTGCAAGAAAACCTAAAATGGAGCCACTAAGATCTGGTATTGAAGAATATAATATAGGTACAGAGTTAAAACCTAAGATGATTAAAATTTCAAAAGCCTTACCTCAGGAAGAAAAATTAAAATACCTAGCTCTATTTAAGGAATTTCAGGATGTATTTTCCTGGAGTTATGAGGACTTAAAATCCTATGACACTAGCATAATACAACATTAAAATACCTATAAAAGAAGATCAAAAACCCTTTAAACAGAAGCTCAGAAGGATTAATCCTATTTTGATGCATTAGATTGAGAAAGAGGTAAAGAGAATGTATGATGCCCAAATAATTCCACAAATCAGATATTATGATTGGGTTACTAATCTAGTTCCCACTAGGAAAAAGACATGAGAAATTAGACTGTATGTTGATTTCAGACATTTAAATAAAGTGCCATTAAAAGACAACTACCCTCTCCCTAAGATGGAGCACATTTTAAAGAGGGTGGTTGGTTCTTCCATAATTTCATTGATAGATGGATTCTCTAGATATAACCAGATTCTAGTTCAACCAGAAGACCAAGCTAAAACTGCTTTTACCACTCCATGGGGCACTTTCATGTATGTAAAAATGCCTTTTGGGCTAATGAATGCAGAAGGAACTTTCCAAAGAGCTATGGATATAGCCTTTGCTAAGGAAATTCATGAATTCCTTGTGATTTATTTAGATTCCATTGTTGTATTTTGAAAGACTGATAATGAACATTTAGACCAACTCAGACAAGTCTTTCTCAAATGTAGGAAATTTGGCATCTCTCTAAATCCTAAGAAGACATTATTTGGATTGGAAGAAGGTAAATTACTGAGACATATAATATCTAAAGAGGGAATTAAGATAGGCCCAACAATAATAGAGGCCATTCTGAACATTAGTCTCCTAGGAACATTAAAGAATATCAAGATTTATTAGGTAAAATTAACTTTCTTAGGAGATTCGTCTCAAATCTAGCTGAAATAATCAGAGAACTTAATAATATGTTGAAAAAATATTCAGTACTTAAATGGACTGTCGAGGCCAAGCAATCATTTGAATCTATTAAACAAGCCTTAGCAAAAACACTAGTCCTTATAAGTCCTGACTTTAAAAAAGATTTCATTATTTTCTCTTTTGCTTCAGAACACACTATTGTTGCAGTTTTACTGCAGAAAAATGACCAAGGCTATGAGCAGCCCATTGCTTTCTTTAGCAAATCACTCAGAGATGCCACTTTGAATTATAACATAATGGAAAAACAAGCCCTAGATTTAGTGAAGGTTACAAAGACTTTAGAGTGTACATTCTTTATTCCCATATCATTGCTTATGTTCCAAATGCAATTGTAAAGGACATTATAACAGAGAATGGACCTGATGGTAAAAGAGGCAAGTGGATTGCCACAATTTTGGAATATGACATAGAAATCAAACCCACCAAACTCATAAAGGTAAACATTTAGCCAAACTCATGGCTGAATCAAATTGTCATGCTTTAGATATTAATTTTATTTTCCAAATAGATGATCAGGAAGAGATGGCGACTCCAGAAATCACTGAAGCCTTTTCAGACTCACCATGGTATGCATATATTGTATTTGTATTACTAAATTTACAAGCTCCTCCTAGATTATCAAGAACAAAAGCTAGATTTTTAAAATCAAAGGCAGTAATATTTTGTATCATAAACAATACACTCTTTTGGAAAGATCATGGTGGAATTTTATTGAATTATTTGCTTAAAGAAGAAGCTGACAAATTTTTGGAAGAATTTCATGCAAGTGACTGTGGAGGACATATTTACTGGAAGACTACTGCATACAAAATCTTGAGAGCTGGTTTTTACTAGCCTACCTTGTTTGCAGATATAAAAAAGTATGTGACCTACTGTCACAAGTGCCAAATATTTGAAGGAAAGAAAAAGTTGCTACCCTTGCCCTTAAAACCCATCTCAACAAAAATGCCTTTTCAACAATGGGTTCTTGACTTCATTGGTGAAATTCACCCTCCATCCTCAACCCAACACAAGTGGATTTTGATAGCCACTGACTATTTCACTAAGTAGATAGAAGCCATACCCTCCAGGTAAGCCACTGACACTGTCATAATCTCCTTTTTACAAAACAACATACTCTCAAGATTTGGATGCCCCCAAAAGATTATTACTGACAATGCAACTGAATTCAAATCTAAAAAGATTATTGAATTTTGTCATAAATACCACATTACCCTTGGCCATTCTACTACATATTACCCTCAAGGTAATGGCCTTGCTGAATCCTCCAATAAAAGCCTTGTGAACATCATCAAGAAATTACTATAAGACAACAAGAAAACTTGGAACAAGAGGTTAGTTAATGCCCTATGGGCAGATAGGCTTACCACTAAATAATCTATTGGTTCATCCCCTTACCAACTTGTTTATGGAATGGATGTTGTTTTTCCATCTTCCTTAGGAGTACTAGTAATGAAAATAATCCAAGAATTAAAAGTTGAGACCAATGATATTCAAAGAAGGATTAACCAAACCATACAATTGTAGCAAACCAGAGAAGAGGTTTATTTTAATTCTCAAGTTATCCAAGACAATATTGAGAAGGATTTTGACAAGAAAAGTAAAGAAGTTGATTTCTATATAGGTGAAAAAGTTCTAAAGTGGGATTCAAGGAGAGAAGAGAAAGGTAAACATGGGAAATTTGATTTCCTATGGAAAGGACCTTATGTTATTTATGGTTACAGAGGTAGCAATGCTTTCTTTTTGAAAGAGATGGATGGATCAGATATGCTAGGTGGACCTGTCAATGGTAGAATGCTGAAGCATTACTACTCTTTAGAATATCAAATAGTTAACTTTGTTTACTTTATTTATTGTACATAACATTGCAGATTTTAGATTGGATTGGATGTTTTTCCTAACAAAGTTGAAGCCTAGATAGAAGGCCCTAAGATTTGAAGGATAAAATATCATAAGTATGAATAATTGTAGAGCTCAGACAACATTTACAAGGCCAACACAGTCAAAATTCAAAGGCTACTAGTCTCAAAGTTCTTTACATTTCACCAGGAATTGCCATCCCCATGTGGAGCCACTGTTAGGGTCCTATAATAATAGGATTCATAATTTTTTAATAGACTTTGATTAGTCTTGTAATATGTACACACTTTTCTTTTTGCAAGTTGTTTTCCCATATTAGAAAATAAAAAAAATGAAAAGAGGGTAAAAGTCCTAAAAGAAAAATCAAAGGAATAAAAAGAAAAAAATATCAAAAAGAATAGAAAAAATGGACCCCAAATAAAAAAAGATAAGAATAAGACATGAAATTGATGCAAGTCAAAATGCCACTACTAGTTACTTTTTACTGCAAAATAAATGATTATGTGCAACTTGTTCGAAATGCCATAATCCATGATGAGTTAAATAGCTTAATTTTGACTTTTTCATGCTTTAAATTTCATGTTGATAGATAGAGAATAAACATCCTGCCAAACAATTTAATATTGGCAGATCATTAGTTAGGTAGAGAATAAATAAGGAGATCAACAGTTTAATCTGAGCCCTTAGATGAAATAAGGTTAGAATTAGATAATTTCCTGTTTTAAAAAGAAAAATGGATTAGGGTTTGAAAGCTCAAATGCACCCATGCAAATAAAGGAAAAAATGGTAGAATAAATGATGGGTAGGAAGAAAGTAGTTTTACAAGGCATGAATAAACATCATTTGGCATATTACTAATTGCGCTCCCCACAATGTGTTCCAGTACTAAATCCTTCAGTCATAAATACTCAGAGCATTTCTCTAACTTCTGGTGGGACCGGACCCACGTCTTAAAGACTGATTGGCACCAAGGTATTGAATTCCACCTCATTAAAACCCTTCCCCTTCATAAAAACCCTTTTCCCTTAACATCACTCATTTTTCCCTACTAAAACCCCTTTTCCTAAGTCAAAATGCTTATTCACCATTTGGAAAAGTAAAAACCCCTAAAAATGCACTTATCCTAAGTTTTAAAGTGTAAAATGTTAATATTGGGCCCCCACTATGAAAATCCCGCCTAACATCATATTTTACACTATGCCATAGTGTATTTTTTTTATTCCCACATTCATTTCATTATTAACATGCTAATATAATATATTAGCTCCTCAAAATACCATTCATCCCGTTGTATATTAATTCATAGTATATTAAATATCCCAAACCCATATTTTACGTTTATCCTATGGTATATTTTCCCCACGTGATATTTTCCTTGCTCCCCATAGGTTTAAACTATCCCATTTCACATATAAACTTTATGTTAAAACTTTGTTTTAACGTATAAATTCAAAATCTGCCGCATAAAGAACACCCGGGCCCCACGCCCATTACCCCTCATCTTCATCGTCAAATCCTAGCCATTCTCTTTCACCCGCCAGATCCAACGGTGTATAACTCACATCGCAAATTTGATGGCGCGGTCTTTAAACAAAATGAGATTTGCGATAAAATCAGTTTTGACCCTTCCTCTCTCCTCCACGCGTCATGGTTGTATTGGATCGCATCCAATCAAGAAATACCATTTACCATCCTTTGACAGTGCGATAACTGCTCAGCGGTATATCATCCCCCCGCACCTAAACTGCCCACGATTTGAAATGACTGGTAGTTATGTGAACACTGTTCAATTCAAATTCTTTATAAAAACACCAGAATGCACGCATTTCAAGCCTTCTGTTACTCCTTTTTCTCATAAATTCCTTCACATTGAGAGAAAGACGTTGTTGCCCTTGTTTTCGTGCATATACCATGTTTTCGTGCATATACCAACAGAAATCATCCAACTTTATTGTTGCGATCACTGAAAAGCCTCCCGACTACATTTAAAAGGTCACAACAAGCTTTTGAAAGCTTTCAACTCCCAACAAACCCTTTTCCACAGCAAATTTCCTAAATATCACAGGTATTCTTCAAAAAAATACCTAATCATCCATTGAAAGAAGTATATTGTTGAAATTGAAGCCTTTTAAAGCCTATATGCTTTAGAAACAACCATATTGACTTATAAATTCATCCTTGCTATAAACCCTGAGAATTTCACAGTTTCTGAAGCTATAATCTTTAAAATCAAAATTAAAGAGAATTTAGGTATCTGCAGACTTTAGAAGCCCTTTGAGTGATTCAAAGCCTTCTACAGTGCTCAAAAACCCCTTGGCATAAGTTTTGACTATTTTAGGATTGTTTTCATCAAGGAAATTTGCAGAAAAACCCTTGATATCTTTTCCTGAGTCCGTAAAAGTTAAGAAGTTGTTTTTTAAAGAAAAATTAACAATTTGAGTCAGAGTAATCAAAATTATACCTTTTGCAGTCCAATATAGGCCCTCTGTTATTCTTAAAATCCTTCTGTAAACAGTTTAATCTTACAGAAGTGAGTCTCAGACCTAAAAAAAGAGTTTTTAAAGATCAAAAGTGTTAAAAATTGTTAAAACAAACCTATCAATGGAATCTAAAAGCACAATTGTAATCAATCCACTACAACCTCCTATTGTAGATGTGGAACATACCCCATTGGCTAATGCAGACTACAAAATCACAGATCCTCTAACTGAATTTAACCTCCTTGAGCTCCACTGTTGGAGCTAAGATAAATCCTTGGACCAAGTAGATGATGTACTTATTTGGGAATCTAATCTGCCTAAATATGTTGTTCCTCATGCCCATCAATTCCCATAAACCATCATATTATGCCAATATCATTATTCTCCTCCATATCAGAGAGAAATTGTCAATGCTGAAAAAGAAGTATTGTTCACCATAACAGCTGAATCCATAAACCAAATGCTTCAATTGCAGCCTGAGCCCAATGCAGTCCCTTTATCTATTGAAGCTCTGACAAAGTTTTATTTGGAGTTAGTTTTTCTCAAAAGATTTCAAATATTTCAAACGTTCATGCCCTCCTATGTAGAAATTGTTGGGTATGTGTTATATTCTTTCCAGACAACTGTAGACAAAATCTTGAGAGCTGGTTTTTACTGGCTTGCCTTGTTGCAAATGTAAAAAAGTATGTGACCTCCTGTCACAAGTGCCAAATCTTTGAAGGAAAGAAAAAGCTGCTACCCTTGCCCTTAAAACCCATCTCAACATAAATGCCTTTTCAACAATGGGGTCTTGACTTCATTGGTGAAATTCACCCTCCATCCTCAGCCCAACACAAATGGATTCTGACAGCCACTGAGTATTTCACTAAGTGGATAGGAGCCATACCCTCCAGGAAAGCCACTGACACTATCATAATCTCCTTTTTAGAAAACAACATACTCTCAAGATTTGGATGCCCCCAAAATATTATTACTGACAATGCAACTGCATTCAAATCCAAAAATATGATTGACTTCTTTCATAAATACCACATTACCCTTGGTCATTCTACTGCATATTACCATCAAGGTAATGGCCTTATTGAATCCTCCAATAAAAGCCTTGTGAGCATCATCAAGAAATTACTAGAAGACAATAAGAAAACTTGGAACAAGAGGTTAGTTAATGCCCTATGGGTAGATAGACTTTCCACTAAAAAATCTATTGGTACATCCCCTTACCAACTTGTTTATGGAATGGATGTTGTTTTTCCATCTTCCTCAGGAGTACCAGTAATGAAAATAATCCAAGAACTATAAGTTGAGACCAATGATATTCAAAGAAGGATTAACCAAACCATACACTTACAGAAAACCAGAGAAGAGGTTTATTTTAAGTCTCACGTTATCCAAGACAAGATTAAGAATATTTTTGACAATAAAAGTAAAGAAGATGAATTCTATATAGGTGACAAAGTTTTAAAGTGGGATTAAAGGAGAGAAGAGAAAGGTAAACATGGGAAATTTGATTTCCTATGGAAAGGAACTTATGTTATTTATGGTTACAGAGGTAACAATGCTTTCTTTTTGAAAGAGATGGATGGATGAGATCTACTAGGTGGACTTGTCAATGGTAGAATGTTGAAGCATTACTACTCTTCAGAATAACAAATAGTTAACTTTGTTTACTTTATTCAATGTACATAACGTTGCAGATTTTAGATTGGATTGGATGTTTTTCTTAACAAAGTTGAAGCTCAGAGAGAAGGCCCTAAGATTTGAAGGACAAAATATCATAATTATGAAGAATTGCAGAGCTCAAACAACATTTACAAGGCCAGCATAGTCAAAATTCAAAGGCTACTAGTCTCAAAGCTCTTGACATTTCACCTGGAAATGCCATCCCCATGTGGAGCCACTCTTAGGGTCCTATAATAATAGGATTCATAATTTTTGAATTGACTTTGATAAGACTTGTAATATGTACATACTTTGCTTTCTGCAAGTCATTTTCCTATATTAGAAAATAAAAAAATGAAAAGAGGGTAAAATTCCTAAAAGAAAAATCAAAGGACTAAAAAGAAAAAATAGAAAAAATGGACCCCAAATAAGAAAAAGATAAGAATAATACATGAAAGTGATGCAAGTCAAAATGACATTACTAGTTACTTTTTACTGCAAAATAAATGATTATGTGCAGCTTGTTCAAAATGCCATAATCCATGATGAGATAAATAGCTTAATCTTGACTTTTTTATGCTTTAAATTTGATGCTGATAGATAGAGAATAAACATCTTGCCAAACAGTTTAATATTGGCACATCATTAGTTAGGTAGAGAATAAATAAGGAGCTCAACAGTTTAATCTGAGCCTTTGGATGAAATAAGGTTAGAATTAGATAATTTCCTGTTTTAAAAATAAAAATGGATTAGGGTTTGCAAGCTCAAATGCACCCATGCAAATAAAGGAAAAAATGTTAGAATAAATGATGGGTAGGAAGAAAGCAGTTTTATAAGGCATGGATAAACATCATCTGGCATATTACTAATTTCTCTCCCCACAATGTGTTCCAATACTAAATCCTTCAGTCATAAAGACTCAGAGCATTTCTCTGACTTCTGGTGGGACCGAACCCACGTATTAAAGACTGATTGGCACCAAGGTATTGGATTCCACCTCATTAAAACCCTTCCCCTTCATAAAAACCCTTTTCCCTTAACATCACTCATTTTTCCCTTCTAAAACCCCTTTTCCTAAGTCAAAATTCTTATTCACCATTTTGAAAAGCAAAAGGCCCTAAAAATGCACTTATCTTAGGTTTTAAAGTGTAAAATGTTAATATTGGGCCCCCACTATGAAAATCCCGCCTAACATAATATTTTACACTATGCCTTAGTGTATTTTTGTTTATTCCCACATTCATTTCATTATTAACATGCTAATATAATATATTAGCTCCTCAAAATACCATTTATCCCGTAGTATATTAAATATCCCAAACCCATATTTTACGTTTATCCTATGGTATATTTTCCCCGCGTGATATTTTCCCCGCTCCCCATAGGTTTAAACTATCCCATTTCACATATAAACTTTATGTTAAAACTATGTTTTAACGTATAAATTCAAAATCCACCGCATAAAGAAATCTCGAGCCCCACGCCCATTACCCCTCATCTTCATCATCAAATCCTAGCCATTTGCTTTCACCCGCCAGATCCAACGGTGTATAACTCACATCGAAAATTTGATAGCACGGTCTTTAAACAAAATGATATTTGCGATAAAATTTGTTTCGACCCTTCCTCTCTCCTCCACACGTTGCGGTTGTATTCGATTGCATCCATTCAAGAAATACCATCTACCATCCTTCGACGGTGCGATAACTGCTCAGCGATATATCATCCCCCCGCGCCTAAACCGCCCACGATTTGAAATGACTGGTAGTTAATGCGAACACTGTTCAATTCAAATTCTTTATAAAAACACCAGAATGTACGCATTTCAAGCCTTTTGTTGCTCCTTTTTCTTGTAAATTCCTTCACATTGAGAGAAAGACATTGTTTCCCTTGTTTTCGTGCATAAACGAACAAAAATCATCCAAATTCATTGTTGCGATCACTGAAAAGCCTCCCGACTACATTTAAAAGGTCACAAGCAGCTTTTGAAAGCTTTCAACTCCCAGGAAACCCTTTTTCGCAGCAAATTTCCTAAAAATCACAGGTATTCTTCAGAAAAAGACCTAATTATCCATCGAAAGAATTATAATGTTGAAATTGAAGCCTTTTAAAGCCTGTTTGCTTTAGAAACAACCATATTGAGTTATAAATTCATCCTTGCTATAAAACCTGAGAATTTCACAGTTTCTGAAGCTATAATATGTTCTTTAAAAGCAAAATTAAATAGAATTTAGGTATCTGCAGACTTTAGAAGCCCTATAAGTGATTCAAAGCCTTTCTACAGTGCTCAGAAACCCCTTAGCATAAGTTTTGACTATTTTAGGATTGTTTTCATCAAAGAAATTTGCAGAAAAACCCTTGATATCTTTCTTTGAGTTTGTAAAAGTTAAGAAATTGGTTTTTAAAGAAGAATTGACAATTTGAGTCAGAGTAATCAAAATTATACCTTCTGCAGTCGAAGATAGGCCCTCTATTATACTTAAAATCCTTCTGTAAACAGTTTAATCTTACAGAAGTGAGTCTCAGACCTAAAAACAGAGTTTTTAAAGATCAAAAGTGTTAAAAATTGTTAAAACAAACCTATCAATGGCACCTAAAAGCACAATTGTAATCAATCCACTACAACCTCCTGTTGTAGATGTGGAACATACCCCATTGGCTGATGCAGACTACAGAATCATAGATCCTATAACTGAATTTAACCTCCTTAAGCTCCACTACTGGAGCCAAGAGAAATCCTTGGACCAAGTAGATGATTTACTTATTTGGGAATCTAATCTACCTAAATATGTTGTTCCTTATACCCATCAATGCCCATAAGCCATCAGATTGTGCCAATCTCATTATTCTCCAGATCAGAAAGCAATTTTCAATGCTGAAAAAGAAGTATTGTTCACCATAACAACTGAATCCATAAACCAAATGCTTCAATTGTAGCCTGAGCCCAATGCAGTCCCTTTATCTATTGAAGCTCTGATAAAGTTTTATTTGGAGTTAGATTTTCCCAAAAGATTTCAAATCTTTCAAACATTCATGCCCTCCTATAGAAATCCCCAAGCTTACTCCTCCTTATTACTCTTCCAAATTCCTAGAAGGAACCAGACACATTATCTCTATGTTGTCTTTTATCCTTGGTTACTTCACAGATGAGCATACTGATGCATCTATACTTGGTTTCCTGTCTATTTTTGTAACTGGTCAGACTCCTGCAATTATCTACAATTTTGCTGAATATATTGTTGATAGTATTCATGAAAAACTTGTTAAACTACCAACTGAAGGTGTCATTAGGGGAATTTTGAGGTCTAAAATGGGCCTCCTAAGGAAACAATAAAATAATAGCTAAACCAATAAAATAATATTTATGAATTTGCAATTCACTTTTTGCACCACAATCCATGTAACCATAGTTAAATTCAATTCAAAAGTTGTACCAAAATAAAATTAATAAAAAAATTGTATTGATGTGACTATAAATAAGAATGAGCTTTTCAAGAAAAAATCATTATCATTGAACAACTAATACATTTGTCCTTTATACTTAAATAACTTAAAATAAAATATAAATATAAATGTATAAATTCTTAATTATATTATATGATATTAATTAAAATTTATATTATTTAGGTTGTATAATAACATGTAATTAGTAAACTATATAAAAATAATATAATATAATATAATAAATGTATAGGGATATGCATTGTTTCTTTCAAGAAATATGAAATGACAATAATATATTTTTATTTAAAAAGTGTGAAATGACATTTATTATGAGTACTTTACTTTGACTTTAAAAGTGCTTAGAGCATTACCATGATTAACCATGAGTTTTTATTCACCATTGAGAATGTGACAAGTAAGTACCTTTAACTCAAGCAATGCCACCTCAACCATTAATGATGATGTCATCCCCTAAAATGTGATTGGTTCTCATAAAGTGAATTTTGATTGTACATTTTCCTTAGGAGGCCCATTTTAGACCTCAAAATTCCCCTAATGCTTTAGGTATACCTCATTTCTCTTCCATATGTTCCTCTACTTTCAATCAGACAAGTTCCCTATAAATCTTCAAAAGATGGATGTAGAAGGAAATGCACAGTCTATTATTTTTTGGACCTCCTTGATTAGAAAGGAGTCAACTGAGTTCACATATGTAGACTTTACAGAATGTTTCATTCATCCATTGGTAAATTTGCTTAAAAACAGTGTGCAACCTAGAATCAGTGATGAAATCAATGTTGAGATTCAACAAGATGATGAGCTTAGTGAAAAGTAAGCACCTTCACTAAGTGGGGCCCGCAGGCTATTTTTAGGTGTATGTCTATTTTTAGACATGGTGAGCATATTCTATAAGTTGCAAGATGTTATTTGTAGATGGTTGGTCAAATGTGAAAAATGGATGAAATTCTGTTTTTAGACTATTTGGCAAAGTCTATTTATAGATCGTCAATCTAAAAACAGATGCATGTCGATTATTATTAGCCCTTAATAATAATTCGACAATAAATATCAACTTATTCTCTTGGAGCACTTTATTTCAGTGAACAGATTTGGAAAATCAGTGGGCTGAAGGAATTAATCAATTCCTAGGGTTATTGGCGACTCATGCATGGAGGACTCAGTTAGAACTGAAGTGGAAAAGTTATGATAGAGTTGGAATAGTAGTTATGGGAATTGTTATTTAGTTTAACTCAGTTAAGTGAGTTAAAATCAGTTGATCTAGTTGTATATAGTTTAACTGAAAGATAAACTAGTGAAATTTTAGTGAATTAATTAGTTAATTAATTCACAACTAATAACTCACTAACAACTGAACAAATATAGCAATTAACTACTTGCATGTCAGTTCCAGTGGAGACCCAGTGGAGAGATAGGTGAAAGGGTGAGATGGACTATCCATTGTGACTATGGTGATGCATTCAATGCATCTGACACACATTGGAGTTTCCAATGAGGATTGCACAGTAAAGGCAAGACCAATTCAAATTCATTCAGGGGTCTTCTTCAGCAGGGATTGCGCAGTGGAGGCAGGCTGTCAGGAGGCAAGAAATTGGTGCATAGATATGCAAATTTCTGCATGACAGTGTGTAATGATTGTTGATTGTACTGATAGCTTGATGTACTAAGATTTGTATGAGATTATTACATGATCCATTGATATACATAATATATTATAGTTGGGTTTTTTAGCTTTAAGCTTTCCCGTTAAACAACTGTGTTTATGTGTAATTTATTTTCTTCACATGTGTTTTCAATTGAGATTTAATTTCTGCAAAGATTAACAGTGGAAGGATTCTGTATTTAGCAAGAAGATAAATATTGTTAGATCAGGAGAATCCTATAAGACATCACTATTAATAAATTTCTACATGGTATCGGAGCAGTGTTAATCACTTGCAATTGTGAAGAGGTGCTGAATTTTGTGCAGGTGGACAATTCGAATTTTCTGCAGAAATTTCTTGGTGCGACAGTTGAGTATTCATTGAAATGTCTTTCAATGGGTTGCGATTGGAGTATGCCCTTGAGGGTAGCTCGAATTACATAACCTGGAAGGCTAGGATGGAGGCGGTGCTTGAAGATAATGTACTGAAGGATTTCATCGACAGCGATGTTCCTAAGCCTACTTCTAGTGATGCTGCATTACTTGACGCATGGCAAAAGAAGGTAGCGAAGACAAGAATAATTATGTTGGAAGGTGTGAAAGACCATATTGTGTCAAGGCTTCATGGGAAATCCGCTCCATTTTCAATGCGGTAGGCTTTGACAGATCTTTTCCAAAGAATCAGCGACCATAGGAAGTTGGCGCTGAAGGATAAGCTTAGAAAAATAAAAATGGAGAAGGGTGACAGTATTCCAAAATATCTCACGAAGTTTGTCCAATGTAGGGATGAGCTAGTAAGTGTGGGGATTACAGTTGCAGATGATGAATTAGTGAGCTTGGCTCTCCTTGGGCTTCCGAAGAGTTGGCATAGCTACGAAGACTCTGTCAATGGACGAGAGAAACTGCCAGATTGGGAGTGACTTTGGTCGGATCTTGTGTAGGAGGAGATAAGGCAGAATACGAGGGATGGCTCTTCATCAAAGAATGATGATGAATAGAATTGCGCTTTGGCTACCAAATAAGGGAAAGGGAAGGGGAAGAAATCCTATCCAAAATCCGAGGCTAAAGGCAAGAATTTGGATTTGTCCAAGGTGAAGTGTTTTCACTGTCACAAACATGGGCATCTCACCACTAGCTACCCACAGAAAAAGAAGAACAAGAGGGCTGCTGGAGCTACAGCTAGAGAGGCCTTAGCCTCGCAATTTGAACTTTATTTCTCTTTGATCACATGCTTAGTTCAAGCGCTATGGGATCGGTGTGGTATCTTGATAGTGGTGCTTCCTTCCATATGACGGGAGACAAGGAGTTGTTTAGTGACTTGGAGGAGAAGGATCTCCAAATGCATATAGAGATGGGTGACGATAGTAGATACAATGAAACCGACATTGGAACCATTACCTTTGAGAGGGAGTCAGGTAAACCATTTCTGTTGAAATATGTTATGCATGTTCCAGGTCTGAAGAAGAACTTGGTCTCGGTCGCTATGTTGGAGGACAGAGGTTATGACATTGTTTTCAGCGAGGGAAAAGATTTCCCGCGACATACAACAATGGGTCAAACCAAGAGGATAGGGATTCGAGTTAAGAATATCTAGAAGCTGGAGGTAGATGGCTGCGTTGCAATGATGGGCAAAGCAGAAGAAGTAGTGAGCTGGGATGAGGGCGAATTATGGCATAGGAGATTGGGTCATCTTCACCATGGCGCCTTGAAGATTTTGCAGCAGATTTCTACTGGACTTACCAAGGGTACTCTTGCGCAATCAGATCAGTGCAAGGGATGTACTATGGGTAAATTTGTGAAGACCACCTTTCATGAGAAGGAGAACCGTGCTTCGGTGATCCTGGAGAGAATTCACACAGACGTGTGTGAACCTTTCTCGATTAATTCAACAAAAAAACACAGGTATTATGTTATTTTGTTTGCTGACTATTCTCGTAGATGCTGGATCGTCTTCATGCAGAAGAAGAGAGAAACATTCTCAAAGTTCTGTGAGTTTAAAGCATTGGTGGAGAAGGAGTCAAGGAAGCAAGTGAAGGCTCTGTGGAGCGGTAATGTTGGTGAATATATCTCGAACGAATTCAAAGACTTCTGTAGCAAAGAAGGAATTCGAAGAGAAATCATAGCACCTCATAACCCATAGCAGAATGGGGTCACAGAGAGGAAGAACATAATGATCGTGGATACTGCACAAGCTATGCTGCATGACCAAGGCCTACTGATGCAATTGTGGGTGGAAGCATGCAACACTCTGGTTTATGTGCAAAACCATTATCCTCATAGAGTGCTTGGCATGAGTACACCTGAAGAAGCTTTTACTGGTAAGAAGCCTAATATTTCTCATTTGAATATTTTTGGCTCATCTATTTACATTCATGTGACAAAGGATGCCAGGAAGAAGCTGGAGTCGACTGTAGAAGTTGGGATATTTTTGGGGTACAAAGAAACACCCCATAATTATCGTGTGTATTTTCCAAACATTCGAATGAATGTGGTGCGACAGGATACAAAATTTAATGAGGTGAAAGCCATGAAGTTGTCGCTTGAGAGGGAGCTACACTTGCATGCAGAGGAGGAACTTCTTGTTCCCAAAAATGAGCCTCTAGATGTGGATCAGCCACGGGAGGAGATTCACGGAGTGGAGGAGTCCACTCATGCAGAACCAAACATCAGAACTGGCAGAAAGCGTACCATAGAAGCTGAGAGATTGAAGCTTGATGCGGCACAGAATGTAGGAGTCCCTACATAATAGCGCAGACAGAGAAAGTCACCTGACTGATTTACTAGATACATGGCTCTTATGAGCAAGTGTATTGTGATAGAGCCATCTTCTTTTGATGAAGCAGTGCAAGAGCCCACATGGGTAGATACCATGGTGGAGGAGTATGACTCCATTGTCAGAAATAGTGCTTGGGAGATTGTTCCAAGGCCAGTGGGTAAATCAATGGCAGGTTCAAGATGGATCTACAAGGTAAAGCAAGCTACTAATGGGAGCGTTGAGAAGTATAAGGCAAAATTTGTTGCCCGGGGAGTCTCACAGATCAAGGGGATTGATTATGAAGAAACCTTTACACCTAGCACACGGTATTCTTCCATAAGGACCATCCTTGCTCTCTCAGCACAGATGGGTTGGTACATTTATCAGATGGATGTGAATACTGCGTTCCTTAATGGGATCATTGAGGAAGAGGTGTACATTGAGTAACCTGAAGGATTTGAGATCTTCAGTAGTGAGTCGCATGTGTGCAGACTCGAAAGAGCGTTGTATGGGCTAAAGAAAGAACCACATGCTTGGTACACACAGATCAACAGCTATTTCACCGGACTTAGCTTCACCAAGAGTGAGGCAAATGCAAACCTATACAAAATTGTGGTGGAGGGTAAGCTTTTAATCATTGTTTTTTATGTTGATGATTTAATACTAATGGGTGATGAGCAGTTGATACACTCATGCAAGGCAGATCTTGCAAAGGATTTTGAGATGAAGGATTTGGGCCTCCTTCATTATTTCCTTGGATTGGAAATATGGCAGCGAGAAGGTGAACTATTTGTGTCTTAAGGTAAGTATGCTCGGGAAATACTTGGTAAGTTTCACATGGAGGACTGCAAGCCCATGGATACTCCTCTTCCAGGAAATTAGAGGAAAGAGGATGCTACATCGGCTGAGGTAGTGGATGCAACTGTTTATTGACAGTTGGTGGGTTCGCTCATGTATTTAGTAAATACAAGACCGGACATATGCTATGCGATGAACCAGCTTAGTCAAGCAATGGTTAAGCCTACCAAGATCTTTTGGAAGGTAGGAAAGCATCTCTTGAGGTATCTCAGGGGCACATCTGAGTATGGCTTATGGTACAGATAGATGGATGAGGTGAAGTTGCATGGCTTCACGGATGCAAATTGGGTAGGCAGCCCAACGGACAGAAAGAGTACATTAGAAGGGGTTTTCAGTATTGGATCTACAACAGTTTCTTGGTACAGCAGAAAACAAATATTCATGACACTCAGTTCAGCGGAAGCAAAATACATGGCAGCAAGTCAAGCTGCATGTGAGACTATCTGGATGAGGAAGATCCTGGTCAGTTTATTCGATTCTCATTATATCCTACAGTGATACATTGTGATAATAATAGTTGCATTAAACTCTCGATGAATCTTGTGTTTCATGATATATCTACACATATTGATATCCGGTATCATCATATCAGATATTGTGTGCAGCGGAAGATCATGTTGCTTCAGTACATTCCTACGGAAGATCAAGATGCAGATATTCTGACGAAGGCACTCAGCAGGAGCAAATTCGAATACCATAGAGGCAGGATCGAGGTGAAGGATAATCCATATCTTGTTGAGAGGGAGTGTTGAGATTCAACAATATGATGAGCTTAGTGAAAAGTAAGCACCTTCACTAAGTGGGGCCCGCAGGCTATTTTTAGGTGTATGTCTATTTTTAGACATGGTGAGCATATTCTATAAGTTGTAGGATACTATTTGTAGATGGTTGGTCAAATGTGAAAAATAGATGAAATTCTATTTTTAGAATATTGGGCGAAGTCTATTTATAGATCATCAATCTAAAAATAGATGCATGTCGATTATTATTAGCCCTTAATAATAATCCGACAATAAATATCAACTTATTCTCTTGGAGCACTTTATTCCAGTGAACATATTTGGAAAATCTGTGGGCTGAAGGAATTATGCAATTCCTATGGTTATTGGTGGCTCATGCATGGAGGACTCAGTTAGAACTGAAGTGGAAAAATTATGACAGAGTTGGAAGAGTAGTTATGGGAGTTGTTATTTAGTTTAACTTAGTTAAGTGAGTTAAACTCAGTTGAGCTAGTTGTATCTAGTCTAACTGAAAGATACACTAGTGAGAGTTTAGTGAATTAATTAGTTAATTAATTCACAACTAATAACTCAATAAGAACTGAACAAATAATGCAGTTAACTACTTGCGTGTTAGTTCCAGTGGAGACCCAATGGAGAGATAGGTGAAAGGGTGCGATGGACTATCCGTTGTGACTATAGTGATGCATTCAATGCATCTGACACACATTGGAGTTTCCAATGAGGATTTCACAGTAAAGGCAAGGCCAATTCGAATTCATTCAAGGGTCTTCTTCAGCAGGGATTGCGCAGTGGAGGCCGGCTGTCAGGAGGCAAGAAATTGGTGCATAGATATGCAAATTTCTGCATGACAGTGTGTAATGATTGTTAATTGTACTGAGAGCTTGATGTACTAAGCTTTGTATGAGATTATTACATGATCCATTGATATACATAATATATGACAGTTGGAGTTTTTAGATTTAAGCTTTCCCATTAAAAAACTATGTTTATGTGCGATTGATTTTCTTCACATGTGTTTGCAATTGAGATTTAATTTCCGCAAAGATTAACAGTGGAAGGATTCTGTATTTAGCAAGAACATAAATATTGTTAGATCAGGAGAATCTGATAATACATCAGTATTAATAAATTTCTACAATCAAGAGGGTTTTACAGTTGTCAGAACAGAGCAGGACAGTTGATTGTTATTTATACCAAAATCATACTGAGATCAAAGTTTATGGGACAACCCTCATTCCTTACAAGTTGCCAAAGTATTTACCAATGAGGTTGTTTGCTTTAGAATATATAAGACATATTTTAAACTCAGATTCAGTAAATTTCTTGGCTGCTAAGAAGAAAACCCAGTTTAAATTGAAAAACCAAGTGGGTCCATTTATATGTAATAGCAGAGAAGCAGTTATAGAGGCAAAAAAGAAATTATCAGAGTACAAATTCAACAAAAGTTTTCTTTGGCACTATGATCCTTATGGTATAATTACAAAAATGAGAGTGAAGTGTAAGTTAACTCCCTATATTCATGAGAAGAAGACTGAGAGTGCATTATGTTGAATCATAAACAACAACGATGGACACAACACTTAGATTATGAGAACACAACATTTCGATGTCGGATCTGCAGGAACACGGGACACCTACAAAACACTTGCTCGGTAGCCACAAGAGATAACAGGAAAAAGAAGAGAACAGGTAAAGTAGCCAAAGGATGGAAATATCCATCAAAAGAGCAAGAACAGAAAGAGGAAGAGGAATAACCCATCCCACAAGATAGTAAACAGGCAGATACTACTTTGGGCACACAAGAACAGGAAATGCAAGAACCCATAGCTACCACTACCATGACACAGCCGGATATGGATCCTAGGGAACCAGACAGCTAGGGAAATAAAAGACTACATACCTCAAACACATCGGACTCTGATAAGGACATTGGAGCACATGCGGAAGATAACCAGCTCGTCCTTATATCGACCACGCCAACACAAGGTGCTTGGCAGAAGGTTGAAAAGAAAAAAGGGAGAAAAGCCCAATTTTCTCTCATTGTAATTATATATCTACGGCATACTTGTTTGTCTTGATTGACACTTACCAGCTCATGTAACATGTAATTTTTTTTTCATAATAAAATTACGAATTTTTCCATTGTGGAAAAAGAGAAGAAGACTGAAATTGAGAAATTTTTTAACTAATCTGAATGGTTAGAAAATACATTGGTAGAAGTTGACCAGCAGAGTGATACTAGTCACATTCTGCAGTCTCTAGCTCAAGAAGATAGAGGTATAAAAATAAATAGGGAAGAAGGGTCATACATTGCTGAAACTACCACAAAAACAAAGTTTAAACTAAGGTACAGCAAGAAACCAAAGACAAATCCAACAGATAAAGAAAAAGAAACAATTGAGGTTATAGATACAGAGATTCCAGATAAAGACATTGTGCCTCCCATAGAGGTTGTAAATGAACAAAAATCTGCTACTTCCAATACACAATTGATTCAGAAACAACAAAGTGTGGAAGTATCATCATCAAAACAGGCAGAGGATAAAGATATGGATATTAAGGAAAAGTATAAAGAGATTAAAGCCAAAAATGAGGAAATTAAGAATGAAATTTATTCTCAATACTTGAAACAGACTCCAAGCATACAAAATAGGCTGCTTTCAGCCTTTGATTATAAGAATAAGAAATTACTGATGTCAGTACTTCAGCCTACAGTGCAAACTCCTAAAACAACAGCTGACTATAAAAATGTTGATTTTGAAGTACTAGTCCAAGACATTCATCCCTTGGACGAGATTGAATTCCACAAGAAAAGTTTAGAAATGATATATTATACAATGACTACAAAAGCAATGAGTGTTCAAAAGCTCCAGAATGCTTTGAAAAATTTGAAAGATCAACTCAAGGTTGAAAAAACTTCATCATATGCTAAAGACACCATAATCAAATCTTTAGAGGAGTTAGTGATTGAACTGGGTTATGACCCTTCTAATGTGAAAGTTGCAGAAGAACTAGTAAAAAAGAAAAATGTTGATATTGCAGCACTCATAAAACAGTTGAATATACCTCCTATAGAGCATCCACGGGCCAAGGAAATTGTACAGGAAATAAATCAAAAGGATGAGATGATGAATCTCATATTACAGATGACAGCACAAATTAAGGAAATGGAGATTGAGATGGACAAATTATTCCAAGAAAAAGAAGCTTCCAAGGCACAAAATGTCCCTCCTATTGTAATTCTTGTGGTGACAAAAGCAATGCCATCCACTCTAGCAGAAGAATTAGCTCCAAAGGTTCCATTGGCTATAGCAGTGCCAATAACTTCATCTACCACTTCTGCCATTGAGTCTTCTACTACACCAGTCCAGAAATCAGATGAGGCCAGCAAATTAGTAAAATAAATGGAGGACATGTCCATACAAAACAATGAAATAAACAGGTTGAAGGGGCAAATCAAGAATCTTGAAGACGCCAAGAAGCTAGCACAGATTAATGCTAAAACTGAAGAGCAAAAGGCTAAAAGGTTAAGTGAACAACTCAAAAACTTAGAAATAGAGTTGACCTTGAAAGAGCCCATGGCACATATTAAAAATCAACTATGGTGTAATATAATTGAATCAGTCAATGATACTTGGCCATCTATACAAGTGATTTATGAACAGAAGGATTTACTCAAAGCAGCTAGAGAAGAAATACAGAAAACCAAAGAGGAACTGGGCACCAAACCTGAAGAAGCATTGGAAATTATTAAATTCCTCAACCCTAAAAATAAGCAGGAATTGGATGAAATTGGAATAACAGATAGGACATAAACCATTCTTGAGGTAAGAAAAGTAATTTCCAAGAAAAAATTAATGAAACTGTTGGAAGAAAAGTGCCAAAATATGGATATAGCCATCACAAGATCTATGGTAAAATTTGACACTTTGAGGCAAAAGGGCATTCCAAATATTCTAGTAATCAATGATAAATTGATGAAACAAGAAGATTATAATAAAAAGATAAGGGAATTTGCCAAAGAACAGGTGAAAAAATCATATTGGCAAGGGATTCCAACATGAAAAGTTTTGCACAAAACTATTGAAAATCTGTTTTACTTACAACATGAAGTAAAGCACCTTTTTTGTGGTCAAACCAACATTTGCAAAGTACATTGAAGTTTATGAAATAATGAAGATCAAGTTACCAGAGGCAGAATTTTTGGAGAAGCTAACATATTTGCTGTAAAATCAGTTTGCAGTAAGAAAAAATGAAAAACAGAGCTATTATTTTTACTACATAGTAAACAGATTTTTAAATAGTTAAAGAGTATCAGTAGTCAAAAGTGTATCAGGTCAAAGAGTATCGGATGAAAGATAAAGTTCAAAACTAATTGAAAATCAAATTTCCAGCATAAAGGACACCTTAACTACCCAACTGCAACCCAAATCCAAACAGTAGGTTATTTAATTTCAATAAAAGGATAGCTAGCAATTTGTTAGGCAGTTGTCACTATCTTTTTGCAAAAAGATATTTTGTTTTCCAAGAAAAATTCCTAAGATGGTTCTAGGATATTTTGTACTATTTTTTGTATAAATACTTCATCATTTGAGGTATTGAGGGTGGATTAATTGTTGAAGATTTATATAGTTGTAATATTCCAAACCTAAGGGTTTTTGTATCAAGTTCAAGTCAGAAGACTGGATCTCAAGTAATAAAGCATCATATTTCAGGATTCATGTGTTGGGCCACTGAAGTGAAGTATTTTTTAATGTTATCTGTCAATTTTCTTATGTTTTTCATCCATTCATGAATGTGTTCTAAATTTTAATGTGAAATCAGGAATTGTTATATCAGAATTTGTTAAAAGCACTCTGTTATTGACCGGTTTTCATTTAAATGTTTGCTGCTGATATCCAGACAAGGGAATCCTTAATTTCTCCCTAATTTCGATCTACCCCTTCCTTTTCACTCCTTATCCGGATTAAATAATTCTTCATTTCTCTTTATCCTGATTAAAACCATTTCATCATCAGCCTTTGAAGATCTGAAGTGACTCTATTATCTTGCCCTGTGAAAATTTGACTTTCGACCTTGATCCTGATCTGTCTACTTGACACATTGACTCTATCTACCCAATGGAAAATAGAGCTATAACTATCCATCTCAGTAAGTGATTTTCCCACCAAACCAAATCAAAATCCCAAAACCAATTAGCCCTATATAACTAGCCTAAAATCAGATATAAAAACAAAGTTAAACCTTATAGAGAGAGCTCTCTCTGAGCATTAGGAAGGCTAGATCCTAAAGCTTAAAAGTAGGTTTGTGGTTACCTCTGATATTCTTTAAACTATAATAAAAAATCTCACAAGTTTGAGAATTATTAGAGTGATAATAGGTTGGGTGATTGGTGATTCATTGATTCGTTGAATGAATTGGTAGAGTGATATGTTTCAGTTCTGATGTATGGTATTGGGCTTAGATGAGTGTAGTGGGTCCAGTCTGAAAATTTGATGAAAAATCGCCTACAAGAAATGATGTGTTGAAGCAGGTGGATCCAAGGTGAAAATTTATGAAACGTGGTCCACGATGTTGCTGAGGGTTGGAACCTTCAGTGAGGAAGTCGAATCTTCTTGTCAGTAGTAGCTAGTGATCAGATCAGGGGGTTGTTAAATGATATTAGGGGGTTGAAGCTCGCTTCCAGTAGGAGCTTGAGAACGAGTGAAGTTTGTAGACTTTTGTAGGTGGGTGCCTACGTGCTACTATGATTCTGCGCCAGTACAAGATTGTAAACAGTTTTCTTTATAATAAATGTTGAAGACAAAGACGACAACAACGATCATTTTCTACCACATTGGGTTTCCACCTTAAATCTTGGTGTTCATGTGTGTTGCTTATGTGTGATGGTTTACTATGTTCTTACTGCACATGTTTACTTCTTATTAAATGTATGATGAATCAATGATGCACTAGTTTAAGTTAAACAAATGAATATTTATCTGAATTATAAGCTTACTGGATATGCGATAGTTTCTTGGATAACTGTCACATACATACACTAGATTGCTTCAGTCAATTTGCGTACAAAAATTAGAAAAATAAAAATAAAATTTTAAGTGAGTTTTAAAATACTGATTCACCCCCCCCCCTCCCCCCCACCCTCCTCAATATTTTTTATTACAATTAGTTTAAGAGAAGGTCCTTCTGAAGAAGATTGATCGCTTAAAGGAGATTTGTCATGATGGGAAGTTGTGAAGGAGTATGTGTGATCAGGCCAACACTTTTCAATGGAAGTAATATAATTTTCTGGAAGATGATAACAAGAGCTTATTTGCAAAGTCTTGGAGCATATGTATGGGCAATCTAGAAGGAGGTTATCAATATCCAGCAACCATTCCTACAGATGCAACAGGAAAAAAGATATATGAAACCAATGAAACATTTTTCAATGTCTTGTTGGGAAGCCTAATAGAATCAGAATTTTTCAAATTCATGCAACTAATTCATCAAAGGAGATATAGGACAAGATCATCCAGAGCTATGAAGGCGATGACAAGGTAAAAAGTGCTAAACTTCGAACTCTTAGAATTCAATATGATACTCTTAGAATGAATAATGATGAAATTATTGCATGTTTCTTCCTATGAATAGATGAGATTGTGAATTATTTGAGAAATATGGGTGAAGATATAAAATACTCAACCCTAGTAGAGAAAATATTGAGATCTATAACTCCAAAATTTGAGTCAAAAGTGTCTGCCATTGAAGAAAAGTAGGATTGCAGAACCTTATTGTTGTACAACTCCACAGGATTTTAACAGCTCTTGAAATGAGAAAACGAGATGCTTCAGATCTCAAAGAAGTTTCATTTAAAGCAACTACAAAAGGAAAACAAAAGGAAGTTATCAAGGAATCAAGTTATATATCATAAGAAGATGAGGCAAATTTTGTGAGGAAACTCCAAACAGGTACTAGAAGGTTCAGAGTTAAGCTTCCCTTCAAGTGTTTTTCTTGTGGTAGAGTTGGTCATTATGCTTCTAAGTGTCCTTATAAATAAAATCATGAAAAAGGTAAACGGTTTGAAAATAGGAGAAACTATTATACAAATGAAGATAGTGATGTTTTATCAATTGGAGAAGAGGAAGAGCCTGATCAATATATTCAAGTACTTATGGAACTTACTATTAATGAATATGATGACAATTTCATATATTCCTTAGAAGATAAGGATCATTTTGTTAAAGAATATCCTATATCAAGGAAAAAAATATGGTTCTCTTGTAACTCTTTTGGGCATAAGGACATTGATTGCAGGACAAGTATGATGAACAAAACCAGGAGATTGGATAAGTTCCAACCCATAATGAGAAATTCCAAGAAAATATGGAGAAAGAAGGAACACCGGTCGGAAACGTAGGGAATATTTACCCCATTGCAGTCATCAATTTCTAAAGCTTACTTCTCTTAGTGACTGCAAGAGTGATGTGAGATACATTATCGGAATCAGTAATGTATCATCATAGGGGGAGAAATATATGATGATTCCCATGGTTGGTTTGCTAATTCTGGTTGTTTATATTTCTGACAATGCATATGATGTGATAAAATAAGACAAGTACAGATTGTGCAAGCTCAGTGGGAGTTGAAGCTGTGAAGTTTCAGAATTTCACTTTTTTTACGCATATTTTATGAAATAAAGTCGCGTATGTATGTGATTTCCTACACATAAAGTCGCATATGTTTTTCTCTGACAGAAAAACAGTGGGACTGACTCACGAAATACTCTGAGATGTTTCAGACAGTTATTATTTAGATTTATTGTTCTAATGTTGATGGTTCAATCCGTTGATGTAGTATTGAGTAATGATGATCTATGACACTTATGATTTTCTGATTAATTACAATGACATGATATATCAGTTGATGTGGTCAAACTTGACAGTGAACATGTAGCACAGGTTCAGGGGGAGCATTAGCCTTGCTAGTTATAATGCATTTTTGGCATTCTGTTTAATATGTTGCTGAAGATGCTCGTGTGTTTCATCGATGATAAATACATACCTTTCTATGGTTATTTGATGATGATGCTACTGCCATGGATGATACTTCATTGCCTTATTGTATGTCATGATTTTATGATCTCTCACTAGACAGGTATTTTTGTCTTGGTTATAAATGTCATATTTTTCATTCGATGTAAAGGTCATGTAAAGACACAAAATGTAATTCTTTTAAAACTTAGTCATGTTTGGACTACTGAAGGTCAAGTCATTTTGGTATGTAATCCCATTAGGGGAAGATGACGTTATGTAACCCCACTTGGTTGGGTGGTTGATGTAAATTTGAGCCCTTAATGATAGGAAAATTCACACTCAGTTGAGTCATAGAGTCATGTACTTCATTGAAAATCTTTCAAAAGATTCAGCATGTGCTCAGGGGGAGCATGTTCAGTATATAATGCAGATCAGATCAACAGTGCTCGTGTCTCTACAAGGACAAAGAAGCCTTGTTTCATCATTGGTCCACCCTTTTCCCTTGATGTCAAAGGGGGAGAGTAACTTGGTGTTTGATTGATGTGTTTTGCAGGTATGTACAGATTGTGGTGATCAAACACCAATGTGGTTTCCTTCAAGTCCAAAGGGGGATATTGTTGGCATGATGATGTATGTGTTGTCCTTGATGGAAACCCTTTTGTAAACCAGATGAGTACATAGATCAATTCAGAGTGACAGAATGATGGGACAAAGGTTTGCAGGTCACATACAAAAGAATTATAAAGGTGAACATTTGAAGAAATATATGCAGGTTTTGTGAAGCAAAGTCATGTACAAACACAGTTTTGATGAAAAGAAATTGTGTATACGCAGGCTCTGTGAAGCAAAGTCCTCTACATACACAAGTTTGATGAAGCGAAGTAGTGTATATGTAGTTTAGGTGAAGAAAAATTGCGTACACACACAGGTATAAAGAACAAAAAACGTGTACACTTGGTGCACTAATATTCACTAAATACCAAGGGTATTTACCATGGTATTAGCCCACAATATTGAGCGACGTAATGACTAAGTGACGTAACGACTATTTGATTCCGTCAAATATTACCAATCGCGCTGGTGTGGTTTTGGCCTGTGGTATTGGATAAGGCTCAAACTATATAAGGAGGTGAAGATCAAAGTGTTAAGGTGTGCATGATTTAGGGTGATTGATGAATAATTAGATCTGAAATATGATTGCATGGTATGGGCCATGTATGATTGGTTGATCTGAAATAATTATGCAATAGTGAATATAATGATGAATCAGGATTATTAGACCTGAAATGAATATGTAATGCTTGATCTATTTATGGGTTGATTAGATCTGTGATTTGGCGTCTCTTTATTATCTTAAATGACGTGATCTAGGTATGCTTGAATTTTTCATGCGCAACACTGTTATAAGTTGAAATTTGCAGATCTGTAAGCGAGTTTGACATAGGTAAAGAGCGTACACATGCGAGTTTCGTTCTTCTCAGTAGCGTATGTTTTCTGAAGTATGTTGAGATCTGTACGCGGGTTTGGTTCTGGACAAACGCGTATACATGCGGAAATGTTTTATGGAAAGCACATCTGAAAACTAGGGTTTCTGTTGAAGGATATGTTTGATCAGTTTATATAGTATTTTTGTGTTTCTATTGTATGTCAATGAAGTCTTCATATAGATCTGTTTTGTTTGAGTATTGATGATGTTGCTAGTTGTATGTTATTGAAGATCAGTGATTGGTTGGGTGATTAGTGATTCAATAATTGGTTGAATGAATTGGTACAGTGATATGTTTCAGTTTTGATGTATGGTATTGGGCTTAAATAAGTGTAGTGGGTATAGTTTGAAAATTTAATGAAAAGTGGTCTACTAGTAGTGATGTGTTGAAGCAGTCGGATCTAGTGTGAAAATTTATGAAACATGGTCCACGATGGTGCTGAGTTTTGAAGCCTTCAGTGACGAAGTTGAAGCTTCCTGCCAGTAGTGGCTGGTGATTAGATCAAGCGGTTTCATCTCCCTGCGTGCTGGTATGAGTCTGCACCAGTATAATATTGTAAGAAGTTTTCTTTATATTAAATATTGAAGACAGAGACGAAAACAATGGTGGTTTTCTCCCACATTGGGTTTCCACCTTAAATCCTGGTGTTCATGTGTGTTGCTTATGTGTGATGGTTTACTCTGTTCTTACTACACATGTTTATTGCTTATTAAATGTCTTATGAGCCAATGATGCACTGGTTTATGTTAAATAAATGAAGATTTATCTAAATTATAAGATTACTAGATATACGCTAGTTTCCTGAATAACCATCGCGTACATACGCTAGATTGCTTAAGTCAAGTCACGTACAGAAATAAGATTAAAAAAAAAAAGTTTAAAATATTGATCCACCCTCCTCCCCTCTCATTATTTTTCCTAACAATTGGTATTAGAGCAGGTCCTTTTGAAGAAGCTTAATCGCTTGAAGGAGATCTATCATGATGGGAAGTATCGAAGGAGTATTTACTATCAGGCCACCAGTGTTCAATGGAACTAATCTAATCGTCTGGAAGATACGAACAAGATCTTATTTGCAAATTATTGGAGAATATGTATTGGGAATCGTAGAAGGAGGTTATCAATATCTAGCAATCGTTCTTATAGATGCAGCAGGAAAGTAGAGATATGAAACGAATGAAAAAGTTTTCAATGCCTTATTGGGAAGCCTGATAGAATCAAAATTTGTCAAAGTCATGCAGCTAAATTCAGCAAAGGATATATCATACAAGATCATCTAGAGCTATGAAGGCGAGGACAAGGTAAAAAGTGTTAAATTTCAAACTCTTATAATTCAATATGAAACACTCAGAATGCAGAATGATGAAAGTATTTCAATTTTATTCCTAAGAATAGATGAGATTGTGAATTGTATGAGAAATACGGGTGAAGATATAAAATAATCAACCTTAGTAGAGAAAATCTTGAGATCTATAACTCCAAAATTCGAGTTAAAAGTGTCTGTCATTGAAGAAAATCAAGATTTGTAGAACCTTATTGTTGTACAACTTCACGGGATTTTAACATCTTTTGAAATGAGAAAAGGAGGTCCTTCAAATATCATAGAAGTTGCATTTAAAGCAACTACAAAAGGAAAATAAGAGGAGTTTCTCAAGGAATCAAGTTATATATCAGAAGAAGATGAGGCAAATTTTGTGAGGAAACTCCAACTAGGTACCATAAGGTTCAGATGAAAGCTTCCCTTCAAGTGTTTTGCTTGTCGTAGAGTTGGTCATTATGTTGTTAAGTGTCATTATAAAGAAAATCATGAAAAAGGGAAACAGTTTGAAAATAGAAGAAGCTATTATACAAATGAAGATATTGACGATTTATCAATTGAAGAATAGGGAGAGTGTGATCAAGATCTTAAAGTACTTATGACACTTAGTATTAATGAATCTGATGACAATGTCATAAATTCCCTAGAAGAGAAGGATCCTATTGTTAAAAATTTCCTAGATCTAGGCAGAAAAGATGGTTCTCTTGTAACTCTTTTGGGCATAAGGCCACTAATTGTAGGAAAATTTTGATGAACATAACCAAGATATTGGATAAGTTGCAACACATAATGAGAAATTTCAAGCAAATCTAGAGAAAGAAGGAACACTGGTCAGAAAAGTAGGGAATATTGACCCTGCTGCAGTCATCTATTTCTAAAGCTTACTTTTCTTAGTGACTGTGGGAGTGATGTGAGATACATTATTGGGATCAGTAAAGTATCTTCACAGGGGGAGAAATATATGATGATTCCCATGGTTGGTTTGTTAATTCTGGTTATTTATATTTATGACATTTCATTTGATGTGATAACATAAGATAGATACAAACTGTACAATCTTAGGGGGAGTTGAAGCTGTGAAATTTCTAAATTTCACTTTCTATACACGGATTTTATGAGATACAGTCGTGTATGTACACGAGTTCCTACACATAGAGTCGCGTATGTTTTTCTCTGACAGAAAAACAGTGGGACTGACTCAAGAAAGACTCTGAGATGATTCAGACAGTTATTATTTGGCTTTCTTGTTTTGATGTTGATGGTTATAGTCTAATGATGTGGTATTGAGTAATTGATCTATGACACTTATGTTTTTATGATTAATTAAGATAATATGATATATGAGTTGATGTGATAAGACTTGATAGTGAATAGGTAGCATAGATTCAGGGGGAGCACTAGCCTTTCTGGTTATAATGCATTGTTGGAATTATGTTTAAGATGCTTTTGAAGATTCTCATGTGTTTCATTGATGATACTTACATACTTTTCTATGGTTACTTGATGGTGATGTTGCTACCATGGATGGTACTTCATTGCCTTACCTTATGTCATGGTGTTATGATCTCTCACTAGTGAGGTATTTTTTTCTTGGTTATAAATGTCATGTCTTTCATTTCATGTAAAGGTCATTTAAAGACCCAAAATGTAATTCTTGTAATATTTTGTCATGTTTTGACTATTGAAGGTCAAGTCATTTCTGTATGTAATCTCGTGAGGCGAAGATGATGTTATGTAACCCCACTTGGTTAGGTGGTTGATGTAGATTTGAGTCCTTGGTGATAGGAAAAGTCACACTCAGTTGATTCATAGAGTTATGTACTTCATTGAATATTTTTCAAAAGATACATCATGTGCTTAGGGGGGGCATGGTCATTATATAGTGCAGATCAGATATATAGTGCTTATGTCTCTACAAGGACAGAGAAGCCTTGTTTTATCATTGTTCTGCCCTTTTCCCTTGATTTCAAAGGGGGAGAGTAACTTGGTGCTTGATTAATGCTTATATTGATGTGTTTTACAGGTATCTACAGATTTTGGTGATCAAACACCAACATGGTTGCCATCAAGTCCAAAGGGGGAGATTGTTGGAATTATGATGTATGTGTTGACCTTGATGACAACCCACTTGTAATATAACAAGTATATGGGCACCAGATGAGTACACAGATCAGTTCATAGTGACAGAATGATGGGACAAAGGTTTGGAGGTCACATACATGAGAATTATAAAGGTGAACATATGAAGAAATATACGCAGGTTCTGTGAAGCAAAGTCATGTACATACAAAGTATTAATGAAGATAAGTTGCGTATACACAGATTCTGTGAAGCAAAGTCGTGTACATATGTAGGTTATGAAGCGAAGTAGTCTATATGTAGGTTAGGTGAAGCAAAGTCACGTACACACACAGGTATTAAGAACAAAAAGCGTGTACATTTTGTGCACTATGGTTCACTAAATACCAAGGGTCTTTACCATGTTATTAACCCACAATATTAAGCGACATAACGACTATTTGATTTTGTCAAATATTAGCACCTACACTATTGTGGTTTTGGCCTGTGGTATTGGCTAAGGCTCAAGATATATAAGGAGGTGAAGATAAAAGTGTTAAGGTGTGCATGAGTAAGGGTGATGGATGAATACTTCGATCTGAAGTATGATTGCCTGGTATGGGCTATAAATGATTGGTTGTTCTGAAATAATTATGCACCTGTGAATATAATGATGGATCAAGATTATCAGACCTGAAATAGCTATGTAATGCATGATCTGTTTATGGGTTGATTAGATCTGTGATTTGACATCTATTTATTATCTTGAATGTTGTGATCTGGGTATGTCTGAAGTTGTGATGCGCAACTTTGTTATAAGTTGAAAGTTGTAGATTTGTATGCGGGTTTGACACAGGTAAAGCACGTACACACACAGGTTCTGTTATGCATAGTAGCATATGTTTTATGAAGTATGTTGATATATGTACGTGGGTTTGGTTTTGGATAAGCGCAAATACACATAGAAATGTTTTATGGAAGCGCATATGAAAACTAGGGTTTCTGCTGAAGGATATGTCTAATTATTTTATACAATATTGTTGTGTTTTGTTGTCTGTCAATGATATGGGTTGTTTGAGTACTAATGATGCTGCTAGTTATATGTGATTGAAGATCAGTGATTGTTTGGTTGACTGGTGATTTAGTGATTGGTTAAATGAATTGGTACAATGATATGGTTCAGGTTTGATGTATGATATTGGGCTTAAATGAGTGTACTTGGTCTAGTCTGAAAATTTGATGAAAAGTAGCCTGCAAGTAGTGATGTGTTGGAGCAGGTTGATTTAGTGTGAAGATTTATGAACCGTAGCTCAAGATGGTGTTGAGGGTTGAAGCCTTCAATGAGGAAGTCGAAGCTTCCTGCCAATAGTAGTTGGTGATCAGATTAGGAGGTTATAACTCCCTTCCGGTGGGTATTGGCAAACGAGATCAGGGGGTTGGAGATCCCTTCCAGTAGGAGCTGGAGAACGAGTGAAGGTTGTAGCCTTCTGCAAGTGGTTGCTTGTGTGCTGGTATGAGTTTGTGCCATTACAAGATTGTAAGCAGTTTTCTATCTAATAAATATGGAAGACAGAGACGAAAACAATGGTGGTTTTCTCCCACATTGGGTTTCCACCTTAAATCCTGGTGTTCATGTGTGTTGCTTATGTGTGATTGTTTACTCTATTCTTAGTGCACTTGTTTATTGCTTATTAAATGTCTAATGAATCAATGATGCACTGGTTTAAGTTAAACAAATGAAGAAATATATGAACTAGCTTACTGGATATATGTTAGTTTCCTTAATAACAATCACGTACATACGCTATATTGCTTCAATAAAGTCACGTCCAAAAATCAGAAAAATAAAAAAATAAAATAATACATAAATAAATAAATAAAACCCACCCTTCCCCCCTCCTCTCAGTATTTTTCCCAACAACTATTGAGGTCAAGAACTTGGCAGTGTTATTTTGAGTGTTATCTCATGTATTATACCTTTTATTGATGCTAATGAGATGTTTCTTATTGGGTTATCACTGAGTTAGTTCCAAAGGGATGAGGCTCTTGGGTTTGGGCCCAACCCAGTGGCTTAGGTTCCTCTTTTGTATTTGTATTTATTTCAGTTTCAAGTACTTTATAGCTTCTTTCATTTCAGTAGAAAATAATCCATCAAAACCTATCGTTGCAGCCTCTACTTCACCTCTCTTATGGGAGCATGAGTGGAAGGATTCCCAACCGCAACCCAAAAGAATTATGTTTATGATTTCTTGGAAAAATATTTGTGTTATTTATCTTGTTTTGCATGTTCTTGTTGTAGCTTAGAAGTTGGTTTGTTAATTAGATTAGAGTTTTGGCATAAATTATATAACATTTAAATTCAACTCATATTTTCCACTACAAGTTGTCTCTTTTTGTCAATGATAAATGAATGTATGCATGTGATGACTGTAGGGTTGTGTGAATCTACAAGAAGGGCACCTTCACCAATTCCACCTTTAACTCCCTCACCTTCTCTTGTTAACCCTAAATTCTTTCCCAAAAATTATGTTTCATAAAATCATTTTCCTAGGATCACCACGAGCATTCTTCATAGTGCAAAATAGGCCTTTGAGATTCTCTGATCTTGGCTGGGGACACATTCCATCCTCCACTCATTTACCTCAGCCTCCATCCACCTTTACATACCATTCACCCATCATTTTTACCTTCAAAACCCTCTCGACAACCCTCCTATAGCATTACATTCCCTCCTGTAGCAACATAGGTCTCCTGTAGCATACTTGTAGGACTACTCTCCTTCACCAGTTTTGATCCCCACTACAATTTTGACTTAGTATAGATGAATTTTGACCCCCAACTATGATTTCATGATTAGGGGAAGCTCCTTGGCCACTCCAAACCTTCTTTTCCTTCAGTACAAATCAGAATAGTGTTAGTTTCATCATCACAGATTTGGTACAAGTAGAATGTTTATTTACATGCAAGTGTGAGCTAGTTAGATGGTAAATGAATTCTGAATTACAATTTGATAGGTTATGCAAGAGAGACTAGCTTCTTTTCTGCAAGTAGAGCATACAACTTGATGAATGATGCAAGATAACATAGCTTCCTTTCTGCAAGTATTTTAGCTCTTATATTTTTATGAATTGATTAAACAACATTTACAAGTTGAAGTCAATGGCATTTTCCTTTTCATAGTTGGAGGTAGTTTCCAGTTGTATCTTAATTAGCAAGTTTTCCTTATAATTCAGTAAGAGGAATGGTCCTCAAGCACTTCTGATCAAATGTCCTAGTTGAGGGTGGGATGAGTAGAATCCCATATAATGTGCATATAACACTGTCACCTCTAAGTTTGTACAAACCCCAGGTTGATAAATAAAGCTGAGTAGCCCTTGGGAGTTGCAATACCAGGGCTAACCATAAAGAAGTGCATGCAAAATCTTGGTTATTGAAGTTAGCTACAGGTACAAAGAAGAGAGTTCATCATTGGATAAGAGCTTGTGCTTTTGAACTGAATGGTATGCCTACATCACCACACTTGAATGTATTGTTGTTGGCATCATAAAGTATGTTGTTGGGTATGGACTTGTTGTATCTTCGTAGGAGCAAAGTGTATTGTTATGAAAAATTAATTTAGTACTTGGATGAAAATGGCGCACAGAGAGTCTTATAGGGTAAGAATAAAGAAACAAAAGATAGGATGGTGACAAATATGCAGGCAAAGCACAGTTTCATAAAAGAGTGTGTGCTATTTGTAGTACACATTTCTAGCGATAAAGGTAAGGAGGATGAGGATGTGACGATATTGATTAGGTACCATGTTTTACAATAGTTTCAGGATGTGTTTCCAACAGAGATTTTAGAGTTTCCGTCTCATAGGGAAGTAGACTTTTCTTTTGAGTTGGTACCAGGGGAAGCATCATCATCAAAGACACCGTTCAGAATGAGCACTCTAGAGCTAGTAAAGTTGAAGTTGCAGTTGAACGAAATGCTTGACAAGGGATACATTAGGCTAAGTGTATCTCCTTGGGTTGCACCGGTATTGTTTATGAAGAATAAGGATGTTACTCTAAGGTTATGCATCTATTATAGGCAGTTGAATGTGAGTTGAACTAAGTAACCATCAAGAACATATATATGTTGTCGAGGATTGATGACTTATTTGATCAGTTGAAGGGAGAAACAATGTTCTTGAAGATTGATATGAGATCAGGATCCCATCAGGTACGCATCAAAGAACAAGACATTTACAAGACACCTTTCTGTACCGGGTATGGGCATTATGAGTTTGTTATAGTTCCATTTGGTTTGGCGATGCTCTAGCTAATTTTATGTGCTTGGTGAATAGTGTGTTGCGTCCTTATCTGGAAAAGTTTGTTATTGTATTCATTGATGACATCTTGATATATTCTAAGAATGAGGAAGAAAATTCGAAGCATTTAACAACAATATTGAGATTTCTAAGAGAGCATTAGTTGTATACTAGGCTTAGAAAATGTAGTTTCTTTCAGAAAAAGGTACATTACTTCGGACATGTTGTTTCCAATAAAGGGATAGTAGTGCACTCAGAAAATATAAGAGCTATCATGGAGTGGGCAGCTCCTAGAAATGTGAATGAGGTAAGATCATTCATGGGACTAATAGGTTATTATAGGGGGTTCATCGGGAACTTCTCTCGGATTTCATATCCCATTACGTCACTATAAAGGAAAGGTAAGAAATTTGAATAGAAATAGGAATGTGCAATAAGTTTTGAATAGTTGAAGCAATTGTTGACAAATGCTCCAATGTTAAATATTTCAGATCCGAACAAAGAATTTGTGGTATGTACAAATTCTTACAAGAGAGTACTTGGCAGAGCCCTTATGCAAGAAGGGTATGTAGTATGTTATGAATCACATAAACTGAATAAGCACGAGTAGAATTTTATGACACACGATCTTGAGTTAGAAGCGATCAATGATGCATTGAAGATGTGGAGGCACTATCTTCTTGGCAGGAGGCTTGTATTGATGAGTGATCACAATGGGTTGAGATACTTGTTTGACAAGCTGAGCCCTTGAAGTTTGTTTTGAATTTACGCAGTCATATAATGACTTCTCCCTAAATCATAACCCCGATATTTTTTTCCAGACACATAAATCTCAAAGTGCCAGTAAGAATCATTGATGACTTGTCAAATATCAAATTCAATGGCGAGGGTGAAACAACCTTATTTGAGCATACTGCTTGTTTTCTTGATTTCTGCACAAAACACAACATCCACTATGAGGATGTTGATTGTAGGTTTTTCATTCTCACGTTCGAAGGGCACGTATAGAATTGGTGCAACACATTGCCTGATGCTTCCATACACTCTTTTGAAAATCTTTTCCAACAACTGTTTTTCACGTTTAATATGTATGACCACAAATCTTTTTGCCAAAACTTTCTGAAATTGCGAAAATAACTTGATGAATCTGTTAGTGTCTATGAGTCACCAGTGATCAAATGTACTCTTTCCATGTGATTGATAAGGTCTTAGGGTCAAATTTTTATATTTTAAAATAAAATTTGACATGTCTTTTTATTTTCAAATGAGTTTTGGGTCATTTCCTAGGTGTCATTACTACTCCCTCCATTTTTAAGGTCATAAAATGCCATCATGGTCATGTCATCACCATTGTCACCATCATGGGAGTTAGTAAGTAGGGATATTATTTCATCAAGATTATCTAAGGTACATTCATCCCACATGGATAGGTAACCTTTCCAAATAAATTAATAAAGCTGTAGCACACTACCTCGTCAAATCACTTCTCAAAAGTACATGATGATGTTGCACCACTACCAAAGCAAAAATCAAAATTTCCAGATATTGGAAGACAATCCAAGCATTCAAAAAACTCATTCATCTCTCTAATAATCTCTTCATCACCATTTTTCTCCATCTCAGCAATCAGAGCCATCATTTTCCTCAGCAATCACTTTGTCTCCTAGCAAGCTGCGCTTCTGGCCATCATTGCGTTTTTGGCTTTTTGGAGGGAAAATCAAGGCCATTTCAGCATTTTTATTCTTCAAGATAGGTTTTTAGCATCAAAAAACAAGTAAGTTAACACTCTCAAGCCATCCCTTGCAAAATTTCCTTTTCAAATGGTGAAAATCCTCTCATAGGGTTTCCACACTACCTTTCTACTACGCTTTTGGAATTTCATGGTTTTTGCTTGCATACAATGAAAATTTCCTAGTTTTTCTGCATAAACATTCTATAAAATACCTAATACACCCTTCCCAACCTTTTATATTCCTCAATTTCTCCATTTCACCATTTTTCCCAAAGAAAATAAGCCAACAATGCGCTTTTGCTGCGTTTCTGACTTTTTCATGTTTTTTACATTTCCTACCCCCTTTCCCTCACCCATCCTAGAAAATTTCTCTACCCTATCTCTCCTAACACCCATCCCTATCCCATAAATTTCTTTCACAATTTTCCCTAACCCCTATCCCCTCTATTTCCTTCCCCAAATTACCCCTTCTTTTTCCCTTGTTTTCCCTAAATCCCCTCCCTTCTTATCAAACTAGGGGTTCCAAGTAAAGAAAAAACATATCATGGCCACTGAAAAAGAAGAAGTATAGCAAGGGAGGAAAATTATCTAGGTGTGAGCCATCTCATATGTAGGAGATCAATGCCTCAAAGTTCATCAAAAGTTGTTTTGAAACAGTAAGCTACCTAGGGTGTTGTGAGAAAATACAAAAGGTGGGATGCCATGCTAAGTTGACCGGTCTATTTTCCACCCAGGAACAATACCACCATAGCAGGGATGGACTTCTTGGTATCATCAGAGGTGATTGGCATGATTTTTAAGGTTGGAGATCATTTGCTGCACACAGGGATAGTCTTACTTCAAAATCAGTTTCTAAAGTAATGATGATGAATTTTTAAAAACTGAAATATTTTTTCATCAATCATAGCCCAAAGAACAAAAACCTCCTTCAGGTGATTCACATGTGTTATTATTCAAGATAAATTTCCAAAATATAGTCGTTACGGGAGATTTGCTGCACTTTTGGACAACTTGACTTCAAGTCAGTTTTTCAGGGGTTTGGAGCAGGTGTTTGTAGTGCTTGATGACTCTATTGTGTAGTAGACATCATACGCTTTCCAACCATATCACTTTAAGCTCAAAATTCCTCTTTGAAGGCCTCCAAATCACTCTCCAAACTTTCGCTATGCTTCTGCTGCACTTCTGCAATTTTTCGTTGCGTTTTTAGTGAGCAACTTCAAACTTGTATGTTGAACAAGTGGGAAATTATTTTTGAAAAACGGAGGATTTTTTTGTTCATAACATACCTAAAAAAAAACCTCTCTCATTTTTGTAACACGTTTTTGTTGAGATTCAACAAGATGATGAGCTTAGTGAAAAGATTCGCCTTCACTAAGTGGGCCCGCAGGCTATTTTTGGCGTAAGTCTATTTTTAGACAATGTCTATTTTTAGACATGGTGATCATATTTCAGAAGTTGCATGATGTTATTTATGTATGGTTGATAAAGTTGGAAAAATAGATGAAATTCTAGTTTTAGAATATTGGGCGAAGTCTATTTATAGATCGTTGATCTAAAAATAGAAGTGTCGATTATTATTAGCTTTTAATAATAATCTGAAAATAAACATCAACTTATTCTCTTGGAGCACTGAATTTCAGTGCACAGATTTGTAAAATCATTGGGCTGAAGGAATTATGCAATTCCTAGGGTTTATTGGTGGCTCATGCATGGAGGACTCAGTTAGAACTGAAGTGGAAAAGTTATGACAGAGTTGGAAGAGTAGTTCATGGAGTTGTTATTCAGTTTAACTCAATTATTGGAGTTAAACTCAGTTGAGCTAGTTGTATCTAGTCTAACTGAATGATACACTAGTGAGAGTGGAGTGAATTAATTATTTAATTAACTCACAAATAATAACTCATTAATCACCTGAGCAATACAACAGTTAACTACAGTGCACGGCAGTTCCAGTGGATACCCAGTGGAGAGATAGGTGAAAGGGAAAGATGGACTATCTGTTGTGACTATAGTTATGCATTGATTGCACCACACACACATTAGAGTTGCCAATGAGGATTGCGTAGTCAAGGCAAGGGTAATTCCAATTCATTCAGAGCTATTCTTCAACAGGGATTGCGCAGTGGAGGAAGGCTAGCAGGTGGCAAGTAATCGGTGCATGGATTTGCAGATTTCTTCTGATTAGTGTGTGACGATTGATTATACTGAGAGCTTGATGTACTAAGCTTTGTATGAGATTGTTACATGATCTCCATGATACATAATATATGATGGTTTGGGTTTTCAGCTTCAGGGTTTACCGTTAAACAACTGTGTTATGTGCGATTGTTTTTATTGCTTCATGTGTTTTCAATTGAATGTTTAATTTCCGCAAAAGATTAACAGTGGAAGGATTTTGTATTTAGCAAGAAGATAAAATATTTTTAGATCAAGAGAATCTGGATATATAAATGCATCTTGTATATAATTTCTACATGGTATCAGAGCAGTGTTAATTCTTGAAGATTGCAATTATGAAGATTTGTTGAGTTTGTGCTGGTGGACAATTCGAATTTGCTGCAAAAAATTCTTGGTGCAGAAGTTGAGTATACATTGAAATGTATTTCAATGGGTTGCGATTGGATTATGCCCTTGATGGGAGCTCGAATTACATAGCCTAGAAGGATAGGATGGAGGCGGTGCTGGAGGATAATGGACTGAAGGAGTTCATCGATAGCGATGTTCCTAAGCCAGGATCTATTGATGTTGCATTACTTGACGGATGGAAAAATAAGATAACAAAGACAAGAAGAATTCTATTAGAAGGTGTGAAGGACCATATTATGTCCATCCTTCACAGGAAAGCCACTCCATTCTTAATGTGGAAGGCTTTGACAGATTTATTCCAAAGCAGCAGCGACCAAAGGAAGTTGGCGCTGAAAGACAAGCTCAGAAAAATAAAAATGGAGAAGGGCGACAGTATTCCAAAATATCTCACGAAGTTTGTCCACTGTAGAGATGAACTGGGAAGTGTGGGGATTATTGTTGATGATGAATACTTGGTGAGCTTGGCTCTCCTTTGGCTTCCAAAGAGTTGACATAGCTACGAAGACTCTGTCAATGGACGGGAGAAACTGCCGGGATGGGAGCGACTTTGGTCGGATCTTGTGCAGGAGGAGATAAGGTGGGGTACCATGGATGGCGCTTCATCGAAGAATGAAGATGAAGAGAATTGCGCTTTGGCTGCCAAATCAAGGAAAGGGAAGGGGAATAAATTTCCTTCAAAATCCGATGCTAAAGGAAAGAAGCAGGATTTGTCCAAAGTGAAGTGTTTTCACTGTCACGAACATGGGCATTTTTCCACTTACTGCCCACAGAAGAATAAGAACAAGAAGGATATTGGAGCTGCAACTGGAGAGGCCTTAGCCTCATAATTTGAACTTGATTTCTCTTTTATCGCATGCTTGGTTTCAATCTATATGGGATCGGTGTGGTATCTTGATAGTGGTGCGTCTTTCCATATGACGGGAGACAAGGAGTTGTTTAGTGACTTGGAGGAGAAGGACCTCCAGATGCATATAGAGATGGGTGACGATGGTTGATACAGTGCGACCGGCATTGGGACCATTACCTTTGAGAGCGAGTCCAGTAGTCCATTCTTGTTGAAGGATGTTATGCATGTTCCAGGTCTGAAGAAGAACTTGGTCTTGGTCGCAATGTTGGAAGACAAAGGTTATGACGTTGTTTTCAGTGAGGTAAAAGCCTTCCTTTGACATAAAACAATGGGTCAAATCAAGAAGATAGGGGTTCAAGTTAAGAATATCTACAAGCTGGAGGTATATGGTTGCAGTGCAATGGTGGGCAAAGCAGAAGAAGTGGTGAAACAGGATGAGGGCGAATTATGGCACAAAAGATTGGGCCATCTTCACCATGGCGCTTTGAATATTTTACAGTAGATTTATACTGGACTTCCCAAGGGTACTCTTGTGCAGTCAGATCAGTGCAAGGGATGTACTATGGGTAAGTTTGTGAAGACCACCTTTCATGAGAAGGAGAACCGTGCTTCAGTGATCCTGGAGAGAATTCACACAGATTGTGTGGACCTTTCTCGGTTGCTTCAACATAAAAACATAGGTATTATGTTATATTTGTTGATGACTATTCTCGTAGATGCTATATCTTCTTCATGCAGAAGAAGAGCGAAACGTTCTCATAGTTCTATGAGTTCAAAGCATTGGTGGAGAAGGAGTAGGGGAAGCAAGTGAAAGCTCTATGGAGCGATAATGGCAGTGAATACATCTCGGGAGAATTCAAAGACTTCTGTAGCAAAGAAGGAATTCAAATAGAACCCATAGCGCCTCATAACCCATAGCAGAATGGGGTTGTTGAGAGGAAGAATAGAACGATTGTGGGTGTTGCATGAGCGATGTTGCATGACCAGGTCCTACCAATGCACTTGTGGGTGGAAGCATGCAACACTACGGTTTATGTGCAAAACCGTTGTCCTCATAGAGTACTTGGCATGAGTACACCTGAAGAAGATTTTACTGGTAAGAAGCTTGATATTTCTCATTTGAAGATTTTTGGCTCATCTGTTTACATTCATGTGACAAAGGACACCAGGAAGAAGCTGGAGCCAAGTTCAGAAGTTGGGATATTTGTGGGGTACACAGAAACACCCCATAATTATCTTGTGTATTTTCCAGACATTCAGATGACTGTGGTGCGACGGGATATAAAATTTAATGAGGTGAAAGCCATGAAGTTGTTGCTTGAGAGGGAGCTACACTTGCATGCAGAGGAGGAACTTCTTGTTCCCAAATATGAGCCTCTAGATGTGGATCAGCCACAGGAGGAGATTCATGGAGTGGAGGAGTCCACTCATGCAGAACCAAACATTAAACAAGGTAGAAAGTGGACCAGAGAAGCTGAGAGACTGAAGCTTGATGCGGCACAGAATGTAGGAGTCCCTACATCACAGCACAGACAGAGACAGTCACCTGACCGATTTACTGGATACATGGCTCTTATGAGCAAGTGTATCATTACAAAGCCATGTTCTTTTGAAGAATCAGTGCAGGATCCCACATGGGTAGATGCCATGGTGGAGGAGTATGACTCCATTGTTAGAAACAGTGCTTGGGAGATTGTTCCAAGGCCGGTGGGTAAATCAGTTGTAGGAACAAGATGGATATACAAGGTAAAGCAAGCTGTTGATGGGAGCATCGAGAAGTATAAGGAAAGATTTTGTTGCCCGGGGCTTCTCACAGATCGAGGGGATTGATTATGAAGAAAACTTTGCACCTGTCACACGGTATTCTTCCATAAGGATCATCCTTTCTCTCTCAGCGCAGATGGGTTGGTACATTCATCACATGGATGTGATGACTGCGTTCCTTAATGGGATCATCGAGGAAGAGGTGTACATTGAGCATCCTGAAGGATTTGAGATCTTCAGCAGCGAGTCGCATGTGTGCAGGCTCAAAAGAGCATTGTATGGGCTGAAGCAAGCACCACATGTTTGGTACACACAGATCAACAGCTATTTCATTGGACTTGGCTTCACCAAGAGTGAGGCGAATGCAAACCTATACCAAATTGTGGTGGAGGGTAAGCTTTTAATCATTTTTCTTTATGTTGATGATTTAATACTAATGGGTGATGAGCAGTTGATACACTCATGCAAGGCAGATCTTGTAAAGGATTTTGAGATGAAGGATTTGGGCCTCCTTCATTATTTCCTTGGATTGGAAATATGGCAGCAGGAAGGTGAACTGTTTGTGTCTCAAGGCAAGTATGCCCGGGAGATACTGGATAAGTTTCACATGCAAGGCTGCAAGCCTATTAACACTCCTCTTCCAAGAAATTGGAGGAAAGAGGATGCTACATCGGTAGAGGTAGTGGATGCCACTGTTTATCAACAGTTGGTGGGTTCGCTCATCTATTTAGTTAATACAAGATCGGACATATGCTATGCGGTGAACCAACTTTCACAAGCGATGGTTAAGCCTACGAAGCTATTTTGGAAGGTAGGCAAGCATGTCCTAAGGTATCTTAGGGGCACATCTGAGTATGGCTTATGGTACAGATAGACGGATGAGGTGAAGTTGCATGGCTTCACGAATGCAGATTGGGCAGGCAGCCCAATAGACAGAAAGAGCACATCAAGAGCGATTTTCAGTATCGGATCTACAAAAATTTCTTGGTACAGCAGGAAACAAAGATATGTGGCACTCAGTTCAGTGGAAGCAGAATACATGGTAGCAAGTCAAGCTGCATGTGAGGCTATCTGGATGAGGAATATCCTGGTCAGTTTGTTCGATTCACATTTAGATCCTACAGTGATACATTGTGATAATCATAGTTTCATTAAACTCTCAATTAATCATGTGTTTCATGATAGATCTAAACATATTGATATCTGGTATCATCATATCAGATATTGTGTGCAGCAGAAGATGATGTTGCTTCAGTACATTCCTACGGAGGATCAGGATGTAGATATTCTGACGAATGCGCTCACCAGGAGTAAATTTGAATACCATAGAGGTAGGATCGGGGTGAAAGATAATCTTTATCTTGTTGAGAGGGAGTGTTGAGATTCAAAAAAATGATGACCTTAGTGAAAAGAGTCGCCTTCACTAAGTGGGCCTGCAGGTTATTTTTGGCGCAAGTCTATTTTTAGACATGGTGATCATATTTCAGAAGTTGTAGGATGTTATTTGTGGATGGTTGATCAGGTTGGAAAAATAGATGAAATTTTATTTTTAGAATATTGGGCGAAGTCTATTTATAGATCGTCGATCTAAAAATATAAGTGTTGATTATTATTAGCTCTTCATAATAATCCGACAATAAATAGCAACTTATTCTCTTGGAGCACTTAATTTCAGTGCACGGATTTGTCAAATCAGTGGGCTGAAGGAATTACATAATTCCTAGGGTTTACTGGTGGCTCATGCATGGAGGACTCAGTTAGAACTGAAGTGGAAAAGTTATGATAGAGTTGGAAGAGTAGTTCATGGAGTTTTTATTCAGTTTAACTCAATTATTGGAGTTAAACTCAGTTGAGCTAGTTGTATCTAATCTAACTGAATGATACACTAGTGAGAGTGGAGTGAATTAATTCACAAATAATAACTCATTAATCAACTGAACAAAACTGTTGGGAAAAATACTGAGAGGGGGGGTGAATCAGTATTTAGAGCTGACTGACAACTTTTTAATTTTCCTTTCTCTTAAAACCATATGCTACATTACTGAATCCAACTTGTATGTCCAGAGATCTTATTATGTCTTTACTTAGATCATTGCATCATTCATTTATCAGATGTTTAGTAAGCAGTAAGCATGAACAGAAATAATAGAACAAACCATCAAACATAAGCAACACATATGAACACCAGTATTTAAGGTGGAAACCAAATTCGGGAGAAAACCACCACTGCTATTATCTCAATCTTCAATATTTATTATAAAGAAAACTTCTTACAATTTATGCTGACGCGGACTTATACCAGCACGCAGGCACCCACCTGTAGAAAGGCTACAACCTTTTCTTGTTCTCCAACCGCTACTGGAAGGGAGCTCCAACTCCCTAATTTTAACACCAGCTTTTACTGGCAGGATACTTCCACTTTCATACAAAAGGCTTCAACCCTCAGATTTACCAGATTTCTTCAATTTCTTCATCAGACTTCCGTCAGGTCTTCATCATTTCTTTTTGCCGATCATCGTAGAGATTTATCATTTCTAGATCATATCCATAGGTGCATCATATATGCAGATATCTCTTAAAGAGATTTATTTATTAACAACCCTTCAACATGCACACCCTGAACCATAATGTGCTTCTCCTTATATAGTTTTGTCTTTATCAATACCATGAGTAGAAAACTACTCAACTACTAATGGCATTCATATTAAAATTCGAACCAATTCAAATTGAAATCCCAATCTTTGTTCTTCCATGCACGAATTGTCCCAAAGGTAATCTTTTTCTTCGCCAAATAATACTATAGCCAAGGTTAAGTAACATTAACGTGCCGCTGATGGTTTTCTTTCTTTTATTGGAAATTTATTTATCAAATTCGTGGAATTTGATAAATAAATATTATTCACAACCTTTGGTAATTAAATATATATAATAGAACTTTATATTAATAATTCGTGCTTTTATCAAATGGCTTTTTAAATAGACCTTTGGATCTGGCCCCACATGGCTTAATCAATATTATTTAAAACTAGGGCCCATTGCTAACGATCGTTTCCATCCGACAATTGTTATCGCGTCGTGCCGCCTCATTTGATCGGACGGATATCGCTCGGCGAAGATGCGCGATCAATAACGTGCAATGGCCACCGTACCTTGGTTAACCTTCGCGCATCTATAGAAAATGATCACCGTCCGATGACCCCTTCCCAGATCAACAGCGCTCAACAATATCGCTGGGCATCCTGGGTCGAACGATAACGCACGATGGCGCGCAGTGACAAGCGGTTTTGTGGAGTCGTACAGGGACGCGTGTCGCCTGTTCTATGGAATCGGAGCCAACCTCTTGAATACCGCTCAACCCGCAAAAGCGGTGCGATAAAAACCGGAAACCCCTTTCACTGTTCCTTGTACGGTTTCGCCTTCAAGGTTCCGCCCACTCTTCAATGTATTATTATAATTAATTTTCGCTTTAATTTTTTTCCTTTTATTACAATTCCATTGCTAAGTTGAACGCTTTGTTCAGAATTTTGTTTGAGTCTTTTAACATACATTCTTTATACCGGTTGCTGCCTTCCGACCTCGACACAATATAATGTCACTCTGTCTTCAATTCTGCTATGATATATATAATATATCAACCTTCCATTGCATGTTTGGAGTTCTATCCTGACGCAGTTTCACTTCTAACTGTACATTCAAGTTCTTGATTCCGTAAGTTGATCACTGTACTATGGTCCATCGCAATTGTAATCTTCACTACATTCAAAACCATCATATCTCCGCAACCATTAATTCCTTCAATTTATACACTAAATCTTTAATTTCGAATCCTTGCCACAGGGTTTATGATGTTTTTGGACAATGATTCATAGTTGTCCACAGGGACTCAACTATCCTTCCTTCTGAATTCTATCAAGAATATACATATAATTCACAGAGAATGCAGAACCTTTTACTTCTTTTTCCATCAATGACAATATTTCCAACAATCTCCCCCTTTGGCATTGATGGCAATACTCTTCCTCTGATTGTCTTATAGAAGCCCTTTGTTGCTTTTCCTCCCCCTTTGACATCAATGGCAAAGAGTTGATCAAGAACCTTTGAACCGACAATACCATGCTCCCCCTGAGATCATGCTGCATCTTCAAACATACTATAACAAAATGACTTATAAATGTCAACAATGCATCCTTTTCATATGACCAATGCTCCCCCTTAGCCTGTGCATTCAGAGATGCCCAACAACACCTCACAACCAATTTAATCTTTTGTATTTAAGTAGATCTGATCTTCTGCATGGCAGAGACTACTCCCAGTTTCTGTCTGAGATATTCAAACGCTTCCCTGGGTAGAGGTTTGGTAAATATATCAGCAACTTGTTCTTTGGATGGAACATATTCCAATTTCACCTTTTGTTCAAGCACTTGTTCACGTAAGAAGTGATATTTGATGGGAATGTGCTTGGTCTTGGAATGCATAACAATATTCTTTGAGATACTGATGGCACTTGTATTGTCACACATAATGGAGATAGGAGGTGAAAATTTGATTTGAAAGTCTTGTAAGGTTTGCATCATCCAGAGAAGTTGAGTGCAACATGACATGACAGCCACATATTCTGCTTCTGTTGTAGATAAGGCAATAGATATTTTCTTCTTGCTAAACTAAGATATTAACTGGGGCCCCATATAGAATGCACCACCACTAGTGCTTTTCTGATCATCAACACTTCCAGCCCAATCTGCATCAGTGTATGCATGAAGAGTAAGATCAAAATTCTTTGGATACCATAGTCCAAAGTCTTGAGTTCCTTGTAGATATTTGAATATTCTTTTCACAGCCTGAAGATGAGACTCTTTTGGATTAGCTTGGAATCGTCCAACAATCCCAACTGCATGCATGATGTCTGGTCTTGTCCCAGTGAGATAAAGTAGACTTCCTATCATAGATCTATATTCTGGTTGATTCACCGTGGGGGAATCATCATTAGAACTGAGATTACATCCGGTTATCATTGGTGTACTTACAGGTTTGCAATCTTCCATGCCATACTTCTTCAAGATTTGCTTAAGATATTTTGCTTGTGATAAGAATATGCCATTTGTTGCTTGTTGCACTTGTAAGCCAAGAAAGAATGTTAGTTCCCCAAGTAAAGACATTTCAAATTCTTGCTACATAGCAGAAGCAAATTTCTGACTCATAGACTCTTCATTACTTCCAAAAATGATATCATCAACATATACAACCACAATCAATAGTTTATCATTTTCAGTTTTTGTGTATAAGCTGCTATCAGCAGACCCTTTTGAAAATCCTTGTTGATGAAGATATTTGTCAAGACGATAGTACCATGCCCTTGGAGCTTGTTTGAGACCATATAGAGCCTTTTTAAGTCTACAAACAAGTTTTTCATCATTTCCTAAAATGAATCCTTCTGGTTGTTCTATATAAACTTCTTCTTCTAGATCACCATTGAGAAAAGCAGATTTAACATCCATTTGATAAACTTTGATTTGTTGAAAGCTTGAAAAAGCAAGAAACATTCTTATGGCCTCAAGTCTGGCTACATGAGCAAAATTTTCTTCAAAGTCTATACCTTCTTGTTGAGCATACCCCTTGCAAACAAGTCTAGCTTTATTTCTTATAACATCCCCATTCTCGTTTAACTTGTTTTTGAATATCCATTTAGTTCCAATGACATTTTTGTCATGAGGTCTTGGTACTAATTCCCAAGTGTGATTCTTTTCAATTTGATCAAGTTCTTCATTCATTGCTTGAATCCAACATTCATCTTTGCTAGCTTGACTGACATTGTGTGGTTCAATAGTGGACAAAAATGCCAGATTGCTAGAAGATCCCACAAGAGTCCTTCTTGTTTGTACACATGATCCCTTTTCTCCCAAAATTTGAGATTCTAGATGATTCTTTTGAACATATCTGGATGGAGCCTTTTCAGACAAATCATCTTCGGGTTCTTCATTGGGTTCACTGTTTGTATCATTACTATTTGATGTAGAAGGATATATGTCATCATCATCGTCTTCATTTGTTGTTTGTTTTTCTTCTTTTGGAGCTGCTGGAGACTCATCAATAACAACATCTATACATTCAAAAATCTTCCGAAGTCTTTTATTGTAACATTTATATGCCCTACTCCTAGAGGAGTAACCAAGAAATATTCCTTCATCTGCTCTGGGTTCAAAATTGCCAAGTTTTTCATCATTATTTTTGATAAAGCATTTGCTCCCAAAAACTCTAAAGTGCTTCACAGTGGGAGGATTACCATACCATAGTTCATATGGAGTTTTATCACTATTTACACGAACATGTTCCTTGTTAAGAATATTTACTGCTGTATGTGCTGCTTCTCCCCAAAATGTGTCAGGTGTTCCAGAATCATCAAGCATAGCTCTAGCCATTTGTTGAACTGTTCTATTCATTCTTTCTGCTATGCCATTTTGTTGTGGAGTGCCAGCTACAGAAAACTGTCTTTTTATGCCATGTTGTTCAAAAAATTCAAGGAATTCATCTGATGTATATTCTCCTCCTCAATCAGATCTAAGACACTTGATTTTTAGATCTAATTCATTTTCAACTAGTGCTTTGAAGATCTGAAATTTCTCAAATGCTTCATCTTTGTGTTTAAGTAACCCAATCCAACACATTCTAGAGAAATCATCAATAAATAAGATATAGTATTGTTCACCACATGGTGACTTTTTCCTCACAGGTCCACATATGTCAGTATGAATGAGTTCAAGAGGTTTACTTGATGATCCTTCCTTGGCATTAAATTTCACTCTAGTTTGCTTACCAAATTGGCAAGATTTTCATATGATACTTTCAGGTAGATTGATATTGGGAAGATCACGAATAGCTTTAATTCTGCTTGATTTGTTGATTTGAGAGAAGCTCAAATGCCCCAAGCTTCTATGCCATAGCCAATTTTCTGAAGAGTTACTCAAGTAACATTGTTCTTTGCAGTTCTTCAATACATACAAGTTGCTTGGAGTTTTGTTTCCTTTTATAATTGTTTTACCTGTATCAAGATCACGTACCACACATTCTTTTGAACTAAAGACAACTTCAGTTCCTTGATCACACATTTGACTTACACTTAACAAGTTATGCTTTAATCCATCCACATACATGACTTCATTAGCTTTCACCTTTTATTTTAGAAAAATAGACCCTTTTCCCTTAATGACCGCAGGAGTATCATTTCCAAATGTAACATTCTTTTCCTTTTCTAGAGCACTATATGCAAGAAGTTTGTTTTTGTCACCTGTCATGTGTCTTGAGCATCCACTATCAATGTACCATTGGTTTTCTTCATCTTCTGCAAATAACGCTATGCCAAAATTTTCAACCTGTAATTCCTTCTTTTTCCATACTTTGGAGCTTGAAGGAACTTGTTCTTTTGGCTGAACTTTGCTCCTACATTCAGATTCTTCATGGCCAAAGTTATTGCAATAAGCACATTCAACTTCATTTTGAAGAGGAGAAAATTTGTTATAGGTATTCTTCTTTGGTTCAATATCAATCCTTTTCTTTCTTGCTTCTCTTGTCATGATGGTTTTATATGCTACACATTGAACAAATTTATGACCAAAATTGTGGCATGAGAAACATTGTCCATTGAAGAAGAAATTTCTACGATCATAAAATCTCCTTCTTGAATTTACCTGTTGATTGGTGTTTCTTTGAAAGATATTCCTGTTAGTGTTCTTTGAATTGAGATGATCATGCTTTATCTGCAAAGATTCTTTATTCCCTTGCTGAGTGGCAGCATGTTGTATACCAGCAGTAGTTGCTTTTAGATAATTTGGTGCTGAAGCCTGAGAAGATTCTCCGATATATCCAAGACATGTCTTTATAAGGGGAGAATGTTGTACCTTGATAATATCATCTAAGGTTTCAGATCCTTTAGAAAATCTAAGATTTAGAGTCTTTAATTTCTCAAGTTCTTTTCTTAGACTTACTACTTCACACTCTAATTTCTCATTGTGTTTCTCTTTTTCTTCAAGCTGATTTTTCAGAGTTTCTATGATTATTTTACTCTCTTCTAAGCCAATTTTGAGTTGATTTTTTTCATCAAAAAAATCATTGTCTTCTAGAGCATCCACAAAAGTATCCTTTTCTTCTCTAGATTCTTTTTCAAATGCCATGAGAATTCTAATATCTTGTTCACATTCTTCCTCACTATCAGATAACCCATCATTGTCTTCATGAGTATAGTAACTTTTTCTAGTGCTATAACGATTCTTATTCCTTCTTACTACTTCCTTCCCCTTTTTATGTGTTTCTTTATGAGGACACTTAGCAGCATAATGACCAACTATTCCACAATCAAAACATTTGAAAGGAAGCTTACCTCTGAACCGTCCTGTGCCAAGTTGAAGTTTATTTACAAAGTTTATCTCATCTTCTTCTAAGATATATCCTGATCCTTCTGTTTTTTGTACTTCCTTCCCTTTTGTAGAAGTTCTAAAGACTGCTTCTTTGACTTCAGATGGTCCTCCTCTTCTCATTTCATATGCAGTTAGTATGCCATGAAGTTGCACCACAATAAGATTTTGAAGATCCTGCTTTTCTTCAAGAGCAGAAAATTTTGACTCAAATTTTGTCGTTAGTGATCTTAAAACTTTCTCAACCAAGGTAGATTTGATTATTGTTTCTCCCATATTTCTCATACGATTTACAATATCATCAAGACGTAAAAATAAATTAGCAATTCTCTCCTCATTATGCATTTTTAGGTTCTCATATTGAATTCTGAGAGTTTGGAGTTTAGCACTTTTTACCTTTGCATCACCTTCATAACTTAGAATGATTTTATCCCATATTGCCTTTGTTGTATTCAGCTGCATGACTTTGACAAATTCTGATTCAGTTAGACTTCCCAATAGAGCATTGACCACCTTTGCATTTGTTTCATAATTCTTTCTTTCCGTCGGATCTATTGGTACTGCAGCTGGATATTGATATCCTCCTTCAACAATTGCCCATACCTCTGCTCCCAGAGACTGAAGATAGGATCTCATCCTTGTTTTCCAGAAGATTAAATTGTTTCCGTTAAAGAGCGGAGGCCTGATAGATGCTGTTCCATCTTGATTGCTCATCTTGCTTGATCTTCCTTCTAGCGGCTAAGCTTTTTTTCAGAAGGACCTGCTTTGATACCAATTGTTGGGAAAAATACTGAGAGGGGGGGTGAATCAGTATTTAGAGCTGACTAACAACTTTTTAATTTTCCTTTCTCTTAAAATCATTTTCTACATTACTAAATCCAACTTGTATGTCCAGATATCTTATTATGTCTTTACTTAGATCATTGCATCATTCATTCATCAGATAAGCAATAAGCATGAACAGAAATAACAAAACAAACCATCAAACATAAGCAACACATGTGAACACCGGTATTTAAGGTGGAAACCCAATTCGGGAGAGAAAACCACCGCTGCCGTTATCTCAGTCTTCAATATTTATTATAAAGAAAACTTCTTACAATTTATGCTGGCGCAGACTTATACTAGCACGCAGGCACCTACCTGCAGAAAGGCTACAACCTTTTCTCGTTCTCCAGCCACTACTGGAAGGGAGCTCCAACCCCCTGATTTTAACACCAGCTTTTACTGGCAGGATACTTCCACTTTCATACAGAAGGCTTCAACCCTCAGATCCACTTGATTTCTTCAATTTCTTCATCAGACTTCCGTCAGGTCTTCATCATTTCTTTTGCCAATCATCGTAGAGATTTATCATTTCTAGATCATATCCATCAATGCGTCATATACGCAGATATCTCTTAAAGAGATTTTTTTTTTTTTTTAATGACCCTTTCATACACGCTTTGAACCATAATGCGCTTCTCCTTATATAGTTTTGCCTTTATCAATACCATGAGTAGAAAACCACTCAACTACTAATGGTATTCATATTAAAATTCGAACCAATCCAAATTGAAAATCCAATCTTTGTTTTTCCATGCACGAATTGTCCCAAAGGTAATCTTTTTCTCCGCCAAATAATACTATAGCTAAGGTTAACGTGCCGCTGATGGTTTTCTTTCTTTTATTGGAAATTTATTTATCAAATTCGTGGAATTTGATAAATAAATATTATTCACAACCTTTGGTAATTAAATATATATATAATAGAACTTTATATTAATAATCCGCGCTTTTATCAAATGGATTTTTAAATAGACCTTTAGATCTGGCCCCACATGGCTTAATCAATATTATTTAAAACTGGGGCCCATTGCTAACGATCATTTCCATCCGACGGTTGTTATCGTGTCACGCCGCCTCATTTGATCGGACAGATATCACTCGGCGAAGACGCGCGATCAATAACGTGTGATGGCCGCCATACCTTAGTTAAACTTCGCGCATCTATAGAAAATGATCACCGTCCGATGACCCCTTCCCAGATCAACGGCGCTCAACAATATCGCTAGGCATCCTGGGTCGAACGATAACGCGCGATGGCGCGTAGTGACAAGCGGTTTTGTGGAGTCGTACAGGGACGTGTGTCGCCCGTTCTATGGAATCGGAGCCAACCTCTTGAATACCGCTCAACCCGCAAAAGCAGTGCGATAAAAACTGAAAACCCCTTTCACTGTTCCTCGTACGGTTCCGTCTTCAAGGTTCCGCCCACTCTTCAATGTATTATTATAATTAAGTTGCGCTTTAATTTTTTTCCTTTTATTACAGTTCCATTGCTAAGTTTAACGCTTTGTTCACAATTTCGTTTGAGTCTTTTAACATACATTCTTTACACCGGTTGCTGCCTTCCAACCTCGACACAATACAATGTCACTCTGTCTTCAATTCTGCTATGATATATATAATATATCAACCTTCCATTGCATGTTTGGAGTTCTATCCTAACGCAGTTCCGCTTCTAACTGTACATTCAAGTTCTTGATTCCGCAAGATGATCACTATATTATGGTCCATCGCAATTGTAATCTTCGCTAAATTCAAAACCATCATATCTCTGCAACCATTAATTCCTTCAATTTATACACTAAATCTTTAATTTCGAATCCTTGCCACAGGGTTTATGATGTTTTTGGACAATGATTCATAGTTGTCCATAGGGACTCAACTGTCCTTCCTTCTGAATTCTATCAAGAATATACATATAATTCACAGAGAATGCAGAACCTTTTACTTCTTTTTCCATCAATGACAATATTTCCAACAAATACAACAGTTAACTACAGTGCGTGGCAGTTCCAGTGGAGACCTAGTAGAGAGATAGGTGAAAGGGAAAGATGGACTATCTGTTTTGACTATAGTGATGCATTGATTGCACCACACACACATTGGAGTTTCCAATGAGGATTGCGCAATCAATTCAAGGGTACTTTGAATTCATTCAGAGCTATTCTTCAGCAGGGATTGCATAGTGGAGGCAGGCTAGTAGGTGACAAGAAATCGGTGCATGGATTTGCAGATTTCTTGTGATTAGTGTGTGATGATTGATTGTACTAAGAGCTTGATGTACTAAGCTTTGTATGAGATTGTTACATGATCTCCATGATACATAATATATGATAGTTGGGGTTTTCAGCTTCAGGCTTTCTCGTTAAACAACTGTGTTATGAGCGATTGTTTTTTATTGCTTCATGTGTTTGCAATTGAATGTTTAATTTCCACAAAATGTTAACAGTGGAAGGATTTTGTATTTAGCAAGAAGATAAAATATTGTTAGATTAGGAAAATATGGATATATACATGCATATTGTATATAATTTCTACAGTTTTATGGTTAGAGATATATGTCTCTATATTTGAGCCCTATTTTGTTGAAGATTGCAACAAGAAACAGTGAAGGAGGCATCCTGAAACATCATTCCTAATCCTAGTTGGAAAATGATCACCTAAACTAGGTGGGGCCCACACAGGTGATTTTTGTCGCAAAGTCTATTTTTAGACTATGTCTATTTTTAGACATGTCGATCATATTCTATGAGTTGCAGGATGCTATTTGTGGATGGTTGGTCTGTAGAAACTTGAATAACTGATATTTTATCCACCGAGATTCTCCTGATCACACACTATTTTAGCTTCATGCATAATATAGAATCTCTTCTACCATTGATCATCACATGCAGAAATAAAATCAATTGCATGCACACATTAAAGCCATAAAAATTCACACATATGAACACAGTATGTAATGGGAAAGCTTAAAGCTGAAAACCCCCAACTATCTGTATATTATATATGTCATAGAGATCATGTAACAATCATCATACAAAGCTCCTCACAAGCTCTTAGTATAATCTCCACTTGCTACACACTAATCAGGCTTGATCTTGCAAATCCCATGCACCGATCTTTGCCAGCCCTTAGCCTGCCTCTATTGCGCAATCCCTGCTAAATAATGCCTCTTGATGAGAATGAATTACCCCAGCCTTTCTCACGTAGTCTTTATAGGCATCTCTACTGAGTTTTGGATGCAAACAATGCAACACTATAGTCACAACTGATAGTCACACTGCTCTTTCACCTATCTTTGCACTGGTCTCCACTGAAACTGTCCATGCACTGAAGTTAACTGATGTATTCTTTTTTTGATTAATGAGTTTATAATTAGTGAATTAATTAATAATTAATTCACACCACTCTCACTAATTGTATCAATCAGTTAAACTAGATACAAATAGCTCAACTATGTTTAGATTAGTTAGACTGAACACAACTCCATTAACTTCCTCAATCAACTCCACCAAACTCTGTCACATGAGTTCTAACTAAAGTATCCATGCAATATCTCCACTTAACACTCAAGAATAGCGTAATTCCTTCTGTCAGCTCCTGTGCCACATCTGTGCACTTAACTGAAGTGTTCCAAGAGAATAAGATACTGTTTAGAGTCCAAATATTATTAAGAGCTAATAATATTCGACATATCTATTTTTAGACTGGCAATCTAAAAATAGATTCTGCCCAATATGTTTAAAAATAGAAATCCATCTATTTTTCCAACTTGATCAACCATCCACAAATAGCATCTCGCAACTTATAGAACATGATCCATATGTCTAAAAATACACTTTGCTACAAAAATCACCTGTGTGGTCCCCACCTAGTTTAGGTGATCACTTTCCAACTAGGATCAGGAAAAATGTTTCAGGATGCCTCCTTCACTGTTTCTTGTTGCAATATTCAACACTCCTTCTCAACAAGAAAGGACTGTCTTTGCATGCGACATGCAACTCCATGCATTCGCCCTGCAACCTTCACAAGCGCCATGCAACTCCATGCATCTGCTCTGCAACTCCTCTGAAACTGAATAGGCTCCAAAAAACTCAATCAGTCTGATGCATATATCATCAAAGTCTTCAAATTCTACTAGGCCCAACTGCACATGTCATCAGGAACCACTGCGCTGTTGAACTCTTGCACACATGCACTCTGCACTTGCTGTCAACTCTGAATCGCGCTCCAGTATCCGACACTGTCACTTTGATCTGCCTGCATCAATCCAACTGATCATGATACTGCTGCATTGTGGGCACCTCGTAGCCAGGTTCAATTCATGATATCCACACCATCTCATGAATCCTACCTAGAAATCTCCTCCTGGGATTACTCATGCATGTCGCCCCACCTCTCACCTGGTGGTATAGCTGCATGCACTCCCTCTGCCCATCTGGCACGAAATTTCTCTGCATGAGTGGTTTCTTCCACTCCATGATCCTCATCTTGTGGCTGCTCCACATCCCAAGGTTCACTATTACCTGCATGAAAAACTTGCTCCCTCTCAAGCATCAATTGCATGTCTTTCTTGCACTTCCCAACAGTAGGAAGCTCTGTAGAAATCCCATCTACTTCAAGTCTATAGAGATTCTTTGCTCGAATCCCAACCTTCTTGACTTTTCCTTCTTCATCCACACTAACTCCTACACTCCCAAGCTCATCCCTGCAGTGGAAAATTTTTTTCAAGTATACCGGAATAGTGTCATTCTTCTCCATTTTTATTTTCCTGAGTTTATCCTAAAACTCAACCGCTTCAATGCTTTGTCGTTGCTCCAATGATCAATATCGCTCTGATACCATGTAGAAATTTGAATAACTGATATGTTATCCACCGATATTCTCCTGATCACACACTATTTTAGCTTCATGCATAAATACGTATCCTTCATCGATCATCACATGCGGAAATAAAATCAATTGCATGCATACATTAAAACCACAAACAATCACACATATGAACACAGTATTTAATGGGAAAGCTTAAAGCTGAAAACCCCAACTATCTGTATATTATATGTCATGGAGATCATGTAACAATCATAGTACAAAGCTCCTCGCAAGCTCTCAGCACCACCTCCAATTGCTACACACTATCAAGCTAGATCTGAACTTACGCATCATCTTTGCTGTACTTCCTTAGCCTACTCTCTATCGCATAATTTTCGTGAATAATGCCTCGATGAGAATGAATTCACTCCTGCCTTGCCTACATAGTTCTTATAGGCATATCTATCGATGTTGGATGTAAACAATGGCACACTATAGTCACATCGATAGTCACATCGCTCCTCGTTTCATTTTAGATCGTCTCCACTGAAACTGTCCATGCACTGAAGTTAACTGATGTATTTTTTAGTTGATTAATGAGTTTATAATTAGTGAATTAATTAATAATTAATTCACACCACTCTCACTAATTGTATCAATTAGTTAAACTGAATACAAAGAGCTCAACTATGTTTAGATTAGTTAAACTGAATACAACTCCACTAACTTCCTCAATCAACTCCACCAAACTCTGTCACATGAGTTCTAACTAAATTATCCATGCAATAGCTCCACATAACCCTCAGGAATAGCGTAATTCCTTCTGTCAGCTCCTGTGCCACATCTGTGCACTTAACTGAAGTGCTCCAAGAGAATAAGATATTGTTTAGAGTCCAAATATTATTAAGAGCTAATAATATTCGACATATCTATTTTTAGACTGGCAATCTAAAAATAGATTCCGCCCAATATGTCTAAAAATAGAAATCCATCTATTTTTCCAACTTGATCAACCATCCACAAATAGCATCCCGCAACTTATAGAACATGATCCATATGTCTAAAAATAGACTTTGCGACAAAAATCACCTGTGTGGTCCCAACCTAGTTTAGGTGATCACTTTCCAACTAGGATCAGGGAAGATGTTTCAGGATGCCTCCTTCACTGTTTCTTGTTGCAATCTTCAACATGGTTAAGTTGGAAAAATAGATGGACTTCTATTTTTAGACATATTGGGCGGAATCTATTTTTAGATTGCCAGTCTAAAAATAGATATGTCGAATATTATTAGCTCTTAATAATATTTGGACTCTAAACATTAACTTATTCTCTTGGAGCACTTCAATTAAGTGCACAGATGTGGCACAGCAGCTGACAGAAGGAATTACGCTATTCCTAAGGGTTTACTGGAGCTATGGAGGACTTCAGTTAGAACTCATGTGACAGAGTTTGGTGGAGTTGTAGAAGTAGTTGGTGGAGTTGTGTTCAGTTTAACTCAGTTGAGCTAGTTGCATTTAGTCTAACTAATTGATACACTAGTGAGAGTGGTGTGAATTAATTATTAATTAATTCACTAAATAATAACTCATTAATCAACTGAAGAATACATCAGTTAACTATAGTGCATGGACAGTTTTAGTGGAGACCAAAGGAGTAGTGAAAGAGCACATTGTGACTATCATTGTGACTATATTGTTGCATTGTTTGCACCACAAATTTAGTAGAGATGCCTTTTAAGGATTGCAAGGAGAAAGGATGGAGAAATTTGAGTTCATCCGCAGGCCATTATTCAAAGCAGGATCGCGTAGCAGAGTTGCCACAAAGGTCACTCGGCATAGACTTATGGTATGGATTTGCTAGATCGGGCCTGATTAGTGTGTAGTGATTGGATTGTACTGAGAGCTTGTGATAAGCTTTGTATGAGGATTTTTACATGATCTGTATGGCATATATTATATACAGATATTTGGGGTTTTTAGCTTCAGGATTTCCTGTTAAAACATTGTGTTCATATGTGTGAATTTTTATGGTTTCAATGTGTGCATGCAATTGATTTAATTTCCGCATGTGATGATCAGTGGTGGAATAGATTCTGTATTGTGCATGAAGTTAAAATAGTCTGTGATCAGGATAATCTTGGACATATGCATGCGTAGTGCATATAATTTCTACATGGTATCAAAGCAATTGATCATTGGAGAAGATTGCAATTATTGAAACAGTTGAGTTTTGTGCTAGTGGAATTTGAATTTGCAGCAGTGTTTTCTTGGTGTCAAAGTTGAGCATTCATTGAAATGTCTTTCAATAGATTGCGATTGGAGTATGCCCTTGAGGGCAGCTCAAATTATATTGCATGGAAGGACAGGATGGAGGTGGTGTTGGAGGATAATGGGTTGAAGGAGTTCATAGATGTTGATATTCCTAAACCGGGTTTTAGCGATGCAGCTGCACTTGACGCATGGAAAAAGAAGGTAGCAAGGTGTCGAAGGATTCTGTTGGAAGGTGTGAAAGATCACATTGTGTCTAGCCTTCATGGTAAGGCCACTCCATTCTTGATGTGGAAGGCTTTGACAGAATTGTTCCAAAGTAGAAGTGACCAGAGGAAGTTGGCGCTTAAAGACAAGCTCAGGAAAATAAAAATGGAGAAGAATGAAACTATTCCGGTATACTTGACAAAGTTTTTCCACTGCAAGGATGAGCTTGGGAGTGTAGGAGTTAGTGTGGATGAAGAAGACTTGGTGAGATTGGCTCTCCTTGGGCTTCCGAAGGGTTGGCATAGCTACGAGGACTCTGTCAATGGCTGGGAGAAACTGCCAGGATGGGAGCGACTTTGGTCGGATCTTGTGCAGGAGGAGATAAGGCGGAGTACCAGGGATGGCTCTTCAAAAAAGGATGATGATGAAGAGGATTTCACTTTGGCTGCCAAAGCAAGGAAAGGGAAGGGGAAGAAAAATCCTTCTCAATGCGGTGCAGATGGCAAAGAGCGTGACATGTCCAAAGTGAAGTGTTTTCACTGTCACAAGCATGCGCATTTCGCCACACATTGTCCACAGAAGAAGAAGAACAAGCAGGCTACTGGAGCTGTAGCTGGTGAGGCTCTTGCCTCGCAATTTGATCTGGACTTCTCATTGATCGCATGCATGGTGTCTAGTGCATTGGGATCGGGGTGGTAATTTGATAGTTGTGCTTCCTTTCACATGATGGGAGATGTGAATCTTTTTAGTGACTTGGTGGAGAAAGATATCTAGTTGCATGTTGAGTTGGGCAACAATGGACGATACAATGTGACTGGCATTGGTACCATTACCTTTCAGAGGGAATCAGGTAAACTCATTCTTTTACAAGATGTAGTGCATGTTCTAGGTTTAAAGAAGAATTTAATCTCAGTCGCAATGTTAGAGGATAAAGGGTATGATGTTTTCTTTAGTGAAGGAAAAGTTTTCCTTCGGTACAAAGCAACAGGAAAATTCAAGAAGGTTGGGATTCGAGCCAAGAATCTCTACAAACTTGAAGTAGATGGGATTTCTACGGTGCTTCCTACTATTGGGAAGTGTAAGAAAGACATGCAATTGAAGCTTGAGAGGGAGCAGGATTTGCATGCAGGTAAGAGTGAACATCGGGATGTGGAGCAGCCACAAGATGAGGATCATGGAGTGGGAGAAACCACTCATGCAGAGAAATTTCGTGCCAGATGGGTTGAGGGAGTGCATGCAGCTATACCACCAAGTGAGAGGTGGGACGACATGCATGATTAATCCCAAGAGGAGATTTCTGGGTAGGATTCATGGAGATGGTGTGGATCTCATGAATTGAACCTGGCTACGAGGTGCCCACAGAGCAGCAGTAGCATGATCAGTTGGATTGATGCATGCAGATCAAAGTGATAGTGTCGGATATTGGAGCACGGTTCAGAGTTGACAGCAAGTGCAGAGTGCATGGGTGCAGAGTTCAACAGCGCAGTGGTTCCTGAAGACATGTGCAGTAGCTAAGAAGAAGTTGAAGACTTTGATGATAGATGCATCAGATTGATTGAGTTGTTTGGAGCCTTTTCAATTTCAGAAGAGTTGTAGAGCAGATGCATGGAGTTGCATGGCGCTTGCAAAGGTTGCAGGGCTAATGCATGGAGTTGCATGTCACATGCAAAGACAGTCCTTTCTTGTTGAGAGGGAGTGTTCAAGATTGCAACAAGAAACAGTGAAGGAGGCATCCTTAAACATCATTCCTGATCCTAGTTGGAAAATGATCACCTAAACTAGGTGGGGCCCACACAGGTGATTTTTGTCACAAAGTCTATTTTTAGACATGTCGATCATATTTTATGAGTTGCAGGATGTTATTTTTGGATGGTTGGTCAAGTTGGAAAAATAGATGGACTTCTAATTTTAGACATATTGGGCGGAATCTATTTTTAGATTGCCAGTCTAAAAATATATATGTCGAATATTATTAACTCTTAATAATATTTGGACTCTAAACATTAACTTATTCTCTTGGAGCACTTCAGTTAAGTGCACAGATGTGGCACAATAGCTGACAAAAGGAATTACGCTATTCCTAAGGGTTTACTGGAGCTATTGCATGGAGGACTTCAGTTAGAACTCATGTGACAGAGTTTGGTGGAGTTGTAGAAGTAGTTGGTGGAGTTGTGTTCAATTTAACTCAGTTGAGCTAGTTGTATTTATTCTAACTGATTGATACACTAGTGAGAGTGGTGTGAATTAATTATTAATTAATTCACTAAATAATAACTCATTAATCAAATGAAGAATACATCAGTTAACTACAGTGCATGGACAGTTTCAGTGGAGACCAGTGAAGAGGTAGGTGAAAGAGCAAGTGTGACTATTAGTTGTGACTATAGTGTTGCATTGTTTGCACCAAAAATTTAGTAGAGATGCCTTTAAGGATTGCGTGAGCAAGGCTGGAGCAATTCGAGTTCATCCACAGCCATTCTTCAGCAGGGATTGCGCAGTAGGGGCAGGCTAAAGGCTGGCATAGATCGATGCATAAATTTGCTAGATCGTGCATGATTAGTGTCTAGCAATTGGATTGTACTGAGAGCTTGTGATAAGCTTTGTATGAGGATTTTTACATGATCTCTATGACATATATTATATACATATAGTTGGGGTTTTTAGCTTCAGGCTTTCCCGTTAAAACACGGTGTTCATATGTGTGAATTTTTATGGTTTCGATGTGTGCATGCAATTGATTTAATTTCCACATGTGATGATCAATGGTGGAATAGATTATGTATTGTGCATGAAGTTAAAATAGTCTGTGATCAGGAGAATCTTGGACATATGCATGCGTAGTGCATATAATTTCTACAATTTTTGCAGAAAACCCAGAAATTTGACCCTTCTCAGAGCCACCAAATGACAAATGGAAAGCATCATCAGGTGGATTTTGATTATGAAATCTATAAAACCACTTTTTTTCTCCTTTCAACTCCTAATTTTGTTAGGAAAGGTCAAAAACTTGTTGTTTTACAAACTTCTACCACCATTATCCTACGCTGCGCTTCTAGGAGTACCTTTGGGAGAATGAATTTTAAGGTAGATTGGAGGTGAATTTTTGTTGGTTTCAAGTTCTAGAGGTCTAGAGGAAATTCATGGTTATCACCACTAGGTTTTATTTTAGCTCAAAATTCAAAGAAAGTCATCCAAAATTCCTTCACAAAATGTGCTACGCTTCTGTTGTGCTTCTACAGCTTTTACCAGTTTGGAAATTTTTGTGGTTAAAATTCAAATTGGGTCAATGTAATTATTCATGAGATGATTTTACCTGGTGTAAATACTTATTATAGTGATGATATAATTATATTTACTTGTAATTAATGTTTTCCAAGTCAACTAGGTCAGTAAGTCTAAAAAGGGAATTGGTTTCTAACCTCCCTAACTTTAGGTATGGTTAGAGATTTTGTTGTAAACAGTTCCTATGATGATGGATTTGACCCCTGAGAGGGGGAATGTGGTTTTTAATCATATGTAGCTTTATTGAAGAAAAATCAATGGTTTGATACATGTAGCCTAGACTTGGACTTGTGTACTTACCTATTTTGCAAAAAATACAAAAAACAATTGCAACTATTTTCGTGGGATTCTTGTGTTGTGGTTTGTGGCTCTATTTTTCCAGTGTTTTATTTATATTTCATAATTAGATCTATTTACCTACCATATACATGCTTCCTTTTCTTTTTCTTCTGAGGTTTAAAACAAAAATCATCACATGTATGCTCTGTTTTTGTTCAAGATAAGCCTTTTAAGTGTTTTTCCTCCATAAGTGAATTCATGCTTTTGCTCACTTAATCTCTTCTACATATTCCTCACCATCACTACAATGAAAAACTTCTTTGAGCCATTGATTGAATATACCTTTCCCTATGTTATGTCTGCAACTGACCTTTAGAGATATTTGACCTAGTTCATAAATTCAAACCCTAGTGAGCTGAATATCTAGCCTAAGATTTATTTTTATCTCCAGTCACTTCATTGGTTGTGACATTGTAGAGAGAAACCTCTCTGATTTGGTAGGGCTATCTACCAAGTCCAAATTTGGTTTGAGGTTACCTCCTTCGGTCTCCTTTCTCAGCCTTGGGACACTGAGGAGCGATAACATTTTGGCATCTTTGCTAGAGATTGAAAGATCACATTTTCCCTTGGTGTGTGTTAGCTCCCCGTAATTTTCTAGATTGATTGAGATACAAATGGACTAGCGTAACATCAAACCAAGCTTTGGAATCCAAGGACCTAGCTTTCCTGGATTCAGAGAAGGATCTCTCTATTAGGTGCAAAGATATGAACTTGTTTGTTGATCAGGGTTGATTTTAGGCTAGTTATGAAATATTGGGTTTGTTGATTGTTTTTTGTTGGGTATGATGCTTAGATAGACTAGATAGAAACAAGGAAAACTTCAAGTCATTGGGCAATGGAGTCCAACAAGGTCATGGTAGGTTCATAAATGGAGCAGGGAGTATTGTATGGAAAATATAGCTTGGTTGGTGGATCTTTGAGGTTTGAAGGATCATGAGATGGACATTAGTTTTGAGAAACAAAGTTTAACAAAGTGCAGTAAAGAATTCTATATCATATACTTAAACTAAGGGAGTTAGAAGAATCATAAGCATAGAGAAGAAATCAAAGGCAGAGGAAACCCTAAACTCTTTGATTTAGACTTAAAGAAGATAATTATTCAAGACAAACATTTAAATGAAATACAGAAAGGCAAGAAACTTATTCAACTTTCATGGATTTCATTATCAAGAACAGAAAACATTAAAGATGCACAAATAACTACAATCATAGAAGGAGAGAAAATCTGAACATCTAAGATTATAGCTATGAAGGTTCTTTGAAACAATTAGCTAAGAAAATGCAAAGAGCATGATTGAATCAAACTTCTTTGACAAACCTAGGTAATGGTGCTTTAAAGAGATGACTCCAAGAACAAAATTTTTAGTGGCAACAAATATGCAGGGCTAGCCGTAAATCATTCTTGATACCAACTAATCTAAACCATTCAAGAAATATACAAGATCAGGAAATCCTTAGAGAGAAAAAGGTGAATTCTCTAACATATCCTAGCAGAAGAAAACATTAAGGCAGTGAAGAACAAACAGACCTAAGGTGCCATCAGAAAACATGTCTTAGTCTAAATTATTTTTCCTACTGCAACAGAGAAAGATGGAAACATAATGAAAAACTAGAAAACATGAAAAAAAGAGAAACACGTCACCATCAACCAGGCTTATGGATCCTGCAAACAGTCCTCCCTCATCAACAAACAAATCAGGGCATGCATGAGCTCCAAGATATCAGATTCTTTTCAAAACTCAAAGAGACTATGTATTACTTGAGAATAAGTCATCAAAATCCAACTAAATACATAAGAGCCTCATGCTCTATTTATGGAGCAAATGAAGAGGTGGAAGCCATAAGAGGCTTCCAGAAACCCTAATTCTGTCATAAATGTCATAAATGTGCTTAATGACCATGCAAAGTGTTAGCCCCCCTATGAAATTCTTGACAAGCAAGCTGGGGGGCTAGATTGTTATGGAGCCTTCAAGGAATGCCTCTCCCCTGAAACCTCATCTCCCTTGAAGTCTCTTTGTGTTGTGCCCAATTCTAATCCTTGCTGCTGACCCATTGCTCAGAGAGGCCTATTATCCCCTCTTTTAACCCCATATCCTTGCAAAATTCCCTATCTCAGCTCTTGTGCTCCCCTTGTCAAAGTTTCCCTTTATTCCCCCATTATCCCCTTAAATTCCCCCTAAATCCTATCTAAACCCCACCGTCACCTTTTATTTCCCCAAATTTCCACTTCACCCACCTATTGTTACCTCCTTTGCGTTTGAAAATGCATTAAAATTGAAACAAAACAATGAATTTCACTATATCATGCCTTAGCCCCCTTCTGTGTTAGCCCCGCACCCTTTCTTCCATGTGATCCCGTGCCAGAACCGTCCGCGAAGTCTAAAAGGCGTTTACCACAAAGTCTCGTTGGGCGCAGTCCTAGCCGTTGATCTCACCAAACGAACGGTGATCACCACCCCCGCAGCAAATACCATTGAACCCATTCATTACCGGTGATCGCATCTGAACCATTCATCGCCCGACAGATCAACGGCGCGGAGCTTGCTTTTTCCTTGTGGTACCCGCCAGAGCGCTTGCCTGAAAACCGCCGATTTTTTCCACACCACTCACCCGCAGACGGTGGTTTTCCTCGGAGACCGAGTGATTCCATACGTTTGCTAACACTTGTCCCTTGTACGATTCCGAAACCATTTTCTCCCCGCGCTTTAATCATCGACTCAGGACGCCCAGCGGAATTGCTGCTGACCGTCAGAGCCGATAAGGCTCATCCAATGGTCTCCGCTCCTCGAAGTTTCACCCCCGTTAACCTGTCTCCTCCGTACCCTTGGTCCTTCGTCCGTCGCGCTTCCACCGTCGATCTCCGCTGAAGATCCGACGGTCCTGGTTCTTTCTCCCACCGTTGACCATTCCGTCGTCGCCAAGGCATCCACGTCATCACTCCACATATATTCTCCGTACATCCGCCCATTCTGTCACATATATTCGGTTCATTTCGTGTTTGTCAAGGTTTTTCGTCCGTCTGTTCGATCTACAGTCTGTCGGCCTTCTCCATAGTAATTTTCACCGTTTCCTCTGCAGATTTCACTTCCATTGCGTTTGCATGACCATCTCCCCCATTCGTCGTGCTTTCATCATTTCCCGCCCATGGATTTCTTCACAGTTTGTTGTTTTGCAGGGTTGCTAGAGGTGAAAGACTCCCTATTCCGGTCGTACCATCTTAATGGAGAAGTTTGCAGACAGAATTAAATCCGAGGGCCGGCTGCTATAAAATTGTCAAAGAAAGTGGCTGACGGGATTTTCACTAAGGAAAAGCAGGATTCCAAACTCTGAGAATCTCCCATCACCATTAAAACCCGAGCTAACCTGTCGGAGGTAGAATTGGAGCGGCAGAGTTTTTCAGTACAGAGAAAAAGGAAGATCAAGGCGAGCTAATGACGATCTTAAGCCTTTAATCAGAGGTTTAGAAGGCAAAGCAGCAGTTTGAAGACCCCGAGGATCGATCCAAAGATCCTGAGCATAGCAACAAGTACCATCGGGGGTTATTCATTAGCAGAATGATTTTCTCCATCAAGTACAGGGCACTCATACAGCTTTTATTATGCACAATGTCCCTGAAAGTATTTCCGCCCTAACTACAGTTCAAAAACAGTCGAACATTTATGAAGCAGACTTCTCAGCAGTTGTTCACCATTTGTTTATTCCCCACAAGTAAAACAAAGTATGGCCACCAGAATGCAACAAAGTCATGTCTGGAGTAAAGGAAAATCTAAAGAAGATCATCCCTACATATAGAGGTGACAGACATTAAATACTCAGTATTCAAACAGAATGGGCCTCGGCCCTATTTCTCTACTCTGTGTTTAATGATACATTTAATTTTCACCTGCCCCCTCAGTCGATCTCCTGTGTCTCTTCTGCTATAAAGCACATAAGGAAACTATTGTAATGGTTGTTGATGAGATATCAGTGGAACGCAAGAATTTTCCTCTTAAGACAAGTTCTCTGTGTAATATTGTAAGATAGGCTGAGATTTGATGTATTCATACTAAATGTTCAAGCTATGGTTATGATGTACCTGATTGGTATTGTTTTTAATATGACAAGCACATTTCTTTGGATCCTGATCTAAAGCAGCTAGTGATGTTTTCCTTTCTCCGTATTTTTGATTGACTTGCTTTCATTTCATTATGTTTCTTCAGGCTCGCATCAGAAGTTTGGCATAAGATTTACCCCTGATATGTACCTTATGTTGCTGCTTTCCCAGCCTTTATGTTTTCTGCTTAAATGTTTATCTAAATATTGATTTCAATTGATTTAACCAGTGTAGTGGATGTTATTGCCTACTCTCTGATGTATGAATTAATGAAGTCTATGTTTAGCTTTTCTTGTTAGGATTTAGTTGGATGTGTTGAGAATACTGGGAGGCCTAGAACCTCGTCTCTGCCTCACTAGGATCTTTCCACCCCAATTCACCCTTTCTAAGAATCCTTTGTCTTGCCTTTGTTTTTTTCCAAGCAGGTCTGGAGTTAAATGACCTCTGACCTGATCTATAGACAGGATTGGATGTTTCCCCCTCTTTCATTTTCCGTCCTTAATGTCCCATTCCAAATATCATCTTTAAGATCCAAACGCTCTAGATGACTAGCCCAACTGAAATCTTGCACATTGAACACAAATAAATCCTTTCTTGACTCCATAGCCCAATGGTTTTGATGTTCTCTGGGTTATCTACCTTTGCCTAATTTTCCTCTCTGCTCATCCTTGTCTTGTGATGAACCCTTCCTTCCTGATTCCCAACAACCAAACCCTTAATCAAACAAACAAATCCTGAGCCATATAACTAGCCTAAAACCTTAACATTCGGGCCTCAAAGACATACACTTTGATTCATATAGAGAGATCCCTCTCTGGACCTAGGAGGGTTAGATCCTAAGGTCTAAAAGTGGTTCTATGTTGTCTCATCTTTTGGTCTTGTCAACCTAGCCAAAACATGGGAACCCCAACATAATGGCGACTCCGCTGGGGAATTCTGAGTACATTTCACCTTAAACATTCTTAAAACTTCAGAAACTTAGAACTCTGGTTAGGTTGACAGTAAGTCACTCCTTTCTTGAATCGACCTCCATTATTGAATATCCACCATACTCTTAGACAGAGTCTGGAAAGGGACAGGTAGCCTCCGGATCTCACACTCTTCGGAGGTGACATATCTGGTAAATGCCCTCCCAGTCGATCTCTGGTTGGAGTTTACTGTTATGAGGAGATTCCTGAAAGGTGATAGTGCCTGAACACTGTGGTGGACAGTGTGACCCTTTAGACATACCCTAAAACCCTCCACCTGGCGACTCCATTGTTCCTAAACGAAAAGACTCCACTGGTGATCAGTAGGCCTGCTGATTATCTTGGTCTCACAATCAACCTCCACTGGGAGACCAGTCGTTGAGACAACATTAACCACAGAAGAAGTAACGAGTAGGGTTGAGTTGCTTGGCTACGAAACAACATTCTGGCTTTCAAAACCATTCACACAAGAGCTCACCCTAACCCTGACCCACCTGAAATAGTTGACAACCTGGAGAGTATCCTCAAGGGAGCTCCTTCACTTAAAAGACCAACTATTTCCACTCACATCCATAGAGCTAATTTTTCACCGGGAGACCTAACAGCTCTAGCACATTTTCTCCCTGACCTAGACCTACCTAGCAGTTTATCAAGAACCGGGTCATTCAATCACCTAGACCAGCCAAACCTTGAGCCTCATAGCACACCATCAAACAGTGGTCAAAACACTAGGAACAGAGAAACCCCTCCATCTACACCACCTGATTTTCACTTCCTTCAAAAATTGGGGCTCTCTCACCCTAGATCTGCTCAACAAACTTCTGCTGGTCCAAATATCCCTGTCATCCAAACGCTAGCTGCTCAAGCTAACCCTTTACCCCATCAGAACATTATCATGGCAGCTTGCTATGCACCTTTGGTTTTGCCTCAGCCTATGTTACCCTTACTCAATGATTATCAGTCAAAAATCCCACACTTTACTGCAAAAGAGTCTGTAACAGCTCAGCAACATGTAGATAAGATGGAGGATTCCTTTGATTACATGGAGATTGACAATGAGTCGATCAAAATGAGAATCTTTTCCCAAAGCCTAGGAGGTGATGTGAAGAAATGGTTTAAGGGCTTACCTCCTGGTAGTATCCCAGATCTCCCTGCATTATATCAGACCTTCATAAACAAATGGGAGGCCAGGGCAAACCCTCGCCAACTCCTAGCAGAATACATGTCCCTTAAGAGGAATGTGGGAGAGAGTGTACATGGTTACACCACTAGATTCAACAACATCTACAATGCTCTTCCCACACACATGAAACCTCCACAAGGTATGGCCTTGGCCAAATATCCTGATGGATTTGATGCTGACATGGCCTACGAGCTTAGGGATAAAGAATACACCACATTGGAAGATATGCAGAAAGGGGCTGTAAACATAGAAGCCAATTTTATTGAGAAAAGAGCAAGACTGAGGTCTGAGAGGAGGGTAACCTATAGGGACGACAATATAGCTTCCACATCTGACCCAAACTATGACAGACTATCTAAAAAAGTGGATAAGATACAACAGATGGTGGAAAATATGGTTGTCACAGTTAGCAATTAGAACAGAAACCAGAACCAGAATCAGAACCAAAACTTTAGAAGGAACAACAACGCCCCCAACAGACAGAAAGAATCAGATCAACAAGTTATTCCCCCATTCCAAAACTTTTTAGACGAGGATGGGGGAATAATAGAAGAGTTTGGAGGGGATGCAATTAACATGTTTGAAACAGAAGAATCGGTCCTTAAATATGATTCAGGGGAAGACCAGCCCTCACCTTCATACAGGGATGAGGAATGGTTGGAAACTGAGGATTATAGATTAGGATTTGAAAATGCCATGTTACAAGTCAGGGAACAATATGAACTTAGGAGCAAGAAAAGCCAAGATACTTCCAAAGCCAAAACTCCTGAGGTAACCATCAAGAAAAGACCTGATAAATCCTCTAAAGCATCTGCTACAGATAACAAAAAAACAGCTGAAATTTCTGGTAAGCATAAGGAGAAAGAAGACCAAGACACTGAAAAACAAAGTCAACCAACTAGCAGTACTAGCACTGTAGTTAGTTCTCCTGATAAAACGATTCCTGATCTTGTAAATAGTGAGAAACCGCAAACTGATTTAGCTGCTAAGGCAATGGTTAATAAAACAGAGTTGAGCACTCCAAAGACACAGTCCACTTTCAATTTAGAGAGTGAAATTGCAAAGATCAAAATCTCTGTACCATTATCTGAACTGGCCACTCATAATGTATATAAAGGCCAAATTTTTAAAGCATTGAATTTTGGGGAAAACAATGACTCTGTAAATTTGAATGATGATCAACCTGCCCTCCTATTTGGTCCAAAGATTGAGGGAAAATTTCAGGAAGGGGTAGTTCCACCTTTCTATATCAGTCTCAACATTCATGACAAGATGCTCCACAATTCCATGCATGATTCTGGAGCATCACACAATTTAATGCCTAAGGTAGTGATGGAATGGCTAGGCCTAGAGATAACCCGACCTTACAAAGATCTATATTCATTTGACTCTAGCAGAGTAAAATGCTTAGGACTGATCAAAGATTTATGTGTGAGCTTGACCCAGATTCCTGCTAAATGTATGGTAATGGATGTTGTGGTGGCAGATGTGCCACCCAAATATGGCATGCTGCTATCTAGATCATGGGGATCCAAACTACAAGGAACAATGCAGATGGATGGCTCATATGCCACTATCCCTATATTTGGCCAACTTAGAAGACTGTATAGAGAATCTCAGATGAAATTCTTAGTCAGTAGCCCCGAGAAGCCTGAAAATTCACCATTACACTCTGTACACATAGACCTGGATTCTTTCATCCTTTATAATGACCAATCCCTAGGAGAGCGAGAATCTGAAAGCAAAAATTCGAGCAAAAACACGGAGCCCATGGACTTTAGCATAATGGCTACCCTGGAAGAATAAAATGAAGAAAACCGTGAGCAGGATAATGAAAACAAAACTCAGAATGAATCAGAAACGTTATGCAATCATCCTGTTAGTCACACCTCTCAAACTGATACACCACGTGAAGAACTAGACAACCCACCATCTAGTACAGGCTCTCCAACACAACGTAATGGTGATCCCCTATGGGAAATGAATTTTGATGGGTCTTGTACAAGGAAAAATGCTGGAGCAGGAGTGTGGCTACGTAACACAGAAAATGACCACGCAGAGAGCCATGCCGTGAATCTGCATTTCAAATGTATGAATAATATTGCAGAGTACGAGGCTCTCATCTTGGGTCTGAATTTATTGAAGAAATTAGGAGCCCGTAGGATAGCTGTGAGAGTAGACTCTGAGTTAGTTATCAAACAGGTGAATGGTGAGTATTCAGCAAAACACCCCAGGCTTAGGGCATACAGGAATGACACTCTGGATTTGCTGAAAACATTTGTTGAATATGAATTAGCGTTCGTTCCCAGGGGGAAAAATGCAATTGAAAATGGATTAGTTTGTCTAGCTAGCTCATATCCTAAGACCCCAGTTGACCAACAGATTATCATTCAGACCAAATTCAGGCCTGCAGTGCCAGACAATGAAAAATATCGGCAGGTCTTTCAAGGAGACAAACAGATCGAAGATTTCCTGGTGGGCAAGAATGAGTTTGAATTTTCTGATTTAGACTTGATTTCTAATAATAGCTGCCCAAGCGAGGATCCCCCAGATGAACAAGAAACACCCTGTAACGTAGAAATAAATTCTTTTTCTAAGCAAACTGGAAATCCAACCGAAAATTGTAAAAACGCAGATACCAAAGAGGTAGAGGTGCTGCATGCCAAAGATAAGAACATACCCAGAGGCCTGGCACCCTTAGAGGACATTTTTGACTTTGATGACGTAGCAAAAAAGCCCACAATAGAACATGTTGATTCTGATGTAGAAGAATGCAACATAGGCACTGAAGACAAACCCAAAAGAATCAAACTAGCTAAGTCTATACCTGCTAACATGAAGAAAAAATACATTGACCTATTCAAGGAATTCATAGACGTGTTTGCATGGAGCTATGAAGACTTAAAGGTGTATGACACCAACATCATTCAGCACAAAATACCCTTGAAAGAAAATCAGAAGCCTTTCAGAAAAAAACTTCGTAGAATCAATCCAAAAAAATTCCCTGCAGTAGAGAAAGAGATTAGGAAGATGTATGATGCAGGCATAATAGTCCCTGTAAGGTTTTCTGACTGGGTGTCAAACTTAGTGGCGGTAAGGAAAAAAACAGGGGAGATCAGACTATGCATAGACTTCAGAAACCTCAACAGAGCCTCCTTGAAAGACAACTACCCTTTACCTAGAATGGAACATATCCTACAGAAGGTAGTAGGCTCTAAAATAATCTCCCTGCTTGATGGTTTTTCAGGATACAACCAAGTTCTGGTACTCCCAAAAGATCAACTCAAAACAGCCTTTACCACTCCATGGGGCACCTTCATGTACTTGAAAATGCCTTTTGGATTGATGAATGCTAGATCTACCTTCCATAGAGCGATGGATATTGATTTCTTAGATGAGATAGGATACTTCATAGTTATCTACTTGGATGACTTGACTGTCTTTTCTAAAACTGAAGAAGAACACTTAAAACATCTGAGGAAAGTTTTCGGAAAATGTAGAAGGTATGGTTTGTCCCTGAACCCTAAGAAAACTATTTTTGGGTTGAAAGAAGGTAAACTTCTTGGTCACATCATATCTGAGAAATGGATTAGGATAGACCCACAGAGGGTTGAGGGAATACTTCAAATCACACACCCGAGAAACATCAGGGAGTTACAGTCCTTCATTGGGAAGATCAATTTCCTTAGGAGGTTCATTCCCAACCTTGCTGAGCACCTTAGAAAAATGACTAAAATGCTAAAGAAAGGTGCAGGTATTAAGTGGACTGTTGAAGCCAAGAAATATTTTGAGTCAGTAAAACTTGCACTCACTCAGGCCCCTGTCCTTATCAGCCCTGACTTCTCAAAATATTTTCTGATCTTTTCATTTGCTTCCCAGCACACAATAGCTGCAGTTTTGCTGCAGAAAAATTCAGAAGGTAATGAACAACCTATAGCTTTCTTCAGTAAAGCCTTAAGAGATGCACCCTTAAAGTACAACATCATGGAAAAGCAGGCCTATGCCCTGATTAAGGCCTTAAAGGACTTTAGGGTGTAATTCTCACACCATTGCTTTCGTGCCAAATATAGTGGTCAAAGATATCTTGTCCCAGGACCCTGATGGGAAAAGGGGAAAATGGATTGCTACCATCTTGGAGTACGACCTTGAAATAAAGCCCACTAAACTGATCAAAGGTCAAGGCCTAGCTCAATTAATGGCTGAATCAAACTTGCATGCCCTTGACATTAACATGATGAATACCTTAGATGAGCAGGAAGGATTGCCTCATCCAACTATTGAGGAGCAGTTCCAGAACTCTCCTTGGTATGTCGATATCCTTTATGTGCTCTCCCATCTCAATGCCCCTCCAGAACTGTCCAAAACCAAGGCCAGATTTATAAAACTCAAAGCTAGAAATTACAGCATCATGAATGAGAACCTATACTGGAAAAATCCTAATGGCCTATTGCTGAAGTGTTTGTCTGAGACTGAAGCTGAAAGAATCAAACAATAATTCCATGCCGGGGAGTGTGGAGGCCACCTGAGTTGGAAAACCACTGCAAATAAGATACTCAGGGCTGGTTACTATTGGCCTACACTCTTTAGTGATGTCCATAAAATGATTCTTACCTGCCACAAATGCAAAATCTTTGAGGGCAAAAGAAAGCTCCTTCCCCTCCCTCTGCAACCTATCACCATAGAAGGCCCCTTCATACAATGGGGCCTAGACTTTATAGGAGAAATTCATCCTGCTTCCTCTGGACAACATAAATGGATCCTAACTGCTACAGATTACTTCACTAAATGGATAGAAGCTATACCCACTAGGAATGCCACTGATTCTGTCATCATTAGGTTCCTAGAGGACTTCATCTTATCTCGTTTTGGCTGTCTGAGGAAAATAATCATTGACAATGTTGCTGCTTTCGGATCCAAAATAATGGTTAATTTTTGTCACAGGTACGGAATAGCACTTGGACATTCAACTGCCTATTACCTTCAAGGTAATGGCTTGCCTGAATCATCTAACAAAAGCCTGGTTACAATCATTAAGAAGTTGCTGGAAGAGAACAAAAGGTTATGGCATAAAAAGTTGATACATGCCTTGTGGGCAGACAGGCTCACTACAAAGAAATCTATTGGCATGTCACCCTTCCAGCTGGTTTATGGGACTGAAGCAGTTTTTCCTACACGCCTTGGAGTTCCAGTAATCAAACTTGTCCAAGAGATCCAATCATAGGAAGACAGCATGATAAGAAGAATCAATGAAACTATCCATCTACAGCAAACAAGGGAGCAGGTTTATAACAGAGCTGTTAGAGTCCAAGAAAACATAAAGAGGCAGTTTGACAAAAGAACCAAAGCTTCAGATTTCAAAATTGGTGATAAGGTTCTGAAATGGGACTCAAGAAGAAAGGACAAAGGTAAACATGGTAAGTTTGACAGTTTGGGGCAGGGTCCATATATCATACAAGCCACTGTGGGTCCTAATGCATTTTTTCTGCAAGAACCTGATGGCACAGAGTTGTTTGGGGGTCCTGTCAATGGCAGGATGCTCAAGCATTACTTCTATTGATTTTCATTTCCAGTTTCAGCTCCATTGTACATACCATTGCAGCTCTTATTTTCAATAAAAGAGAAAATGTTCCGAAAAACAGTGAGAAAAGGGAGTTTCAGACATGCTCAAAACATAAACCTCCAGAATGCAAAAAGAATAGCTCAAACATGATAAAAATCTGAGCTAAAGGAAGCAGAGTAGCTGGTCCTAATATGCTCAAAATCTGGATCAGCAGTGAAAGAAGAATCAGCTCTAATATGCCCAAATCCAGAGCTGAAATCAAAGAAAGAGGTGACTCCAATATGCCCAAAACCTGAGTCACGGAAAAAGAAGGATGTTTCAAAGTTGCAAACTTCAAGCCTTCAAAGTTTTGTTTCAATTTTCAGCACTTTCCATCCACAGCAAGTCAGACAGCCTAATCCTGGCTTGGCTGTTTTTCAATTTCCTGTCTTAGAATGTAGGAGAAGAAACCTGTTGGACAGTTTAATCCCAACAGGTAGTAGATTAGGTAGAGAAATAGATGAGGCCAACAGTCTAATCTGGCCTCATGGAGAAATAAGGGTAGATTTAGAGTAGGTTTGTTTTTTCTTTCAAAATAAAATAATGTGAAGGGTCTGCTAGCTCAAATGCACCCTAAAAGAAGAGAAAACATTAGGGCTGTAGTTGGGTAGATAGATTGCTTGGGGAAAAATTTTCTGCTGATTTGTGTATCTAACACATTGTGGCAACTGACATTCAAAGAAGAAAGATGGCTTATGATAGCAGGCATCTGGTCTACTCCAAAGATCATATCTGGTTTCTTGACTCCTCCAAGGAGAAGCCATCCCCGTGTGGAGCCACTGTTAGCCCCCCTATGAAATTCTTGACAAGCAAGCTGGGGGGCTAGATTGTTATGGAGCCTTCAAGGAATGCCTCTCCCCTGAAACCTCATCTCCCTTGAAGTCTCTTTGTGTTGTGCCCAATTCTAATCCTTGCTGCTGACCCATTGCTCAGAGAGGCCTATTATCCCCTCTTTTAACCCCATATCCTTGCAAAATTCCCTATCTCAGCGCTTGTGCTCCCCTTGCCAAATTTTCCCTTTATTCCCCCATTATCCCCTTAAATTCCCCCTAAATCCTATCTAAACCCCACCGTCACCTTTTATTTCCCCAAATTTCCACTTCACCCACCTATCGTTACCTCCTTCGGGTCTGAAAATGCATTAAAATTGAAACAAAACAATGAATTTCACTATATCAGGCCTTAGCCCCCTTCTGCGTTAGCCCCGCACCCTTTCTTCCATGTGATCCCGTGCCGGAACCGTCTTCGAAGTCTAAAAGGCATTTACCACAAAGTCTCGTTGGGCGCAGTCCTAGCCGTTGATCTCACCAAACGAACGGCGATCGCCACCCCCGCAGCAAATACCATTGAACCCATTCATTACTGGTGATCGCATCTGAACCGTTCATCGCCCGACAGATCAACGGCGCGGAGCTTGCTTTTTCCCTGTGGTCCCCGCCAGAGCGCTTGCTTGAAAACCGTCGGTTTTTTCTGCACCACTCACCCGCAGACGGTGGTTTTCCCCGGAGACCCAACGATTCCATACGTTTGCCGACACCTATCCCTCGTACGATTCCGAAACCATTTTCTCCCCGCGCGTTAATCCTCGACTCAGGACGCGTAGTGGAATTGCTGTTGACCGTCAGATCTGATAAGGCTCATCCAACGGTCTCCACTCCTCGAAGTTGTGCCCCCGTTAACTTGTCTCCTCCGTACCCTTGGTCCTCCATCCGTCGCGCTTCCACCGTCGATCTCCGCTGAAGATCCAACAGTCCCGGTTCTTTCTCCCACCATTGACCATTCCGTCGTCACCCAGGCATCCACGTCATTACTCCACGTATATTCCTCGTACATCCGCCCATTCTATCACATATATTCATTTCATTTCGCGTTTGTTAAGGTTTTTCGTCTGTCTGTTCGATCTACAGTCTGTCGGCCTTCTCCATAGTAATTTTCACCGTTTCCTTTGCAGATTTCGCTTCCATTGCGTTTGCACGACCATCTCCCCCATTCGTCGTGCTTTCATCATTTCCCGCCCATGGATTTCTTCACAGTTTGTTGTTTTGCAGGGTTTCTAGAGGTGAAAGACTCCCTATGTCGGTCGTACCATCTTAATGGAGAAGTTTGCAGACAGAATTAAATCTGAGGGCCGGCGCTGCTACAAAATTGTCAAAGAAAGCGGCTGACGGGATTTGCACTAAGGAAAAGCAGGATTCCAAACTCTAAGAATCTCCCATCACCATTAAAACCCGAGCTAACCTGTCGGAGGTAGAATTGGAGCGGCAGAGTTTTTCAATACAGAGCAAAAGGAAGATTAAGGCGAGCTAATGACGATCTTAAGCCTTTAATCAGAGGTTTAGAAGGAAAAGTAGCAGTTTGAAGACCCCGAGGATCGATCCAAAGATCCTGAGCACAGCAACAGGTACCATCGGGGGTTATTCATTAGCAGAATGATTTTCTCCATCAAGTACAGGGCACTCATACAGCTTTTATTATGCACAATGTCCCTGAAAGTATTTCCGCCCTAACTACAGTTCAAAAACAATCGAACATTTATGAAGCAGACTTCTCAGCAGTTGTTCACCATTTGTTTATTCCCCACAAGTACAACAAAGTATGGCCACCAGAATGCAGCAAAGTCATGTCTGGAGTAAAGGAAAATCTGAAGAAGATCATCCCTGCATATAGAGGTGACAAACATTAAATACTCAGTATTCAAACAGAATGGGCCTCAGCCCTATTTCTCTACTCTGTGTTTAATGATACATTTAATTTTCACTTGCCCCCTCAGTCGATCTCCTGTGTCTCTTCTGCTATAAAGCACAGAAGGAAACTATTGTAATGGTTGTTGATGAGATATCAGTGGAACGCAAGCATTTTCCTCTTAAGACAAGTTCTCTGTGTAATATTGTACGATAGGCTGAGATTTGATGTATTCATATTGAATGTTCAAGCTATGGTTATGATGTACCTGATTGGTATTGTTTTTAATATGACAAGCACATTTCTTTGGATCCTGATCTAAAGTAGCTGGTGATGTTTTCCTTTCTCTGTATTTGTGATTGACTTGCTTTCATTTCAATATGTTTCTTCAGGCTCGCATCAGAAGTTTGGCATAAGATTTACCCCTGATAGGTACCTTATGTTGTTGCTCTCCCAGCCTTTATGTTTTCTGCTTAAATGTGTATCTAAATATTGATTTCAATTGATTTAACCAGTGTAGTGGATGTTATTGCCTACTCTCTGATGTATGAATTAATGAAGTCTATGTTTAGCTTTTCTTGTTAGGATTTAGTTGGATGTGTTGAGAATACTGGGAGGCCTAGAACCTCGTCTCTGCCTCACTAGGATCTTTCCACCCCAATTAACCCTTTCTAAGAATCCTTTGTCTTGTCTGCAGGTCTGGAGTTAAATGACCTCTGACTTGATCTATAGACAGGATTGGATGTTTCCCCCTCTTTCACTTTATGTCCTTAATGTCCCATTCCAAATATCATCTTTAAGATCCAAACGCTCTAGATGACTAGCCCAACTGAAAGCTTGCACATTGAACACAAATAAATCCTTTCTTGACTCCATAGCCCAATGGTTTTGATGTTCTCTGGGTTATCTACCTTTGCCTAATTTTCCTCTCTGCTCATCCTTGTCTTGTGATGAACCCTTCCTTCCTGATTCCCAACAACCAAACCCTTAATCAAACAAACAAATCCTGAGCCATATAACTAGCCTAAAACCTTAACATTCGGGCCTCAAAGACATACACTTTGATTCATATAGAGAGATCCCTCTCTGGACCTAGGAGGGCTAGATCTTAAGGTCTAAAAGTGGTTCTATGTTGTCTCATCTTTTGGTCTTGTCAACCTGGCCAAAACATGGGAACCCCAACACAAGGCCCAAGACACATAGTAGATAAGCTAATAAATGAAAAATATAAAAATATAACTCCTTAATCAAATCTGGAGTGATTTTTCAAAGAAAATATTTTAAAAACCATTTTTCCATTAATCAGTGTCTTTTGTTGACTTTTTGGCAAAGACAGTCGATTTGCGGAGCGCCACTTTTGCATAAAATAGGTTGTTTTGCAACCAAGTTTTGGGCCACTTCCCGATGTCGAATTTGGCTCCGTGATAGCTCGTTGGAAAGCTTGAAGAGTATAATTTCCAAAAAGGCTTTTTTTTTCTTGATCCAGATCCTATAACCCTATCAAAAATGAAAAACCCTCATATCGTCTTTTGCACAGCACCAGGCCCAAAACAGGGGCAGAAAGGTGATTTTTGAGGTGTTTTTTGACCTTTTGAGGGGTCAAAACAGCTCCAAATATTATGAAATTTTGTGTGGATGATGTGCAGGTCATGAAAAATCCAAAAATTTCAAGTTTTCCTCCTGAATATGTCCCAAAGTTTTGCGGAGCGCCAGTGTCGCTGCGCAAACTAGACCAAAATTTCTCAAAAAAAAAAATCTACTCCAAAATCCTTCAAAATTGGTGGAGACCCTCCTTAGATGTTTTTAGATAATTTCTGAGAAGCCTCAGCCAAATTCCAAGGCTATTATTCTCATTTTCCCTTTTTAGGTTTTTTACCTTAAGGAGAGCCTCCTTGAGTTTGGCACTAGCAAACCTGCTCTTCCTTACGTAAAGCTTGGTCATCTTCTTTTGGAGAGCAAGGTCTCTCTTGATCTTCTTGAAGTACTTATGCTCATTCTTATAATACTGAATGATGCGTTGGGCTCTTTTAAAATATTTCTCCCACTCCTTGATTTGTGCATCTTTCTCTAGGAGTAGCATCTTAGTGGTCATCTCCTCATCCTCATTATCACTGTCTAAGTCAATGAGCTCAGGCCCTTGAGTAGTTTTGTTTATCCTTTTACTCCTCCTCACTTTTACCTGCTGCTCAATCTTTTCCATCTTTTCCTTGCCCTTTTACACTGTTTTGATAGCTTGAGAAGAGGTGGCCCTTTGCCTTTTTGAGGCAGCAAACACATCTATTTATCCTCTGTAGTATGTGCATGTGTGAGGGGTGATGATGGTGGTTTTGACTATGTTTCCATCATTGTTTTGACCCTCATCACTGACATCAGCCTCATCTTGGCTTTGTTCTTTACTGAGGTTCTCTCCTTGGTCATCTAGAAACTTATTAGTGTCATGACAGTCATGACAGCTGTCATGACTGTCATGAATATTTCCTTGGTTGTCTTGTGCACTTTTTTGACTGCTTTCCTCATCTTGCTGCTCTTCCATACTATCTCCATCATCTCCGCTGTGATATGTTTGTTCATTATGTTCACTGCCTTGTGTTTCATCATTGTTTCCTTCATAACTTCCCATATCCTCTGCCTCTTCTTCATATATTTATGTGTTTACTTCACTGACTTCTTCACCCTCACCCTGTTCTTTATGTGATCCTTGATTTCCACTCCCTACTTCACCTAATGCATCAAGAGAAGGGGAGGAAGAGATGTGTGCCTGTGGTGAGGGCACTTGTGCAGATGGCAGATTGGTTTGATGAGGATGTTGTGGGTTTGAGAAGAATTCATTATTTATGAAAACATCCCAAGGTACACCCTGCTTCTCTAGCTAATGTACAACCACCATCTTGATCAAGGAATGGTGGAACAAGCTATACATTTGTTGGGGGTAACTCCTCCTTTGGACAATAGAACACATTTTCATACCACTCTTGTAGAGATAATAGGGTAGATCGAATGCCTTAACCCCTTTGAAATACATAGGGAGTCTAAGATGATAGGTATAGACCCTGGAGTACCTCCCCTCACAGGTGAAGTATTTCATGATAGCCAACATCAAGGGTGCATACCTGTGCTTCAGATGTGAGAAAGGAAAAACTGTGATACTACCTTCTCTATACCTCATTTTGATAAATGGTAAAAATAAATCTCTTTCTTGCTTACCATTTCTCACCCACTGAAGGGATACCAGTGGCTTCAGATATGGACACTGCTGAAATCTCAAATTTTACCCCTGCAAGGTTTGAATGTTTGTTGTGCAAATTAAGGGAGAGGAGCCTTGTAAGCTCAGGATTACTCTTCCCCTGCTTGACTCTTTCACAGAACTAAAAGCACCTTGTGTTTTGAAAGCATGACAAGATCCTAGGAGAGGATGTGATAGCTACTATACTTTGGGGTTCCAACCTATTAACTTTCCCTCCCTTGTGCTTTGTTTTTGAAGGCCTTTGATCTCCTTGACTACCACTGTTCTTTTCCATCTCTGACATGGTGATGGAGACACACTTTCCTCAATTCTCTTCAGTTTCGGAGGCACCTTAAAGGACGAATTTATGCACCGGGGTTCTTTCTGGCACCTTTGGCACCTTTCTGGACTTTGTGCAGTGCCTCTGCCCGAGTTTTTGGGTCGAGCGGTTTGCACAGTGCCTCTGCCCGAGCTGTTGAGTCGGGCGGTTTGTGTAGCGCCTGAGAGCTTGAAAAGCGATTAGCGCAGTGCCAGGCGCCCTGCACGCCTTCTGGGTGAGTCAGGTTGTCTATTTGCGCAGCACCTGGAGGAAAAAGGCACCCCCTGCATGTTGGTCAGGCGAGCTGGGCAGGCAGGGCCACTTGTTTTGCATAGCGCCCGGGCAGAACGAGGCGAAGTGTCAGGCCAGAGGCAGAGTGTGCCAGTTTTTGGGCATACTAGGCCTGTGTTTGCACAACGCCTGAGTTTTGTGCAGCGCCGAAGACTGTTTTGCCTAGTGCCATGCAAAAATGAACGGGGAGGATGGCAATTTGCAGAGCGTCGGCTCCCTTTTTGCAAAGCGCCTAGGTTTTGCATAGGTCCTGAACAATTAGCCCAGAACGGCCCAAAAACCCTCAATTTTCTCTTTGGAGCTCCTTCTTCCTTGCCAAGTGTGGGAATGAGAAAATCAATGAATTCAAAAAACTTATGTTTTTTAAAAAGATAAATCAAACCACAAAACCCACTTTTACTATGTCCTGGTCCTTTTTATTTGTCTCATAACTTTTATCTTTCGGAGGGTTTTGAGAAACTTCCTCAGGGCATTTTTTCTCTTTCTTGTGGTGTTCATTTGCTGATTTCTTTTTCACCCTTCTTCTTTCTGATAACTTTGGTACTGACCTATTTTTCCTGGGCATGCTTTTGTCATAAAAACACCTGCCTTTAACCTTCTTGGTATTCATTGACTGTTGGTGACCTGAAGACTGTTTCTTCTCCTCCTTTCCTGTTTCTTAAGGTAGTAATAGGTTTGTTTTTCCAATAGTAAAAACAAACCATACTATGCCATGGGTTTAACTAGGGAATTTTCAGAGACTCAACCTTATGCTTGCCTTCTCTTATTCACTTTGAGGAACTTTGATTTACATTTGGGAGACTAGCTCTTTAAACTGATTATTCTTTGCCATTTATCTTTTTAGTGCAGGTGAAACAGTGTTGTTTTTGGCAAAACCTTAGAGAGGTAGCTTAAAATTCTCTGGTAGCCATCTGCTCTGATGAAGGAGGCTCTATCATCTATTGATCATTTTATCATTTTTTCCAAATTCCTGGGTTTAGGGGCTGCTCAGAAAAAGATAAACAGTGTTATCTTCTAAGATCTAACAAAACCTATCAAAACTCTTTTATCATTTCTAAAAAACCTTCAATTGTGCATCGATGGAGTTAGGTAACCTTTTCCCTTGCAACCCTAGCATTTATTCCTTGTTTGGCCAAAAACATCTACCAACCCTAATCTTCCTAAAACATATGCTTGCTGCTTCTTTTTACTAATGATCTCCCTGTGATGATTTTTCCTTCTTTTACCTTAGTTCATATCTGATATGTTGGCCCTTTTTGGTCTTCCTGGCAGAAAAGTGAGCAAGGGGCAACTGTCCCCTTACTAGATTTATGCTTCAGATCGAAGACCTTCCTTTAAAGGATATCTTTATTAGTTTTGGACCAAGTTACTTGTCTCTTTCCTTTTTTGAAAGCAGTCTCCTGGTAGGTATAAAACAGAGATTTGAAGAGTACCAAATCCACCCTAAGACTCATAAAACCCTAGGTGTCACAGTGGAGGCTCTCTGGGATTTGGATTTTGGACTGAAACCTACAACTTGGGCTCTATCAAGTGTGAGACAGAGTTTATGATAAACTACTGTTTTGAAGATTCAAAAAAATCCAATGTACTTGATCTGTCTAAAGAATTTGAAAGTAGTTTGAGATCATTCATGCTTGGGGTGTTTTGGGAAGGACAACAGAGTTGCTTTGATAAGTGATCTTTAGTTTGTTGGGGAGGGTTGTAGGTGAAAACAAAAACAGAGGTTTTTAGGCTAAATTTGACAAAGCATGATGAATAATGAATGGCATGAGCCCATGATGGGTCTTCTGGGAGTATTGAGTTGATCTTGACACGATAGGATGATAAGATAGTGAAAATTTTATCCTAAGGATAATGAAGGCAGTGAGATTTCTAGAACTCACAATGTTTATGAAATTTGTTTCTAGAAATCTAGGATAAGTATTTAGTCATCCATTCAAAGCAAAAAAATTACTGATGACTAACAGTGTGAATGACAAGGATCAGATCTGCTTGTTGATGGTGGATAGCAATTAGACACATGAAGGTTGAAATTATTCACCTGGAAACTCCAAATCAGTTTCTAAATCAAATCCAAAGAATCCACTAGAGGATGAACCTTACCAACAGAAACATGAAAAGACAATTTTAGAATGATCAAGTATTCAATTTTGAATTTTATCCAAGATATAATATGTTTTATTGTAAATTATTTCTTCTTTTTTCTGAGAATGTCAAGAAGGTTTTCCAATGTATATTGTATTTGAGAAAAGATCACAAACCTGAATTTGAATCCTTTCCTTTGACTATTGTGAATACAAATTCTCCTTACGCTTTTGATCTTGCTCAAGGCCCTCCTTCTGAAACTTATGGTGATCATATTTGACTTAATCACCCTCAAGAGATAAAAACTAATCTTACAACGTCTGTACATACTCTATACCTTGTAAAATTCCATATAGATACAAGCCACTCATCTTACGTCATATACTCCATGATTTCCCTGAAAACTATTACAAATATCTTCCTAGGTTTGACGGATAATATGGTAACATCATTGCTGAAAAACATATTTAGAGTTTTGAACATTTTCTCGACATTTTTGAGGTTGAAGAAGATGATGTCAGTATCAGGAGCTTTGCTCTATCTTTGCAAGGCGAAGCCAAGAAATGGTTCAAAAACTTGTAAGCTACAAGAATTTTCGATTTCCATAAGCTTGTGAAAGTCTTCCTTGATAAATGGGTGATCAAGAGGAATCCTTTTCTGGTTTTAGAAGAATATAATCATTTGAAAAGACAGCGAGGAGAAATAGTGCAACACTTTTCAGCCAAGTTCAATTAAGTATATCATTCAATGTCTGTTGATATAAAACCGCCTCCCGGTTAACCTCTCTTACACTACCCGGATGCCTTTGATCCGAAAATGGTGTTCAATTGAGAGAAATGAACACTACAACACTCGAACAAATGCAGGACAATGTGATAGTTGTGGAATCTAATCTACTGGTCAAAAGGTCAAATTTGAAGGCAGAAGAAAGGGAGAACATAGAGAAGTACCTGACATCTTCAGAAGTGAAACTCAACATTTTGGTAAGAACAATGGAAGAAATGATGAAAAATATCACCACGAGGTATGAATTTGTTGTTAAAAAATGTCGTGTCCCACTTATTGCAGAAGAAGAAGAGGTTGTTGGCCTTAACCATTTTCTTGTTAATCCTAATTACCATATGCCAAAAAATTATTGTTTTATGTATTCATTTATGGACAGTCATGAAAATGGATTTGTATATCAACCTATGGAGAAGCACTCCGCTGATCTAATGTGAAAATCCTCTCCTAGGGTTTCCACGCTACCTTTCTGCTATGCTTTTCATGGTATTCAAGTTGGAATTTCATCCAAGATATAATATGATTTATTGTAAAGTATTTCTTATATTTTCCTGACAATGTCCATAAAGGATTATTTTACGTATCCATTTATGGACAGTCATGAAAATGGATTTTTAGATCAATTTCTTCAATTTTTCCATTTTTCCATTTTCCCCAAAGAAACTAAGCCAACACTTCGCTTTAGCTGTGTTTCTAAATTTTTCCTTCTTTTTAAATTTCCTACCCCCTTTCCCTCACCCATCCTAGCAAATTTCTCTACCCTATTACTCCTAACACCCATCCCTATCCCCTGAATTTTTTCCACAAATTCCCTAACCCCTATCCCCTTTATTTCCTTCCCCTAATTACCCCTTCTTTTTCCCATGTTTTCCCTAAATACCCTCCCTTCCTACCAAACGAGGGTTTAAAAGTAAAGAAAAATAATATCATGGCCACTGAAAATAAGAAGTACGGCAAGGGAGAAAATTTTTCCAGATATGACCCAACTCATATGCAGGAGATCAATGCCTCAAAGCTCATCAAAAGTTGTTTTCAAATAGTAGGTTGCCTAGGGTTTTGTGAGAAAATACAAAAGGTGGGTCACCATGCTAAGTTTACTAGTTTATTTTCCACCCATTTAAGGAGGAACAAGACCACCATAGCATGAATGGACTTCCTGGTATCAACAGAGGTGATTGGCATGGATTTTAGGGTTGGAGGTCATTTGCTGCACACAGGGATAATCTTACTTCAAAATCAGTTTTTGAAGTAATGAAGATGAAATTTTAAAAAGTGAAAGAGGTTTTTGTCATTCATAGACAAAAGAACAAAAAAATCCTTCATTTTATTCACAGGTGTTATTATTTGATAGAAATTCCCAAACTACAATTGCTACTGGAGAATTGTTGCACTTTTTGATAGCTTGACTTCAATTCAGTTTTTCAAGGGTTTGGAGCAGGTTTTTGCAGTGCTTGATGACTCTATTGTGTAGTATACATCATTATATTTCCAACCATATCACTTGAAGCCAAAAAATCCTCTAGGAAGGCCTCCAAATCACTCTCCAAACTTTCGCTATGCTTCTACTGCACTTCTACAATTTTTCGCTGCATTTTTACTGACCAAATTCAAACTTGGATTCTGAACAAATGGGAAATTAGTTTTGAAAACTAGAGGATGTTTGTGTTCATAAGATACCTAAAAAAAAAACCTCTCTCGATGTTTAAAAAAAAAAAAAATTTAGAGAGATATTTCTCTTTCTTGCAGCCCTTTTTTTGCAGAAAACCCAGGAAAATTTGACCCTACAGAAACACAACATGGCCACGTTGTGCTTTTGATCAGAGCGTCCAAATGACCAATGGAAAGCATCCACAGGTGGATTTTGACTCATAAAATCCAGAAAACCAATTTTTGTCTCCTATCAGCTCCTAATTGTTTCAGGAAAGGTAAAAAACTTGTTGTTTTACACACTTCTACCACCATTCTTAGGCTTGCGTTGTGCTTACGGGAGTACCTTTGGGAGAATGATGTTTATGGTGGATTAGAGGTGAGTTTATGTTGGATTAAATTTTTAGAGGTCTAGAGGACATCTAGGGCTATCACCACCAGGTTTCAGTTTAGCTCAAAAGTCAAATAAAGTCATCCAAAATTCCTTCACAAAATGCGTTACGCTTCTATTGTGCTTCTGCAGCTTTTACCAGTTTGGCAATTTTGTGGTCAAAAGTAAAATTGGGTAAATGTAATTATTTATGAGATGATTGTACCTGATGTAAATACTTACTATAGTGGTTATTTGAGTATATTTACTTGTAATTCATGTTTTTAAAGTCAACTAGGTCAGTAAGTCTAAAAAGGGAATTGATTTCTAACCCCCCTAGCTTTAGGTATGGTTAGAGATTTTATTGTAAACAGTTTCTATGATGATGGATTCGACCCCTAAGAGGGGGAATGTGGTTTTTCATCTATACGTAGCTTGATTGAAGTCAAATCAAGGGTTGGATACTTGTAGCTAAGACTTGGACTTGTGTACTTACCTATTTTGCATAAATACAACAGACAATTGCAGCTATTTCCATGGGATTTTTGAGTTGTCGTTTGTGGCTTTGTTTTTCCAGTGTTTTATTTATATTTGATAATTATATTTATTTAGCTACCATCTACATACTTTCTATGCTTTGTATTCTAAGGTTTAAAACAGAAATCATCACATGTATGCTTTGTTTTTGTTCAAGATAATAATTTAAGTGTTTTTCCTCCATAAGTGAATTCATGTTTTTGGTCACTTAATCTCTGCTACATCTTCCTCACCATCACTACAAAGACAAACCTCTTTGAGCCATTGATTGCATCTGCCTTGCCCCATGTTATGTCTGCAACTGAATTTTAGAGATATTTGACCTAGTTCCTAGTTTTTGAACTCTTATCCAGCAAAACCCTAAAATCAAACCCTAGTGAGTTGAATATCTAACCTAAGATATATTTTTCTCTCTAGTCACTTCATTGGCTATGAGATTGTAGAGAGTTCCATCTCTGATTTTGTAGGGCTAGCTACCAAGTCCAAATTTAGTTTTGGGTTACCTCCTTCAGTCTCATTTCTCAGCCTTGGACACTGAGGAGCGATAAAAAAATCTACCCAAGATTTTCATGATCCTTTTATTCTTTTTTTCTACTAATTTTCTAAAAATGAAGTTGATTGGTCTTTCTTGGTAGGAATATTCCTATCCATTTTTCACATTTCATAAAATACACACGAACTTGAGTCTTTCAAACCTCTCCAACATACCTTGTTATTAGAGCTTCTAAATCCGCAATAGACAAGGTTTTTGTTCCAAGTGACCCTTCGTCCCTTTCTCGTCAAACAACTCTAGTTTCAGAGGTCGAGGTGGGGAGATTGAGAATTCATTTGCTGATCTACCACCATCCTCTCCCACCCCACATACTCAGAATTTCAGTGTAGGTTTTGACTGTAAATATGATGGTTATGATGAAGTGTTATCTCCTCGTCCCCCATACTTTGGTCCCTCTGATCCTCCATATTGTGATATTTTTCATTCTCCTATTTCAAATATCTCTTTTGATGTTTATGAGGATCAAGTGTTGGATCAAGTTGGTGTTGAGAAAAAAACTTGCGATATCATTTTCGAAAATTATATGTGGGATCCCATAGTTGAACACGAATCTGTGATGAAGGATTACTTTCTTCCTTCTGCACCTCTCCTTCATCATCCTGACATTTTCCATGAGTCTGTCATTTTTGTTGAATATTGTGAAAAAATAGTTTCTAATGATGTTACTACTTCTGATCATTCCCAAAACACGTGGGATGTCAGCTTTTCATCCAGATGTGGAGAGGACAAATCTTCTATTCTAGATCTTACCAATCTCTCGTCATATCTTTTTGAAAACTTATAGGGTGAAATTTCTTATTTTCAATATTCCCCTCTTTACAATTCATCACATCATTAGGACACCTTTGTTAGTGATCTTGAACTTTCTGATCGTGTCTATCATGACCTTTTCATTTATTCATTTTTTCATGATTTTGGTTCGCTCTCTTTATTTTTGAACGCCACTGATCTTTCATGATCTACCTTCTGATGAGTTGGAACTCCCCCAAGCTATTGAGGAAATTCAGCCTGTGTTGATGTCATGTCAGGTTCTCGTAGTCTTGAGGTCAATTCCACTTCTGATCATAATAGTGTTGAATCTTTCGAGGCCCCTCATCACTCTATCGCACACATTTAAAATTAATTTGTTTTACGATTTCCACATCCTCCACCTGTATTACATGATCCTATCGCTCAGTCATTGGATGACTCGTACAAGGCGAGCTCAGTGGAAAAACAAAAGTTTTCTTATTTCTTTATGTTCTCCCATTTATGCAATTTGAAATTTTGTTCCTACATCTATACGAGTTGCATGTGTTTGAACACCACGATGCATCCACAAAATTCCTTTCATGCACTTTTTGTTCATTCCTTTCTATGTATTCTTTCAAACTTCTAACATTTTGGTTTTCATTGTCTTATATTTCTTGTTTATTTTTATTTTTGTATATCTTTCTCGACATGCATCCCCTCACGTACATAGGCTGACCAATGCGCTGGTGGATGCATTGGAAGTATCACTTCACGTGAGCCTGGCCTATGCTCTGTTTAGGTTAGGAGTAGCAGTATTTTTTTCTTTTCTTAGTTGTTTTATTTTATTTTCTTTCCACTTTTCTTCTTTCCTTTTGTTTATTTTCTTTTCATTTGTAAGATAGTTTTTGCATGAGGCCATGTTTGGCTTCCGAGCAAGCTTGGTGAAATCCAAGAGGAAGTTGTACTACTATCAACACCTGGCTTTCTATCTATTCTCTCTCCTTGCGTGAATCTTGCATTTTTTTAATTGATGATACTCTGATGGAAAACAAATTCCTTGTTGGATAAAATCGCATTGTAGTCACAATGTTTTAATTTCAACTAGTACCACCTATTCTAATCGATCTTTTATCTTTTCTATTAATCCTAAGTCAAGTAGAGTAAGGAGCGGATGAAAACCTTAACAAGTATGTTAGAGGTGTATATAAAGATACCTCTTTGAAGGAACAACCTCTTAATGCACACTTCTCTTCACGGGCTTGGGGAAATGTTAGCGTCGGAGTGCAGGTCACTTTGTTTATTCACTCTCAAAATACTATGCTCCCCTGACAGCTAGGGTTTCGCGGGACTGTCGTGGTTCTTCTCTACATCGACTGGCTGCAAACTGACAAGGTGCTACCCCACTGACCTCAAGTGGGTCATACACTTTCTTGATTCTGTTAAGTGGATTTTGGAACTTGCTATTTCCCCGCAAATGTCGAACGAGAAGTTGGTGGACTATTCCTCGGATCCATTGGAGGACGTCCAAATATTCACCCGGTCCTCTGACCATCGTGCCATTGGTGCGATACCTTATCCAACTCAGACTGACAGCGGCGAGGCTGACATGGTGGAGGGTGACTCAGATTTACATGCCATGCTGGAAACACCTCTTCCAGGTGCCCCGACGGCATTTTCGGAGCCCTTTCTTCATCTTTTTCCTTCACCGGCATTCACTATCCCATCACCATCTGTTATCAGGATTTGGGAACAACAAGCACAGGAATCGCTGGACATATCTGCTCCTGTGGAATAATTACCAGAGGGGGGTTTCAAATTTTTGGGGCAAACGGAAAATATTGGCTTCGAACAACTTGATCTTATAGGAAATACTAACCTTGCATATTAGCCCTGCACTTCGGCGGTGGTCACCCCGATGACAGCTTCTGTCTGTTTTGAATCCATACCATTCGCGGCCCCTCCAAAGGATGACCCTAAGTCCTCTGAATCTGCTGAGGCTATGGAAACTAGCAAGGCGGCTCAACACAAGGCTTCGAGGATCAGCAGGAAGAAGCACAGGTGTGCCAGAAGACGACCGAGGTGGGCCATTAAACTTGGGTAGGAGATTGGAATGGAGAACATTTTGAACACATCTAGAACGGTACTCGTGAGACGAGTTCGTGGTCGTAGTTACTCTCAGGCTCGTCTCAAAGTCTAGATAGCGGAGATATGGGGCAACTCCATGCCTATGCTACCTGATATCCTTACCATGAATCGCGGATGGTTTGCACTAATCTTTCTGTAGCTAGATATGGTCGATTAGGTTCTATCCAAATATTGTCATATATAAATGAATCCGGTACTACTGAAGTGTTGGTCCTCTATGTTTGATGTTGACAATGAAAATTTAGGGGCTAGACCGATTTGGGTCCGTCTTCCGGGCCTCCCTTTGAAATTTTGGAATGAAGCTACACTCAGGTATATTGGGGCAGACCTCGGCACATATTTGGATCATGATAGATCCTATTTGGAGACTGGGAATATTTCCGTGGCTATAATTCTTGTGCACCTGGACACCCTTGATGGCCTCATTCAAGGACATGACATTGAGTTCGATGGAATGTTTCAGCAACAAACATTAGATTATGAGGGCATCCCCTATCGGTGCCGAAGATGTCACGAAGTTGGGAATATGTATAAATATTCCCCCCTCAACATTGTGGCTATAGCTCCTCCAAAATTGTTGATTCATGCAACCACACATACTGATTTTGGGGAACCGCCTATTCCTCCTGTGGATGCAAATGTGGCACAAAGCTCTGGCCCTACGGAGGACCTGCCTTCGTGTCCCGTCACAAGATCCCTGACTCTCATCTGCTCCACTCGTGCCTCCATGTCTATTGCGGTGTCTCCCTCGAGTACCTCTCCTATTCCTCCCATTTCGCATACTTCTGATTCTTTTATTTCAACACTCTCTATATCTATTGAACCAAACATTATTAATTTTAATAATTGCAATCTTGCTCCTCTCAGCTGCCCTGTTTCATATGCACCTCCCACTATAACTCAACCCACCCCCCACACCTTGGCGGAGATCTTATCTACCGACCGCCCCCATACCGTTGATAGCCTATCCTTGGGACACCGTTATTATCTCAAATCGACCTCACATGTCCTCGATCCTTCATCCTATGGTTTGTGTGGGGATTCGGGGGGGACACCCTAAAAGGTTCCTCGAGGTAGACCATCATCGATCAACAAAGCCATCCGCAAAGTTGGCCTAGAAGTGGTCGTCGATACTCAGTCCTCTATTGAACAGGTTCTTAGAGCAAAGAACACCCGAGCTGGGGTTATACCATGATATGCATCTCCCTTAATTTTCGAGGTCTGGCCAGCCTCAAGAAAAAATTGGCACTTAAGAGACTCCTAGCATCCTCTCGCATTAATGTCCTCTTTCTATAGGAAACATTAGGTCATGGGATTTATGTTCATAAGGTATTGTCATATCTCCTACCGGACTGGTCTTTTCAAACATCCGATGCTCATGGTAGATCGGGAGGAAGTTCCATTAGCACCAATAAAAAAACTATCCTCACCTTGCGATGGTGGGGGAGACTGGGTATTCTGGGCGCAGACATCATCTCCTAGGACTCAAACCTGGATATTACTTTGATCAATGTTTATGTCCCATGTGACAATAGAGAGGATTATTGGAATGATAGGATGCATTTCTCTATCATGCAGAGGGAGAAGATCATCTTGGGTCGGGATTTAAATTTCGCCATTGGGTTGGCTGAATCATGGGGTCCAAGCGCAACCCCAAATCCACTATCTCAATATTTTGAAGGGCTCATCGACAGGGCAGATCTGCTGGATATTTCCATGCCCAAGAAGATGCCCACTTGGCATAATAGATGAACAGGTTCTGCAGCCCTTTCTATGAGGCTAGATCGTTTTCTAATTAAGGGTCCTTTACTCAAGAAAATTGATAACGCCAGACAGTGGGTGGGTATTGGGGGCTCATCGGATCATTCACCGATTTTCTTTGAGATTCAAATCGGCAATCAAAATCCTAGGGAACCTTTCAAATTCAACTCTAGCTGGCTGGTGGAGCCAGAATCTCAATCGATTGTCAACAAGGAATGGATACACTGTGAACAATCTACGGATTTGGAACCTACTAGAGTAATATTTAACAATATGACTCGCATCAAAGCGCTCACCATGGGCTGGGCAAGGGAAAAAAAATAAAAGAGGATGAGGAACTACACAACATTGAATTGGAATTAGGTCGGATGATCAGACCTGATTCTATGGGTTTCCAATCAGTGGAGACCAAAGACACACTAATTGCCCTGGAACTCTCTAAGGCCAAAATATTTAAGAACAAAGAAGAGGAATGGCGAATCAAGAGCAGAGAAATTTGGTTACAAGCAGGGGATGAAAACACTAAATTCTTTAAACAATGTGCAAAAGGTAGGAAAGGCATCAACACCATTTGGGAGCTTATTGATAAATATGGGTAAGGGGCTCACACACATGATCAGCTCTCAAATATGGTATTCAACATTTCACCAATCAATAGAGGGCATCGGTCGATGTCAATTTTCTGGAAATCCTTTATATTTCCCACACGATGCATAGATATGTGGATGGACCTTAATGCCCCAGTCACTTTGGGGGAAATTGAAGGGGTATTAAAATGGTTTAAGAAGGATAAGAGCTCGGGCCCCGATGGTTGTCCCATCAAATTCTACCTCACATTTTTTGAACTCATTGGCAAGGATCTACTTCGGGTCATTGAAGATAGTAGATCCTCGGGGAGGATATTTGTTGGTTTCAACTCTAATTTCATTGCCCTCATACCCAAATATGACAAGCCCCGCTCTTTCCATGACTACCGACCCATCTCTCTCTACAATTGCATTTACAAGATCATCTCTAAAATCATTGCAAATCACATCAAGCCCATCCTCTCCCAACACATTGCCAAAGAACAATTTGTTTTCCTCCATCGTCGTCAAATCCACAAAGCTATTGGCACTGCTCAGGAAGCATTACACTTCATTAAAATCAAGAACTTCAAGGGCACCATCCTCAATATTGACTTGGAAAAAGCATTTTACCGTGTTAATTGGAATTATATACACCTCATCCTCATTCATATTGGCTTCCCACATGATTTCACTAACTGGATTATGGGATGCATTATCAATGTTTCTTTCAACATCCTTATTAATGGTTCAGCTACTGATTTTTTTCATGCCGGGAGGGGACTTTGTCAAGGCTACCCTCTCTCCCCCCTTCTTTTCCTTTTAATTATGGAGGGCCTCTCTGCCCTCATGACCCAAGAAAATCACGCGGGCTCCATTCATGGTATTGAAATTAATGATTTTATTCAATTGACGCATCTATTATTTTTAGATGATGTATTAATACTTCTGGATGGTTCTTGCCATGATAATTCAAATTTTTACAAGCTGCTTAACTCTTTGAGAAAAGCTAAAGGTATGGTATCGAATCAGAGAAAATCCACCATTATGAAGGTTAGATGTTCCATCAATGAGATCCAACATGCTCTGGGTCTATTTCAATATGAAAACAAGGATCTAGAAGATGGTTTAAAATATCTTGGTTTTCAGCTTAAACCAAATGATTAGCGTATCGCGGATTGACACTAGCTGATTGCAAAAGTTGAGCACAGGATCAACATATGGCAGCACAGATGGTTGTCTAGGGCCGGTAGATTGGTTCTCATCAAATTTGTCCCGGAAGCCATCCCAATATACTGGATGGAACTCGCATGGATTCATAAAGGTATGATTGCTTGACTCCAACATATCTGTCGACGGTTTCTTTGGAGGGGCATGAAGGATGATCATATATATGCTTGGATTTATTGGGAGAAAATTGCAAAACCAAAGAGATGGGGGGGATAGGGCCTAAAAGATCTCAATAAATTTGCTGCTACATTGGCGGCCAAGATGGGCTAGCAATTAATGGTTGGTCACAACTTGTGGCAAAAATTTACCTATTACAAGTATATCATCCCCACCTCCACTTTAGACTGGATCAGGAGTAGTCATTAGCTAACTCATGGCAATTCGATCATCTAGAAGGCCATCACCAGATCCATCGACCTGATCAAACAAGGTTTGGCTTGGCGCATCGGGTCCGGGGAGCGGGTCAAAATTGTTGTGGATGCGTGGTCTAGTTGCGTTTAGGAATTTTCTCTTCCCTTGGATATCAGACTTCACCTGGCTCGTGCTGGTAGAATGTACCTTTCACAGATTGCAGACCTGGGGCATACCACTTGGGTCTCACAAGCATGGTTATCTTCACATGATCTGGACCTCCTCACACACTGGTGGTCGATTTGGGGTAGATTCATCAAGGCCCTGCACTCTACCAACATCAGAATTACAGATCAGGAGGATGAAATTATTTGGGCCATTGCCCCGACTGGAAAATACACTCCAAAAATCGGCTACATCACCCTCTTCAATCAGCTGGAGCCACAAGACAAGGTCTGGTGGTGGCATCAATTATGGAAATTGAAGGCTCCCCTAAAAGCCAGAATACTAATGTGGTGCATTCTTTCGAACTGCACACCCACAAAGGACAACCTTTGTAGAAGGGAGTTTCATGGACCATCCAGATGTTGTTTATGCCTCTCTTAGGTGCAAACTATAAACCATTTGTTCCTGGATTGTCCTGCTATCTCTCAACTCTGGTACTCTACATCTACTGTAATTGGATGCACTCAAATCTGGCAGGGCACCTTAGTTTGTACTTCCTGGTCCAACAGGTGGCAAGGCACCCAGAGGCCAAAAGACAAAATCATACCTCTCCTCATTGCCTGGGGTATCTGGCTCACTAGGAATCATCATATCTTCTTGAATAGACCTGCTAATTGGGAAATCACCTGTAGGAACATTGTTTCCATATTCCAACTTATCCCCGAGGGCATCCATGTTACTCATGACAGGGTCATCATTCCTGAGACTATTGACCACACCATTCCATGGGCTTACTTCGACGGTGCATCCAATCCTAATGGATGCGGGGGGGTTGTACTACACTTGCATGACACTCATTATTTCCACATTAAAATGGGACTTGGTCCGGGTACTAATAAATATGATGAAATAAACAGTCTCAAACTTCTCCTCTCATTTTCCAGGGAACAAGATTGCAACAGAATTCAGATTTTTTGGGACTCACAGATTATCATCAACTGGTTTAACTCAAAGGAACAATGTCACACTCACCTGCTTAATGCACTTTTGGATGAGGTCTTACTACTAAAATCACTATTTTATTTTATCTATGTTACTCACATTTACAGGTAGCGGAATTAGGTGGCCGACAAAATTTCCAAGGAGGCCTCACAGCTAGAGTGGGGTCGATGACATATATCGGCTCATGATGGGGACATGGCATATCAGTACTACCATCGCCCGTTTATTGAGGATTTTGTGGCACAGGATGCAATCAATAATTGACTGCAATTTTAGTTTTTTGATTGCGGCATATATACACAGTCTACTGGATCGTTCTTCTATTTATTTATTTTTATACTTGTCACAGACTTTATATTAATACTTTTATGTAAATATATATATTAGAATAGCTGAAAAACTGTCACTTTTTTTTGACAAAAACAAACTCTACGGAGAATATGTAAAAATTTTTATTTTAGCATAGATGATTATGTTGCTAAATGTAACATGTGATTTTTCTTATTATTGATGAAAATTTACGAATTTTTTCTCTGGAATAAAATAAAATTAAATTAAAAAAAAGAAAACCCCTCTTCATCTCTCAATAAATTGGGATCCCTCTTTCGCAGCAGAGCAATGTTTTTGTTCCTAAAGTGACTCCATGGGGGTACTCTCTAGGCCTGCTGGCAATGGAGCAACACCAAATATAAAAACTAAGACTCTGACAATTAATTTTACTTGTGCATTTATATAGTCCTCATCCCCAATCGAAACAACTCATTTTGACTTAGCTTGGTTAGTGTGTCACCGATGAAGAGAATGGTAGGAACTACATCTTTAACTCAAAATAAGTGAATAAGTTGTGATAATCAATGAAATGAACAATAATTTCGGAAGATTTAGACCTGTTTTTCATGAGACAAGATTCATTTAGAGAGCTGGAGTTCTACCAGTGTGTCACCAAAGTTGTAGTAGCTACAACCACCCTCCAAAATTTTGTGTATGCTTTGATTTTGGAGCCTAACCTTCTATTCGCAAGAGCCTATATTGCATTGATTTCAAGTATTTGTGCTTTGATTGAGACTTATCCTTTTCATATCAATTTTTTTTTTTACTTTTTTCACACTTCAATGATATTTCTAAGTAACAAGCTAACCTCCTACCTTGCTCTTGCAGCAGTTCTTGGCTTGCCTCCAGAAACTATGCAATCCATGAGGGCAAGCCTAGCCTTCATGATTGGAATTATGAAATATTTACTGGAATCTATTCCTTGAGCTTAGAAACTACGCAGTCATAAATGGAATCCCAACACTGACCCCAAAAATTGCCTAATCCATCCCTTGAGCTCAGAAATTGCGCAATGCACCCAGTCGGAAATTTGCCTAGTTCCCCAGAACTGTGCAATCTTTCCCAGTAGTGTGCATGGCAAGTTTCTCGAAAAAAGGAAAAAAGTAGAAAAATCTAGAAAGAAAAAAAAAATCCCTAAAAATACAGATCCATTTTTAGTCTCCTGAAGGAGGAACACTTGTTATTTTTTGAAACTTTCGCGAAGTGTGATTTTTTCCTTCATTTTAGGCATGTGCTTCATAAACCCTAATTCACTAAAATATATTTAATTGATGCTCCTAGAGCTCATTTGCACATTTTATCTTGGATCTCTCACATTCCTGAGGAGATCAAGGAACCTTCGGTGCGGTTGTCATCACTTTTTTGGGTGAGTTTAGATTTCATCACCTTTTGTCGCTTTTTGTTGTTTCACTCGTCTAAGTGTTGTTTCACATATTTCTCTTCATTTTTTTTTGTGTTTTAACTTATTTTAGCTTGTATAAGTGTTGTTTGAATTTTTATTTTTCCTTTCACAAGTGTCGCATCGATTTCTTTGTTTTTGCACCGATGGTCATCCTTGCGGCGATTCCCCTCACCGATTTGATTTTCTTTCCTTTTTTTCAGTTTTTGCACTTGATCTACACTGGTTCATTCATGCATAATCTGATCTGCACTCAAGCCCACGCCATCACTTATATCTTCTCATTTTATAAACTTCCACCGAGAAGATATGCACTTTCCTTGGCCAGTTTTCACTTTGTCAAGCTCGACACTTCACTATCCTAAGGCTCAAACCAAGAGCTTGGCCTCTGGAACTATGCAATATGCAGTATAGGCTAGCCCAACTGCACACTATGCAGTTCTAGGGCCTACTCTAATTCCTTGGAAACTGAGACTATGGAATGCACAGTCTCTCCCAGCCAACTGTCCAAGCTAAACTGCGCATTGCTAAAGCCTTAGGCTTCACCCTTGGATGTTGGGAGTGCATAGTGCACAGTTCCCATAGTCATCCAGTCTCCCTTGTTGTTGAAAACTACACAATCCCTCTCTTGAGTTGCCCAGTTTGCTCTTGATCATGCTATTAGTGTCAATATTGGTATACTTCCACCAAGGATCAAAAAACATTTGCATTTGCATCTTAGATGTCTCATACCGAATAATTTTTTTATCATTCCATTAGGTCATGGAATAAATTTGCTCCGCTGGTGGTTGTCATTGTCAAATAAACTTTTCTCCCTCCAAGTTCATATTACTAACTCATTCCCATGTCCCTTTGAGCATAATAAACCTATGAAAATGTTATGTTTTACTTGAAAGTCTTTAAATCAAAATTTCATTCAAAATTAGGTCAAAAAGCAGTTTCATTAGGTCATTAGGGTTTTTGCATTTTTCAAGGTCTTCCCTTCATTGCAATGAGGTCAGCACACATATGAGAGGGATTGAAACATGATCATCATGATGGTTTCATTTTACTTCAAAGGACTGTATTTTCATTTTCAGGACTTTTTATCAAAATGTCATTTTGATAAAAAAAAAGTCATTTATGTAATTTATTTTATTTTTTCTAATGTAATTTTATGCTACTATATGTAATATTTTAATCCCAAGCTATCAAAGTGAACATGTCAAGCCTTAGTGAGAAAAAGAAAAGCTAGCTCCAGATTGATCCAACCTACAAATGAAAAAGTGTCAAAGAGTATCAGTGAGAAAAGGAAGAAGACTTCAAAACATAAGAAAGTGGGTTTCTCAAGTTAAATTAAATCCACATGCCTATAAAATCCCATCAAACACTTCAAAAGAGTCATTGTTGCCTCTCAAAACATCAGAACAATTCAGCAAGGAAACATTTGTGAGTTTTTGTGTGAAATTGTGCTAAGTTTCCTTGGCACTGCACATTCAGCACTTGGCGCTGCGCGTTTGCACCTGCACTACGTGCCTGGAGATCGGCATTGTGCCCTTGTAGAGGCACTACGCGCTTAGACAGAGAAGGTTTCTGAGTCTTCTAGCAGCCCAAATCGCTTCAAATCTTCTCCAAATTCTTGCCAAAGTCCTCCAAGCACTCTTAAGTGGTAAGTACATGATATAAGCCCTATGTTTAAGTCATTTGGTGATTATTAATTGGATAGAAATTAAACCCTAAAGGAAAACCCTAATACAAGCTTGTGATCATTGTTTTTTACCCTTGTTTAATTCTCATATAAAGACAGGGCATATGGACATCAGTTTGGAAAGTAGACAAGATAGGCTTTCCAATGAGCTATCATGAGCTCAATTTTGATAAGGGGAAGGCCTCCAAAATTGGTTCACAAAACAAGTCAATTTTGTTGTCTTGGCGCTGTACCAAGAAATTCACAGTTTGACTAGTTTCAGTGAATTTTGGAATTTCACCTCTGATGTAATTTTCACTTGGGTAAATGAGAAGTTACCAATGTAAAAAATCATGTTTTACTTTTACCTAAGGTAGATACATTAGGTAAATCATTATTTTGAGGTCAAATGTATATGTTCTAAAAGTTAGGAATGAGTCACTCTCCTCATCCTAGTCTTTAGCAGTCAGTTCAGTTTTTGGTAAAACAACTCCCTCACCTCATGGATTCAACCCCTCAGGATGAGAGGAAGTGATTTTTAGTCTATAATTTGTACTTTTTCAGTCTTTGTAATGGTTGGCATCAATGGAAGAGATTGTATTACTCAAGTAACATTCTGGCTTGGACATTAATGGAAATTTACAGCTATTTTCTTGGGATCCCTGTGGTACGAGTTTTAAACATTGTTTCTTCTCTGTGATTTATTTTCTAGAATGTATTGATTTAAATATTTTACCTACCTTTCCCCATCAAGAAAACTGCAATTTCATCCTTCTGGCCTTGTTTTATCCTCTTGACCTAATTTCGGTTCAGTGAGCCCAACCCTAAAATAAAAATCAAGACCCATTGTTTTCCTTAGCTAGCCTAAAATCCTTTCTATCCAGCCCTCTTGGCTGTGATTCTATCGAGAGATCCCTCTCTGACTTGGTATGGCTAGTTACCGAGTCCAAAGTTTGGTTTGAGGTTACCTCAGGATTTCCTACTTCGGCCTTAGGATCAATCCGAGTGCTAACATTTTTGGCGACTCCACTGGGGAAGAAAAGAGTAAGATCAGATCAACCCCAGTAATAAGCTTTCATTGAAATTCTTTAACTTGTGGATGATAAGTTTTAGAGTTTATTCAAAGGCTGAATTGAAAAATTTCTAAAGTGCATATTGGTTTTTGAAATTGGACATACTGGCTTCTCGAAGATACACCAGATCCAATCCCGATCTGAATCCTCCCATCATTGTTAGTGAGCCTTAGAGCATTGGAAGAAAAGGTAAAGCTATTGTTGAGACTTCTAGTTCAGTCGGAAATCAAGCAGAAATTAGTTCCATTCCCATAGCTCATTCATTTCCCGAAGGGTTAGAAAATTTACAAAATACTGAATTTGATGTGAATTTTGAGCATAGTTTATTCTGAATTAAATATTTGAGTTGGATTGATGATCCAAGTGGATATTGGTGGCCACCCGCCTATTCCACTTGGGGCCCCACCATAGTCTCTTTCAGTTTTTCAAAACTTACTATTTTTAGCAGTTTTTCGGGTCTTGAACTTTTGGAGCCGTTTTGAGGGTTTTCCAGACAAACGATGCCCAAAAAACGTCGTTTAGGGCCTCAAAACAGCTCTGGAAGTTCAGGACCAGAATAACTACTAAAAATAGTAAGTTGTGAAAAATTGAAAGAGACAATGGTGGGGCCCCAAGTGGAATAGGCGAGTGGCCACCAATATCCACCTGGATCAATTGATGAGAAAGTTGTTGATTCCTCCATTTCTTTCCATAATCCTATTGAAGATCAGTTTTCACACTCTCAATTAGGGTTTCAATCAAGGTCTCAATCAGCAACACAAATTTTTACAATCTCTTAAATATTTGCATAACTAATCTTCGCAAGTAAGTACTTGGCTGGAAAGCAGACCTCAGATCTCACCTTCTTCTTCCATTACTTCATCTACCATTACTCAGAATATCCCTCTTCCCCCTCCTTCCTCATCCACTGTTCACACTACTCAGTCAGGGACAAGTTTTCCTTTGATCACATCAGGCATCCAAATCCTTGTTATCCCTGTTATTCCTATTGTTCATCCTCCACCTCCACCTCCACCTCCACTCATGACTGCAAGATATGCCCTCTTTGTTCTCCCTCAGAATCCGAGTCAAATGCCCGCATATTATCAAACCAAAATCCCTTTTTTTGATGATACCCAACCTATAACAGCTCAAAAACATGTAGATAAGATGAATGACTTTTTTTATCTGCATGAAGTTGATATAGAGGATGTGAATATGAGGTTGTTTGCACAAAGCCTGGGAGGAGAATTAAGAAAATGGTTCAGAGCTTTACCTCCAGCTACTATTCACACCTTAGTAGTTTTACATAATCATTTTGTAGAAAGATGGGAACAAAAGAAGAATCCTCTTCAAATCCAGTCTGAATATGAGAACATGAAAAGGAATGTTGGTGAGTTTGTTCAAGATTATTGTGTGAGATTTAATGCAATGTATAATGCTCTTCCTGCACATATGAAACCACCGAAGGGTATCATTTTGGTCAAATTCCCGGATGGATTCGATTCTGATATGGCATATTAGTTACGTGAACGTAATCCTACAACTTTAGCAGATATGTAGAAGAATCCTGTAAGTGTGGAATCAAATTTGTTGGCCAAGAGAGCAAGGATGAGATCAGAAAAGAGAGTGACTATCAAAGAGGAGACATCTATTTCCGATGCAAAAATGGATTCATTACTCCGGACTATGGAGAATATGGTTGACCGATTGTCTATTTTAGAGAGACCTAAAACATAGATCCGAAACCCAAATTTCAGAGGACAGCGGTAGCAGTTGAGAATCAAGCAAAGAGAGCAGAAAACACCTGACCAAACAACACAACAACAACAATAGATCAGGACCCCATTGTAGCATAATTATGTCCAAGGAGAGGAAGCGAAAGAAGATTAAGATCTAATGATTTTAAAAAATCATTTCTTTACAGCAGATGGGTTACCCATGTTCTTGACTAAAGATGATGAGTATACTGAAAATCTGGATTCTCCAACAGAGGAAGACTATATCTTGTCAAATTATGATGATTTGGAAACCGAATTAGATGATTACCAGCGTGGATACATGAATGCTTTGAGTGCATAGCAAAAACAATATTCTCTGAGGAGTAGAGATGTAACTGTCAATCCTATTCAGAAAAGGAAAGAAGTCCAATCTAAGAATGATCTTCAGAATAAGGGTAAAGAGCCTGCAGATCAGAATCATAACAACATCAATCAAGCATCAACAAGCTCAGTAACTAAAGAGAAAGATACTCAGAAGAAAGAAATTGTGACAAGGGATCTGAATCTTAGAAGAGATAATGTTGTCAAAGAGGTAGATAAAGTTACAACTTTTAATTTAGAAAATGAAATAGCTAAATTTAAAGTTTCCATTCCTTTGACAGAGTTAGTAAAGAATAATCATTACAGAGATCAGGTGTCTAGAATTTTGTTTTTTGATCCTTTGTCTGATATGGTTAATGTTGAAGATGACCATCCCGAGCTCATTTTTGGTCCAACTATAGATGGTAAATTAGGAGAGAGTGAATTTCCTCTTTTTTATTTGAGCCTTAGATTGCATGAGTACATACTTCACAATACTATGCTTGATTTCGGTGCCTCTCACAATTTTATGCCTAAGGCTATTATGGAAAAGTTAGGGATGTTTTGGATCAATTTACATGTATCATACCCGACTGTTGATGAATTTCCTAGACAACCAGACCCTCAATCTGCCATAGTTTTTACTAAACAATTTGAAAAAGATGTCTGTAACCATCCAAAAGCATCTGGGGGACGTAGAACCACATTTGTATCACCATGGTCTTGTGAAAATCTTGATAGAAAAACAATTAAAAGAGAAAAAGGACACCTGGGAGCAGTTTTTAATTAGAAATTTCTTTGAAGAACCCCAAGAAACCCCTGAAGGCAGTACATCAAAAAGAAGTAGAAGAAAGAGAACAGGTGATAAAACTCAAAGCATTCATACTAACACAGTTGAAATAACTAGTAGAGAAGAAAGACTGTCTAAAAGGAGGAAGGAAAATACTGAGGGTAAAAAGCCAACAAAATCAAAAGAGAAAAGAAGCATTGAGGCTGGGCATCAAACCCCTTCCTCAGAAGAAGACCATCAAGTATTGTCTGAGAGACTAGTTCACCTTCAGGAACAGTCAGCTATGGCCAAAAAGAAAGGAAAAGAAAAACATAAGGAAAAAGACAGTAGTCCACAGCATGTAAGAAGAAGCACCAGGCTTAAAGGAAAGTGGAGGAAAGCACAAACAAAAGGACCCCATTTTATTGATTTGGGAGGAGGAACACCTGAACAAACTCCAGCTGGCCGTAGTCCACCTCATTCTCAGCCAAACGTTGAAACTAGTCCTCAAGATGTTGACATGAATCCTTTTCGGTCAGATTTTGAAGTCAATTCTCCTCCACGGCATTTTGGGGACAGCCCAAGGAAAACGACACCCGAGATAGATCCAAAGCAGCAAGAGGTGTATGATTACATAGAATCCTTAGAAAGAACAGCCACGGGTCCCAGCACTTCATCCACTCAGCCTCACACAACACAAGAAGCTCTAGTCCAATCGTTGAAACAAGAAGTATTTGAGTTGGAGGTTTTAAATAGACATATTAAAAATGAAAATGAAGCATTAAAGGAGCAAAGCAGATTGGACAAGATCATTCATGACAACACTATGCTACATCTGGGACTGTGGCACAAAAAGAACAGGAAATTGAAGAAGAAATGTAAGAAGATAAGTAGAGCACTGATTAATCTCAAATTCAGATGCTTGATGAAGAAGCCCAGGATGTTAGCAGCACCAAGAAAGAGGAGAAGAGGGCTGGATGTACTGGCAGAGGTATCAGGGCATATGAATTGAAGGAGGATGATCAAAATTTTGGTTGCATGGGGACATGCAACACCTTCACAGTGGGGGTATGTTGAGTCCCAAACTTGCATCTTTCCTATACACCTTTCTAGACTTTTCCATTTACCTAGACCTCCTAAGTCATCAACATCATTGCATATTAATCATAAAAGAGCATTTAAAGTGGTTTTTAACTATGTTTTGTGTCTGCTATTTGAATTAGATTTTTTCTCATTGAGTTGCGGAATCTTGTCACTTTCCGCAGCTGCTTCAACTTTCCGCAGCCATTTTGTTAAAGTCTATATTGCAGGTGTCTTCAGGCAAATCAAGCCACATGGGCAAGTTGGAAATGACATGGATATGGACCGAGTCCTATTGGCTCAGTCGAATTCACCAAAGAAGGTCATGGTCAAAGGTAGTCAAGCGGTGGTCAACCTAAGAGTCCTACGGTGACAGAACTCCATTTTTCACCACGTGAAGACTTGCGTGGCCGTTCCTAAATCTTAGGGGACATATCAACACCTGTGAACTGCTCCATAAGCCGAATCCAACGGCCACCCTCCATAGATTTAATCTTCACGGCAGCCATAATGCTAGATTTCTGGATGTGGTTGTTCACGTGTCTTTTATCAGCGCAGATTGTAGGAAAGTAGTTATGTCATCCTCTGTTATAAATAATGCGTTCTCATACGCATAGTAGCTAGCTTTTTGTAATGTAATTTTGCTGTAAAGAAAGCCCACTGTGTCGTGACATTATTTCCTTGTTATGACTGCGTTTTGAATACATGAGAAGACTCTGTTCATAAGCATAATTCGTGGTTGATAGTTGTTCCCCGAGGATTGTGCAAAGGGCCCCTGCACACACCGAGGTTTTGTTTATTGCTGTATAGCTTCATGCTTTATTTCCTTATGTTCATTATGCCATAGTTATTCACGTGTATATATTACATCTCTTATGGTATTAACGTTTCATTTATGTCCATAATTTTTCATGCTTTATACTGCTGTTAACTGATCAGTGTCTTTGTTCCAGATTACAGTAGGCAGCCCAGGCATTTGCACATAGTTTTACAATGACTAATGACATGGAATCAGTCTTGTCCTTCTGCTGATTTATTTTTCTTGGCTTTTAATTCAAGCACTGTTTTATTTATTTCAGTTTTATACATTTGCTTTATTAGTTAGATTAGATATTAAATTACTCATGTCATTATCAGTTACCTCCGAAAGCCATAGCGAGACTAATGGTGAGGGATTGAAGTATGAGTGTGTAATTTGATATTAGTTTATTTTTCTGCAAATTAGATATCAGATTGCTCAAGTTGTTTATGATTACCTCCTAAAGCCATAGTGAGACTAATGGTGAGGGGTCAGAATATGAGTTGATGTAATTTGATTTTAGCTTTACTTTGCTTGCAATTCTTGGATTTCTTTGAGCACAGTTTCTTTTGTATTTAGACAACAGCAAGGGTAATGGGTTTCATGATCAATAGTTCACTGTTTGTTTGAATAGTATAGTGGCACATTTTCATTTTCTTTTAGGAATTAATTTTGTCATTGCATGTTTTAAAACCCTTTTGAAGTTTGAAGTTTGGGAAATCATTATAAAGGACATCATTGCCTTGAACATTTATATCCATACTTGTCTTTTAGAATTTCCATCTCACATTGGGAAACCAACCAAGATAAAAACCCCCAAGATAAATAAAAAACCCAAAAACGACAAAAAGTAAGAGATAGGTTATCTTGCACATATAGTGCGCCACACTTCGTCAGCTTACGAATCTCGGATTGACAAATTAATGTAGAAATTTAGGACACACTAAATTGATCAAACACCGAGTGAGAAAAAAGAAGTCAATAGGTATGTCACCTTTTGAATTGGTTTATGATACAGATACAGTGTTTCCTACATCACTTGCATTTCCAGTTATGAGATTATTACAGGAGGCAGATAGTGAAGAAGATGATATGCAATGTCGAATCAATCAAATCATTCACCTTCAGCAAACAAGAGAGGAATTTTCTCAAACTACTTCTAAACTTATAGAGAGAATTAAGAAGATTTATGATCGAAAAACTAAAGAAGATAAATTTCAGCTAGAGGATGTAGTGCTGAGATGGGATATTGCAAGAAATGAAGATAAAGGTAAGCACAAAAAGTTTTAAAATCTTTGGAAGGGACCCTACAAGATCTTGGCTTATCGAGGACAGAATGTCTATTTGCTATAGGAGATGAATGGAGATGAATGTTCAGGAGGACCAGTCAATGGTAGGCTCCTGAAACATTACTATTTCTGATGCAGTTTCTGAGATCACTTTCATTGTATATACCAATTTATATTTTCTGCAAAGTTTGAGGCAGAAGATCATCTAGGCTTGGGGCTCGAAGAGAAGGCTATAAAGCTTGTTGATTTTCTGTTGTTTTCAGATTTTTGTGTCAGTTTTGAGTTAGTGTCAAAGTCGGTTTTTGAGTCAGTTTCTAGTCTTTTTAAATGGATTTTGAGTCAGTTTAATTTATCTGCATTCTTTTGGATTGTTTGACCGTATTTACCCAATGGTTGACCGTTTTTACCTAATGGTTAGGCACTTGGTCTACGGTGTTCTTGACACCTCCAAGGAGCTGCCATCCCCAATAAGGCCAATGTTAGTGTCAGTATTGGTATACTTCTACCAGGGATCAAAACACATTTGCATGTGCATCTTAGATGTCTCATATCGAATAATTTTTTTATCATTCCATTAGGTCATGAAATAAATTTGCTCCGCTGGTGGTTGTCATTGTCAAATAAACTTTTCTCCCTCCAAGTTCATATTTCTGACTCATTCCCATGTCCCTTTGAGCATAAGAAACCTATGAAAATGCTCTATTTTACTTGAAAGTCTTTAAATCAAAATTTCATTCAAAATTAGGTCAAAAAGCAATTTCATTATGTCATTAGGGTTTTTGCATTTTTCAGGGTCTTCCCTTCATTCCAATGAGGTCAGCACACATATGAGAGGGATTGAAACATGATCATCATGATGGTTTCATTTTACTTCAAAGGATTGTATTTTCATTTTCAGGATTTTTTATCAAAATGTCATTTTGATAAAAAAAAGTCATTTATGTAATTCATTTTATTTTTTCTAATGTAATTTTATGCTACTATATGTAATATTTTAATCCCAAGTTGTCAAAGTGAACATGTCAAGCCTTAGTGAGCAAAAGAAAAGCTAGCTCCAGATTGATCTAACCTACAAATGAAAAAGTGTCAAAGAGTATCAGTGAGAAAAGGAAGAAGAATTCAAAACATAAGAAAGTGAGTTTTTCAAGTTAAATTAAATCCACATGCCTAAAAAAATCCCATCAAACACTTCAAAAGAGTCATTGTTGCCTCTCAAAACATCAGAAGCATTCAGCAAGGAAAAATTTGTGAATTTTTGTGTGAAATTGTGCTAAGTTTCCTTGGTGCTGCGTGTTCAGCACTTGGCACTGCACGTTTGCACCTGTGTTGTGCGCCTAGAGATTGGCGCTGCGCACTTAGACAGAGAAGCTTTTTGAGTCTTCCAGCAACCCAAATCACTTCAAATCTTCTCCAAATTCTTGCCAAAGTCCTCCAAGCACTCTTAAGTGGAAAGTACATGAAATAAGCCCTATGTTTAAGTCATTTGGTGATTCTTAATTGGATAGAAATGAAACCCTAAAGGAAAACCCTAATACAAGCTTGTGATCACTGTTTTTTACCCTTGTTTCATCCTCCTATAAATAAAATCAGTCATAAGTAGGGTAATTACATTAATTTGGGGTTTTCATTCATCTAGTTTGTCCTTTCACCCATTTCCCTTCACTCATACTCATTCCCTTCACTAATCACTCATTCCTTTCACCTTTCAAGCTACTCATCTCATCCCCTTCCCCTCATCTCATTTCACTTGCACCCTAGGGTTTCCAATTCAGAATTTGAAGATGTCAGAGGAAGAAAACAGTGACATTGTTGGTGAGGCACAAATGCCAAGGAGAAATGAACATAAAGGAGGGAAAATAAACAGATTTGAACCCATCACCACAAGGGAAATCATGGCCTCTCCTCTCACTATTTCTTCCTTTAAGCATGTGGGTTGTTTTGACTTTTGTGAGAGAGTGCAGCAAGTCCAAAATCATCCGGAATTAACAAGACTATTCATCATCAATTTACATGACAAGTAGTTCAATCTTGTCGATGTTACTTTTGAGATGTCTACTAATGCCATTGCAGCTGCTACAGGGATACCTAGTGTGGGAGAGTGGTGGTTTAAACAAGCAAACCTGGACATGAGTTATTTTTAACCATACCTCAAACCTAGGTATAAAGATCACAGCAAGTCCATTTTCCCTTTTTCCCATCTCCTTGACCGGTATGTGCTTATGATGAGAATAATAATGAAGTATTTCACTTGTGAGGGAAGGTTTTCCTGCCTCTACTCATACCATATCCGTATTCTTATGCATTTCACTAGAGTTAGGATGTTGCATTTGCCATATTATCTTTTCCGCAGCATTGACAAGATGGCCTACATTGTGAAAAAGAGAGATTACAATTAGAAAATGCAAAGAATATTTCATCATTCACTCATCAATATGGTGGTCATGCATTAGTTCCAGCAGAAAAACATTCCATGGGATGCATTCATTGCCAATGAGGTTTTCACTACCGCACCTATTCAACATGAGCAGAATTTTCCTTCATCATCTCATCCTCCCGTATCCACTTCTCCATCACATCCCGCTATTTATACATCACCTCCCATACATGGTTTCATGCAGATATCCATTCTTCCCATGTGAAGATGCCATCAGCTAGATTGTGTCACACGTTAATGCGAATACCATGAAATTGAGCAATGTTAGCAAACAAAAGCTTGATACCTTTCTGGCATAAGATTATCATTGCATGTATCATCTTCCCGAGCTAGTAAAGCTCATGGACTAATACTTCTATGCCACCAACACCTATGCGAGCATAAGAGATATTGTGAAAGGTTGGGTGAAAGAGACATCGAAGTTTTGATAGACACCCACCCATTCATACAATACAAAGTCTCTTAGGAAGGCCTCCTAGCTCTTGGTTATCTTGGCCTACAGAATCTATGAGCAACAGAGCACATATAGCTTTCCTAAATGTTAAAATTTGCAACAAGAAACAGTGAAATTGGCATCGAGAAACAAAACTAGAAAATGACACCCATAAATGGCCATCATGTGAAGCTTTTGATTTAATTATCCCTTAACTAAATTGAAAGTAAAATGTAATTTCATATGATAACAACTTGAATCAGTTGACTAATTAAGATAGACTTATTTAGCTCAACAATTTCGAGTTGAGGGTCAAAGGTGAGGCATGTAGAGTGATTCTATTGTTTTGGGGGTCCAGTTGTAGTTAATGCATTAGTCTTTTGCATGTGTAATCAGTTAACTCAAATTAATTGAGTTAAAATCTGTTTAACTAGTTATAACTGAGTGATGAGCTAGTGAGAGGTCAAGTGAATTAAATTAGATTTATGTTATGAAACCATATCCAAAAATAGAAGAAAAGAGAGATCAACACCTTAGAAATAAGCCACTTCGAGGGAGAAACCTCCTTTACATTACATAAATGAACAATTCTTGGCTGATACAAATGAAAAAACCTCCTTCTATATGTAGGAGTCCATGGGGTCACAATATAATCCTAGCTGGCCTAACAATAATAATTTAAGGGCACAATAATAACAATATTGGGGTTACAAGGGTACAAAAATAACAATAAGGGGGCTATACTAACAAAAATAAGGGACTACATTAGTAATGTAGGGACCTAACATGCCCCTCTCCTTCAAAAAAGTGTTGTCCTCAACGCTTGAGTAGCTCTGGGTGCTTCTGTATAAAATTCTCATCCTCCCATGTAGAATCTTCAGTGGGTAAGTTCTTCCACTTGATGAGATACTCTGAAATTGATCGATTCCGTAGTTGTCGAGTTCTTGTTTCCATGACCGCTTCTAGTTCCAATATGATTTTTCCTTCCTCATCAAGTTCTGGCAATATTGTTTGAACTGGAAGATTTTCTCCTATAACCTTCTTTAAGCATGAAACATGGAAAACTGGATGTACTCGCGAAGAAGTAGGAAGCTCCAATTTGTATGCCATAGTACCAATCTTTTGCAACACCTTGTAAGGACCATAGTACTTTGTTGATAATTTATTATCCTTCTTAGCTTGCTTGAGGGACATTTTTTTGTATGGTTGTAGCCGTAAAAATACCCAATCTCCTACATCAAAAATTCTCTCACTGCGATGTTGATTTGTCGTAGTTTCATTCAATTTTGTGCCAAATTTAGGTTATTCTTTAAGAGTTGGATAACTTCTTGTTGATGCTTGATGTGATCTTCCACTGCTTGAACGTTAGAATTTTCTCGTAAATATGATGTGATGGACGGTGGATGATATCCATAAAGTGCCATAAATGGGGTCATTTTTTCTGTAGTATGGAAGGAAGTGTTATACCACAATTCAGTGAGAGGTAACCACTTGACCCATTGTGTTTGCTTATCAGATACAAAACAAAGAAGATATCCTTGCAAAAATTTATTCACTGTCTGAGTTTGACCATCAGATTGAGGACGATAAGATGAGCTATGAGCTAGTTGAGTACTCAAACAAGAAAATAATTCCATCCAAAAATTTCCAGTAAAAATGGGATCTATGTCGCTTACAATAATCTTTGGGTTTTCATGTAGCTTTTGAATTGTTTCCATAAATGCAGTAGCATGTTAGGTCCCTATATCACTAGTATAGTCCCTCATTATTGTTAGTGTAAACCCCTTATTGTTATTATTGTACCCTTGTACCCCCATTTTGTTATTATTGTGCCCTTAAATTATTATTGTTAGGTCGGCTAGGATTACATTGTGGCCCACTAGGATTACATTATGGCCCCATGGACTCCTATATATAGAAAGAAGGTTTTGTAAATTGTATCATCCAAGAATTGTTCATTCATGTAATGTATTGGAGGTTGCCCCCTAGAAGTGGATTATTTCTAAGGCGTTGATATCTCTTTTCTTCTCCTTTTGGAGCTGGTTTCACAACATTTGGTATCAGAGCTTTGGATTCTAGGGTTTCGCTACTCCAAACAGGTCATCGTGGCATTTTCGCTATAATTTTTTTTCTACGAAGTTTCAGAAGCTGCAATTTTTAGGGTGCGAAGCCGAAATCCTGAGGAAGATTTTCTAAAAATTTCAGATCTTGGTTCGCAATATTCTCGGAGATATGATCTGTGGAAGTTAGGTCTTTTTTCAGGCTCCTAAACAGGTCATCGTGGAATTTGCGCTATAATTTTTTTTCTACTGAGGTTCAGAATCTGAAATTGTTATGGTGTGAAGCTGAAAGCCTAAGGAAACTCATCAAAAAATTTCAGAGCTTGGTTCGCAATATTTTTGGAGATATGATCTGTGGAAGGTAGTGCTTTTTCAGGCTCCCGAATTTCATCTCAAAGAGGTGATCGTGGGAAAAGTTCAATAACTCTCTCTCTGAGCATTAGATTGGAGTACCGTAAAAAGTGGTCGCAAGTACATGGACTTTAGTTTCTTGGCTATCAATTTTAGAGGCGAAGGACGAAATAGTGACACATGGAAAGCCATACAAGTTAGCTATACTGAACCAGTCCATAATTAGGTCATTGTGGGAGATTGGACATAACTTTGTCTTGGAGAATCCAAATCAATTCAGACCTATGGCGTTCAAAAGAGAATTTAGAAGGCGACTTCAGTGCTAAATTTCAGATATTTAACAGCCACAATCACAGAGATAATCCAATTTCAATATCGAGCTCCTCAAAAGCAAGTAAAAGGTGTGTAATTTTTTTCCGAATTGCATAAGTCTTGTTTGAAGAATCAAGTTGAATTGATTGCAAGGGAATATTGTAGAATATATATCAGTATTGGATTATAAAATGGCCCCTAAAAAGAATTCAACACCCATTAAGCCTTTGGAAAGCTCTACTATGACTCATGAAGACGAATAATGGCAACATGACATATCAAAATTACAAGAGCAAGTGCAACAAATTTCGCTCTCGCAAAGAGCAACAAAAAATGACATGGAAGTTTTGAAGAAAGGCGTGGAAACTAAGATGGATGGTTTGAAAAAAGGCATGGAATCTAGGATAGATGGCATGGAATCTAAGATAGATGGCATGGAGGCTGGCATGGAATATAAGATGGATGACATGGAAGCTAAGATCGATGAGAAAATGGAAAACAAGAAGAATGTTCTAAAAGCAGACATGGAAGGTTTGACAAAGTTGATACATGATACGTTTCCTAATGGTGAAAAGATAGTAGAAGAACCTCATGATGAGAACAAAATAAGTGTTAATCGTGATTTCATAAACTCTAATGTTGGCGGGAAGAACCACCATATTCCAAAGATGGATATGAGGAAGTTTGATGGAAAGGATCCTGTAACATGGATACTACAGATGGAGCAATATTTTGATCTCCATAACGTGCAAAACACACAAAAGGTACGCATTGCAACCTTACATTTAGAACAAAATACATTTGTATGGTATCGATGGCTTTGTTCCCGTAAAAAAATTGTCACTTGGTCAATTTTTACGGAGGAAATGATAGCACATTATGAGGATACAAAGAGCAACACCTTCTTTACCCAATTGACAAATCTCAAACAAAAGGGTTTAGTGGGGCAGCACATTGAGGACTTCCAAAAATTGAATATAAGGGTAACTGATATTCCAGAGGAACACAGGATTGATCTCTTCATAGGCACTTTAAAGGATAACATCCAACATGAAGTTCGTGTTTTGGAACTGGATTCATTGGAGAAGGCATTCAGGTTGGCAAGAAAAGTTGAATGTAAAATAATGGCGACAAGGAAGCCTACCACTCAATTCTATAAAGAAGGAAGTGTTGCTACGCTCAGATTTCCACAACCTACAAGGTTGACACCACAACAATTGGAAGAAAAAAGAGCAAAAGGGCTTTGCTATAGTTGTGATAGCAAATACACTAAAGGTCATAAGTGTGCTGAGAAGAAATTATTTTACATAGATTGTGAAGAGGAAGAAAAAAATGAACAAGAAGAGGATATACACCAAGAACCAGCCCTAGAAGAGGAAGAAATGAATCCTACCATATCGTGTAATGCACTGGCAGGAATTACCACTCCTCAAACTCTCAAGATAGAAGGACATATCAAGAAGAAAAAGGTAATAGTGTTGATTGATTCACGTAGCACCCATAATTTTATTCATTGTAAGGTAGCCAAGGAATTAAATTGTTTCCTATACCCAGCACCAGAATGTCAAGTGATGGTTGCAAATGGAGGAACTATAAATTGCTCTGGAAAATGCCATAATATCAAGTTAACCATGGGGGAATATGTATTGACTAGTCCAATGCTTTCCATTCCTATGGAGGTGCTGATGTTGTACTAGGAGTACAATGGTTACAATCTTTGGGGACGGTAGCTTTTAATTTTCAAGAACTTTTCTTGAAATTTTTTTCAGAAGGAAAGGAAGTCGAATTACGGGGTATTGAAGGGAAGCCAGGAAGGATAATAAGCTCTAATGTCATGACAAAGCTTCTAAATAAATAACAACGAGGCATAATTGCACAATTATGCTCACTAGAAGTTCCGACATCAAAATCATCTATTTCTGCAAGTCTCCAACAAGTCTTGGACAATCATTCCAAGGTGTTTGAAACTCCCAAAGGACTCCCACCTATTCGTGATCATGATCATGCTATTCATTTGATTCCAGGAAGTGTTCCTCCAAACATCCAGCCTTATAGATATCCTTACTTCCAAAAGAGCAAAATTGAACGCATGATTGCAGAAATGTTAGAGGCGGGTATAATTCAACCTAGTCAAAGTTCTTTCTCTGCTCCTGTAGTATTGGTACACAAGAAGGATGGATCATGGCGAATGTATCCGGATTATAGGGAGCTCAATAAGCTCACCATTAAAGACAAATTTCCCATTCCTGTGATTGATGAATTATTGGATGAATTACATGGAGTAATTTATTTTACCAAGTTGGATCTTCGTTCAGGATATCATCAAATTAGAATGAAGACTGAAGATATTCCAAAAACAACATTTCGAACTCATGAGGGTCATTATGAATTTTTGGTCATGCCTTTTGGTCTTAACAATGCACCTTCTACATTTCAAGGGTTGATGAATTCCATTTTCAAACCCTTCCTTAGAAAATTTGTGCTAGTATTTTTTGATGATATACTAATCTGCAGCAGGTCTTGGAAGGATCATGTTCAACATGTTGACAAGGTGCTCAAACTATTGCAGGAGAAACAATTATATGCAAAAACATCCAAATGTTTCTTTGGAGTACAAGAGGTGGAATATCTGGGTCATATTGTATCTCACGAGGGTGTTAAAGCAGACCCTAACAAAATTAAAGCCATTAAGGAATGGAAAGTCCCCACAACCATAAAGCAGTTGCGAGGATTTCTCGGGTTAACAGGGTATTATCGCAAGTTTGTTAAGAATTATGGGAGAATAGCAGCACCTCTAACAACATTATTGAAGAAAGATGCATTTTCATGGACTCCTGAAGCAACCAAGGCCTTTGAACATCTTAAAGAGGCAATGTGCCTAGCACCGGTCTTAGCTACGCCAGACTTCACAAAAACCTTTATTGTGGAATGTGATGCCTCAGGAAATGGAATTGGTGCAGTTTTAATGCAGGAAGGAAGACCCATTGCTTTGAAAGTCGTCCAATCAAAGGAAAGTATTTACAGAAACCTATTTATGAGAAGGAAATGTTAGCAATACTACATGCACTAAAGAAATGGCGAACTTACCTAATGTGAAGACACTTCAAGGTAAAAACTGATCATGATAGTCTTAAACACTTTTTGGAACAAAGACTATCGCCAGAAGAGCAGCAAAAATGGGTCACAAAGATGTTGGGTTATGACTTTGAAATAATCTACAAAAAAGGAAAGCTTAATGTTGTTGCAGATGCACTCTAAAGAAAGAATGAAGAGGTGGAAGCATTGCTTTGTGCCATTTCCATTATCCAACCAGATTGGATAACCGAAGCAAGAGATGAATGGAAGAAGGACAAAGATGTATGGACACTCATTCAAAAGTTGCAGCAAGATCCTAGTACATCCGATACATTTAGTTGGAAAAATGATTCCTTATGGTACAAAGATCGCTTATATCTTTGTAAGAATTCCCAACTAAAACAAAATATTCTTCTGGAATTGCACACTTCTCCTTTAGGAGGACACTCAGGATTTTAAAAACTTACCACAGGGTGAAGAAAGAATTTTTTTGGGATGGCCTTAAATCTGATATTCAAAATTTTGTGACGGAATGTTTGGTTTTCCAGCAGAATAAAGTTGAGACAATTAAGACCCCAGGACTTCTACAACCTTTATCTATTCCAAGTCAACGTTGGGAGGAGATTTCAATGGATTTTATCACAGGTTTACCTAAGTCCGAAGGAAAGAATGTCATCATGGTGGTAGTTGATAGACTTACCAAGTATGCACACTTTGTGCATTATCTCATCCATTTAAAGCAAGTACAGTTGCTACTACATTTATGGACAGAATTCAAAAGCTACATGGAAGCCCAAGGGTTATTGTGAGCGACAGAGATCCCATTTTTACCGGAAATTTTTGGACGGAGTTATTTTCTTGTTTGGGTACTCAATTAGCTCATAGCTCATCTTATCATCCTCAATCTGATGGTCAAACCGAGATAGTAAATAAATGTTTGGAAGGATATCTTCGTTGTTTTGTATCTGATAAACAAACACAATGGGTCAAGTGGTTACCTCTTGCTGAATGGTGGTATAACACTTCCTTCCATACTGCATCAAAAATGACCCCATTTATGGAACTTTATGGATATCATCCACCATCCATCACATCATCTTTAAGGGAAAATTCGAAGGTTCAAGCAGTGGAAGATCACATCGAGCATCAGCAAGAAGTTCTCCAACTCTTAAAGGATAACCCGAATTTGGCACAAAATCGAATGAAACAACAGGCAGATCAACATCGCAGCGAGAGAAGTTTTGGTATAGGAGATTGGGTATTTTTACGGCTACAACCATATAAACAAATGTCCCTCAAGCAAGCTAAGAAGGATAATAAATTATCGCCAAAGTACTATGGTCCTTACAAGGTGTTGCAAAAGATTGGTACTATGGCATACAAATTGGCGCTTCCTGCTTCTTCGCGAGTACATCCAGTTTTCCATGTTTCATGCTTAAAGAAGGTTATAGGTGAAAATCTTCCAGTTCAAACAGTATTGCCAGAACTTGATGGGGAAAGGAAAATCATATTGGAACCTGAAGCAGTCATGGAAAAAAGAACTCGACAACTACGGAATCGATCAATTTCAGAGTATCTCATCAAGTGGAAGAACTTACCCACTGAAGATTCTACATGGGAGGATGAGAATTTTATACAGAAGCACCCGGAGCTACTCAAGCGTTGAGGACAACAATTTTTTGAAGGAGAGGGGCATGTTAGGTCCCTATATCACTATTATAGTCCCTTATTATTGTTAGTGTAAACCCCTTATTGTTATTATTATACCCTTGTAACCCCCATTTTGTTATTATTGTGCCCTCAAATTATTATTGTTAGGTCGGCTAGGATTACATTGTGGCCCACTAAGATTACATTATGGCCCCATGGACTCCTATATATAGAAAGGAGGTTTTGTAAATTGTACCATCCAAGAATTTTTCATTCATGTAATGTATTGGAGGTTTCCCCCTTGAAGTGGCTTATTTCTAAGGCGTTGATATCTCTTTTCTTCTCTTTTTGGAGCTGGTTTCACAACATAGCAACTGTACTTGCTTTAAATGGATGAGATAATGAAAAAAAGTGTGCATACTTAGTAAGTCTATTAGCTACCACCATGATGACACTCTTTCCTCTGTGCTTAGGTAAACCTGAGATAAAATCCATTGAAATCTCCTCCCAATGTTGACTTGGAATGGATAAAGGTTGTAGAAGACCCGGGGTCTTAAATGGCTCAACTTTAATTTTTTGGAAAACCAAACATTCTGCCATAAAAATTTGAATATCAGATTTAAGGCCATCCCAAAAAAAATCTTTCTTCACCCTCTAGTAAGTTTTTAAAAATATCGAGTGTCCTCCTAAAGGAGAAATGTGAAATTCAAAAATAATCTTTTGTTTTAGTTGGGAATTATTACAAAGATATAAGTGACCTTTGTACCATAAGGAATCATTTTTCCACCTAAATGTATCAGATGTACTAGGATAGTGTTGCAAATTTTGAATGAGTTCCCACACTTCTCCATCCTTCTTCCATTCATCCCTTCCTTCGGTTATCCAATCTGGTTGGATAATAAAAATGGCACAAAGCAATGCTTCCACCTCTAAATTATTTCTTGAGAGTGCATGTGCAACAACATTTAGCTTCCCTTTTTTATAGATGATTTCAAAGTCATAACCCAACATCTTTGTGACCCATTTTTTCTGCTCTTCTGAAGATAGTCTTTGTTCCAAAAAGCCTTTAAGACTATCATGATCATTTTTTACCGTGAAGTGTCTTCCCATTAGGTAAGGTCATCATTTCTTTAATGAATGTAGTATTGCTAACCTTTCCTTCTCGTAAATAGATTTTTGTAAATACTTTCCTTTGATTGGATGACTTTCAAAATCAATGTGTCTTCTTCTTGTATTAAAAAAACACCAATTCCATTTCCCGAGGCATCACATTCTACAATAAAGGTTTTTTCTGAAGTCTAGCGTAGCTAAGACCGGTGCTATGCACATTGCTTCTTTAAGATGTTCAAAGGCCTTATTTTCTTCAGGAGTCCATGAAAATGCATCTTTCTTCAATAATGTTGATAGAGGTGCTGCTATTCTCCCATAATTCTTAACAAAATTGCGATAATACCTTGTTAACCCGAGAAATCCTCGCAACTGCTTTATGGTTGTGGGGACTTTCCATTCCTTAATGCCTTTAATTTTGCTAGGGTCTAGCTTAACACCTGCATGAGATACAATATGACCTAGATATTCCACCTCTTGTACTCCAAAGAAACATCTGGATGTTTTTGCATATAATTGTTTCTCCTCCAATAGTTTGAGCACCCTGTCAACAAGTTGAACATGATCCTTCCAAGACTTGTTGTAGATTAGTATATCATCAAAAAATACTAGCACAAATTTTTTAAGGAAGGGTTTGAAAATGGAATTCATCAACCCTTGAAATGTAGAATGTGCATTGGTAAGGCCAAAAGGCATGACCAAAAATTCATAATGACCCTCATGAGTTCAAAATGATGTTTTCGGAATATCTTTAGTCTTCATTCTAATTTGATGATATCCTGAACGAAGATCCAACTTGGTAAAATAAATTTCTCCATGTAATTCATCCAATAATTCATCAAGCATAGGAATGGGAAATTTATCTTTAATAGTGAGCTTATTGAGCTCCCTATAATCCGGACACATTCGCCATGATCCATCATTCTTGTGCACCAATACTACTGGAGCAGAGAAAGAACTTTGACTAGGTTGAATTATACCAACCTCTGACATTTCTGCAATCATATGTTCAATTTCGCTCTTTTGGACATAAGGATGTCTATAAGGCTTGATGTTTGGATGAAAACTTTCTGGAATCAAATGAATAGCATGATCATGATCACAAATAAGTGGGAGTCCTTTGGGAGTTTCAAACACCTTGGAATGATTTTCCAAGACTTTTTGGAGATCTAGGGAAATAGATGATTTTGATGTTGGAACTTCTAGTGAGCATAATTGTGCAATTACGCCTCGTTGTTCTTTTTTCAGAAGATTTGTCAAGACATTAGAGCTTATTCTCTTTCCTGGCTTCCCTGTGATATCCTGTAATTTGACTTCCTTTCCTTCCGAAAAAAATTTCAAGAAAAGTTCTTGAAAATCAAAAGCTACCATCCCCAAAGATTGTAACCATTGTACTCCTAGTACAACATTAGCACCTCCCATTGGAATGGAAATAATTGGACTATTAAATACATATTCCCCCATGGTTAGCTTGATATTATGGAATTTTCTAGAGATAATTATAATTCCTCCATTTTCAACCATCACTTGACATTCTAGTGCTGGGTATAGGAAACAATTCAATTCCTTGGCTACCTTACAATGAATAAAATTATGGGTACTACTCGAATCAATCAACACTATTACCTTCTTCTTCTTGATATGTCCTTCTATCTTGAGAGTTTGAGGAGTGGTAATTCCTTCCAATGCATTACATGATATGGTTGAACTCATTTATTCTTCTTCTAGGGTTGGTTCCTGGTGTATATCCTCTTCTTTTGAAGTTTATTGTTCATTTCTTCCTCCTCTTCACAATATATGTAAAATAATTTCTTCTCAGCACACTTATGACCTTTAGTGTATTTTCTATCACAAATGTAGCAAAGCCCTTTTGCTCTTTTTTCTTCCAATTTTTGTGGTGTCAACCTTGTAGGTTGTGGAAGTCTAGGAGTAGCAACACTTCCATATTTATAGATGGGAGTTGTAGGCTTCCTTGTCACCATAATTTTACATTCATTTTTTCTTTCCAACCTGAATGCCTTCTCCAATGAATCAGGTTCCCAAACGCGAACCTCATGTTGGATGTTATCCTTTAAAGTCCCTATGAAGACATCAATTATGTGTTCCTCTGGAATATTAGTTACCCTTATATTAAATTTTTGGAAGTCCTCAATGTGCTCCACCAATGAACCCTTTTGTTTGAGATTAATCAATTGGCTAAAAAAGGTGTTGCTCTTTGTATCCTCATAATGTGTTATCATTTCCTCCGTAAAAATTGACCAAGTGACAATTTTTTTATGGGAGCAAAGCCATCGATACCATACAAATGTAATTTTTTCTAAATATAAAGTTGAAATGCATACCTTTTGTGTGTTTTACACATTATTGAGATCAAAATATTGCTCCATCTGTAGTATCCATGTTACAGGATCCTTGCCATCAAACTTCATCATATCGATCTTTGGAATATGGTGGGTCTTCCATCCAACATTATATTTTATGAAATCACGATTAACATTTATTTTGTTCTCATCATGATTCTCCTCTACTATCTTTTCGCCATTAGGAAACATTTCTTGTATCAAATTTGTCAAACCTTCCATGTATGCTTTTAGATCATTCTTCATTTTTTCCATTTTTTCATCAATATTAGCTTCCATGTCATCCATATTAGCTTCCATGCCATTCATGCCATTCTTCAAACCATCCATCTTAGCTTCCACACCTTTCTTCAAAACTTCCATTTCATTTTTTTTTGCTATTTGCGAGAGCGAAATTTGGTGCACTTGCTCTTGTATTTTTGATATGTCATGTTGCACTTCTTCATCTTCATGAGTCATAATAGAGACTTATGAATGTTTAATGGGTGTTGAATTCTTTTGAGGAGGAATTTTAGAACCCAATACTGATATCTATTCTACAATATGCCCTTGGAATCAATTCAAACTGAATTTTCAAACAAGACTTATGCAATTCGAAAAAAGAAGAAAATACACACATTTTTCTTGCTTTTGAGGAGCTGGATATTGAAACTGAATTTTGTCTATGATTTCAGACCTTAAATATCTAAAATTCGGTCCTGTAGTAGCCCTCTAAATCTTCTTTCAAATGCCATGGTTCTGGCCTGATTTGGATTCTTCAAGGAAAAGTTATGCCCAATCTCCCACAATGACCTAATTATGGACTGGTTCATTAGAGTGAACATGTACGGCATGCCACGTGTCATTGTTACCTCCTTAGGCTCTGAAATTGATAAACATGAAACTAAATTCCATGCACTTGCGGCCTCTTTTTATAGAATTCCAATCTGATGCTCAGAGAGAGAGTTATGAAGATTTTCCCACAGTCACCTCTTTGAGATGAAATTCAGGAGCCTGAAAAAACCCTAACTTCCACAGATCATATCTCCGAAAATATTGTAAACCAAGATCTGAAATTTTTACACGACGTTCCTCATGATTTCAACTTCGGGTGATACAAATTTAAGCGTATGAACCTTCGTAGAAAAAAAAATTATAGCGAAAATTCCACGATGACCTGTTTGAAGCAGTGAAACCCTAGAATCCAAAGCTCCGATACCAAATGTTATGAAACTAACTCCAAAAATAGAAGAAAGGAGAGATCAATGCCTTATAAATAAGCCACTTCGAGGGGGAAACCTCCTTTACATTACATAAATGAAAAATTCTTGGTTGATACAAATGAAAAAACCTCCTTCTATATATAGGAGTCCATGGGGTCACAATATAGTCCTAGCCAACCTAACAATAATAATGTAAGGGCACAATAATAACAATATTAGGGTTACATGAGTACAAAAATAACAATAAGGGGGCTATACTAACAACAATAAGGGACTACACTAGTAATATAGGGACTTAACATTTTAATTCACAAGTAGTGATCAATCATATAATTGATGATTCGCTATTAATATTTGCATGCATGTTAATTCTGATGACAGCCTAGTTGAGACAAAGGTTAAAGGGAAGTTAAATATCAGTTGTATTATGAGAAAATTTCTCGGGTGCAATTATAAAGTCATAGGAAGGCCATGATGGATTCTCCAGTCAAGGAAGGTTGATTATCCTATTTAATAGGGATTAATTGCCGCGGGATTGTGTGAGCAAGGCTAGGCTAAGAAGGGGTTGAGAACTAGCTAAGTGTTGGTCAAATTTGCCTAAGAATTGCTAGACATTTTTTAGTAGGATCACGGTGAGACGATTGATAGAGTGCAAGATTTTCTCGGTGTGAGAAAGAATTGTATTGTTTCAGGATTCTTTGACTATGTACAATATATGATATAGGGGTTTTGAGCAGGTGCTTTCCCCAAGAACATCTTGTGTTGTGTGATTGATAATTTCTTTCTCTTACTTGCATGCGATTGAGCGATCGTGTTTTATATTCCGCAAATATAGTAGAAGGATTCAGTATCTTGTTTTAGTACATTACATGATCGGATTGAATCCATTGGAATAGAGTTTATATATAATTTCTACATGGTATCAGAGTTGTGTTAGAGATTTTCTACATGGTATTAGAGCACCAGGAATCACAATAGTGGAGAAGAAATTGAGTTTGTCTTGAGAAATTTCAAATTTGCAGATTTATTCTTCAGGGCTCAGCAACAGATCAAGATGTCTTTCAATGGCTTGAGACTTGAATATTCACTCGAGGGAAATTTGAATTATATTGCATGGAAGGAAAATATGGAGGTAGTGTTGAAGGACAACGGGTTGAATTAATTTATAGATATTAATATTCCCAAGCCCGCAACATCAGATGCCCAAATTCTTGATGCATGGAAGAAGAAGGTAGCAAAGGTGAGAAGGATCTTGTTAGAGGGAGTTCAATATCATATTGTCTCGAGTCTCCATGGGAAGGTGACTCCATATGTTATGTGGAAGGCCTTGACAGATCTGTTTCAGAACAACAGTGACCAAACGAAGTTGGAGCTGAAGGACAAGCTCCTAAAGATCAAGAAGGAGGAGGGTGAGATGGTACCAACATACTTGGAAAAGTTCACTCAATGTTGAGATGAGCTTGGAAGTGTTGGTGTGACCGTAGCCAATGATGAATTGGTGAGCCTAGAACTTCTAGGCCTTCCTAAGAGCTGTCATAGTTACCAGGACTCTGTGAATGGGAGGGAGAAGTTACCTAATTGGGAGCGACTATGGTCGGATTTGGTAATAGAAGAGATAAGGCAGAGCACGAGAGACGAGACCTCCAACACTCCAACACCAACAAAGAAAAAGATTATGCATTACTAGGAAAATGAAATAAGGCCAAGGGAAAGAAATCCCAAGGCGAAGAGGGCAAGAGAGACTTGTCCAAGATCATATGTTCTCACTATCACCAGCATGGGAACTATGCTTCCAATTGTCTAAAGAATAAGGCAAGCAAGAAGGAGCCTGCACTTGCAGTGGGTGAAGCATTGGCTTCACAGTTCGAGCTTGATTTTACTCTCATTGCATGCAAGGCCATCACTGTAATGGGATGCATGTGGTATCTAGACAATGATGCCTCATTCCATATGACGGGGAATAGAGATCTCTTTAGTGACTTGGAGGAGAAGGACCTCCAACAGAACATAGAGTTTGGAGATGAAGGGAGGTATACCATGACCGACATAGGTACAATTACCATTCATAGGGAGTCTGGCTCCCCTCTCAGACTAGCAGATCTTTTGTATGTTCCAGGCCTAAGGAAGAATCTTGTCTCCGTAGCGGTATTAGAAGACCTTGGTTATGAGGTGATGTTTAGAAAATGAAATGTGTTCCTTAAACGCATAGCCACGAGACAGGTGAAGTAGATCATTTCAAGATTCAAGAACCTGTATTCTCTCGAGGTTGAGGATGCATGCAAAGCTTTGAGGAGCAAAGCAGTGGTTAATGACTTGGTGGTTGTGAGGGAGCAATTATCTCTCAACATGCAGCCTCATAAGCTATCTCAGAAGGTTGTGGAGTAGCCACAATTGGAGAAGAAGAGAGGAGACCGAGTGGAAGAGTCCACTAAAGTAGATAACTCCACGAGGGGGGAATTTCGAGCCAGATGGGCAGAGGGAGTACATGCAAATATACCTCCAGGTGTGAGGTGCGACGATGTGTAGAATTAATCTCAAGAATAAATTTGGGGAGGGTCCATTGAGATGGTGTGTTTCATGGATCAAACCTATCTACGAGGAGTCCACAATACATCAATAGTAGGAAGGATCGGTTAGATTGATGCAATCAGATGTCAGGATGACAGAAATCAGAGTGACAGGTGTCAGATACTGGAGCACAGATCAGAGTTGGCAGCAATGCAGAGGGAACATATTCAAATGTCAGCACCAACGCAGGGAGTCCAATAGACATATGCAGTAGATAGCAGCAGTGAGGAGACTGTGATGACATATGCATTATACTGATTCAGTTTTTTGGAGGTTATTTAGTTTCAAGAGAGTTGCATGTGCAAACAACACTAGAGAAGTGTTGCATGCAAGAACATTCCAAAGGTACCAGATCAGGATAGATTGATTCCTTTCTTGTTGAGAGGGAGTGTTCAAATTTGCAACAAGAAATAGTGAAATTGGCATCCAAAAAATGGCGATAGAAATGGCTACCATGTGAGGCTTTTGAATTAATTATCCCTTAATTAAATTGAAAGTAAATTGTAATTTCATCTCGTAACAACTTGTATCAGTTAACTAAGTGACATAGACTTACTTAGCTTAAGAATTTCTAGTTGAGGGTCAAAGGCGAGGCATGTAGAGTCATTCTATTATTTTGGGGGTACAGTTGCAGTTAATTTAACGCAAGCCTGGGACCCTCCCAAAGGCGAGTAAGAAAGGTTTTATATGTATGCATATTTATTGGATGCAATATGTTCACAGAATCAGTTCCCTGGCATGAACTGGACATGGACACCACGAGAAACTGACATGCATATTTATTGTAAAACGCTTTCGAATTGCAGTCATCGAGGAGTAATGGAACAACTAGCTGACCATTTCATCATCTCGCTTTACAAGCTGATCTTTGAAGAAGAATTGGCTTGCATGTCACGTGGATTAATGGAGGCAATAGAAGATATCACAGATTGGTTTTCCTCACCAAGTGGCACCTTCATTAGAGTGTTCGGTAGAGAGAGGTCGATGCATGTGTTGCCAACATATGCCACCGACAAGATTGTCATGCAAGAAGTATCATATCATCTCGCTACGAGGTTGTCAACAACTTTTCATAGGAAGAAGAGAGCATCCTGACCAGCCCTTCCTATGCAAATTGGATTATACATGATAAAGATCTTGAAAGTTGTGGATACCAAGGGAAAGGAGAAATTGAGGTTTTCATTCGATACGCGAGACTTTAATCTGTATGATCCCCGTAAAGTTTATGAAAACCATTAAGCGAGAATTTACTTTTAGCAGCCCAACAGGACATTTCATTGGCTAGAGGAGGATTCATGGAGAAATTTCTAAAATGCCTCCAGACCCCATGATTCGGTCAGTATTGCAAGGACTTCACAAGCCACTTTGTAGACAACTGCAACTCTAGAAGTTGCACCAGCAGAAGGAAAAAACCCAGTACAAGATAAGGGAAAGAGAAAGGATGCAGAATTACAGAGTGAGAACAAAGCTGCAAGATGAAAGCGAATCCAACCCTCATGCAAGCAGCTTTTGCAGTAGAAGCAAAAGGAAAGCAAAGGAAGAAGAGAGAAGAGTGAAGGAAGAGAGAAAAACAGAGCTTGCAGGAAGTAGAATTGAGGGCGTAGAAAGAAGAACAAGAGCCGAGGGAAGAACGAGAACAAAGGAGGAGAGAATAGAAGGAGAAGAAGAAGTAGGAAGAATAAGAAAGGAAGGAACCATAGCAGAAGAAATAATGTCGATTCAATTTGAAGAGCAAAAACAAAACTATCCAGCAGCAGAGGGAGAGAGCGAACAGATGTAGGATTGGGAGCTTGCTGAGTAGATTGAAGACTTGATTGAAGTTGCAGATATGGATACAGAACCAGAGTCACAGGATGAAAACTTTGACTTGATTCCCAGCACACTACAAGTCACCGTTCATTCTCCATCACCTTCAACCACAGAGTTATCCCCGAGCGAGGAAGGGGACATAGTTTCTCTTGATGATGATTCAGTAATTGACGTGTATAATATTTCATATGATGAACTCAATAAGAGGATTGTACAAGCATGAATAAAAAAATTTCCAGATGATCATGCATCACCTACATTCACTAGAGAGAGGGTGATAGTGGTGGACACCAGCAAGAATCCAAATGCCATTGTCGAAGCAAAGTTGGCCTTCGCAAGTGCAGCAATATCAAACACTCAGTATTTTATGGCTGAGTACAAGAAATTGGTACAAAATTTACAGGATTCCTAGCAAGAAATAGAAGAACTCCATGCAACAGCACAGAACACAGCTTCCTCACAGGTCTACTTGGAGGAAATGAGAACAACGATACTTGGTGAAGTATCAACACTTGGAGAGACCATGCGGGACCTCTATGAGGAGCTCATGATTGTAAATAATGCAGTTGTCCACTTTCATGGCTTACATGAGAAAAGCAAATAATTTGTCAAAACTCTAAAGAATGTGAAAGTTTCCATCATCGTCATGCAAGAATGGCCAATGTGATACAAAGGGGCACCACTTAACTTGGTAAAGAAGTTGAAGCCGCGGGAAAAGGTGGAGAAAGCAAGAGTTCAAATTTTGATTCAGAACAATAATAAACTCGCCTCATTCATTGGGAATATTTAGGCTTCATATGTAAAATTATACAACAACTTGGATTTCATGGTGATAATGCACAAGATCCCATCAATCGAATCACTCACCAAAGCTAGATGCAAACATCAAGTCAAGCAGGAGATTGAAGAGTACTTGGAGCAGCTGAGACAGATTGCCACCAAGGAGGATTTGGAGATAAACATACATAACATGTAGAACTACATCGATGGTCTTGTCCAGATACGAACAATGTTGTGCCTACTTGAGAAAGAAGCTAAGACTGGTTCCAAATCATTGTACGTGTATGCTATGGAGGCTAGAGTCCGCTTCCATCTAGACACCATCATGCAGTTTGGGGATGTCATTGCAAAGTACCAAGCTTGGCATCAATGTGTGATCGAGAAGCATCAAGTAGAAGTTGTTGAGCTAGAGTTTTCCCAAACTCAAGCATCAGAATGTTTTATCTAGTTATGTTGCTGAGTTGTCTCTACTATATTTTTTCTCATATGGGTATGAGTGGAAAATGTAATATTATTTGTAATTATTTGTAAAAGTGAAATTCCAAGTGTCCATATTGGAATATGAAAATTCATAATGTAATGTAAGGAGTCATTTTGTAAATAAGTTGAAGAGTCGCGAGGGGATTCCAAGAGTCACAAAGAGGCATGTGAAGAGTCACCCCCCTTTGTTATAAATATATCCTTATAACTCATGTAATAGGATTTTGGGAGCCAATATTTTGGCTAGGCTTAGGCTTAGGAAGATCTTGTGAGTTTTGTGAGAGCCATGGTTTCTCTATAGCGTAGAGGGAGTATACTTCTTTAGAGGAACAGGTGTTGTTGACTTCACGTTCCACTATTGGGGCAAGTGGTCGTCAATGGTGTATGTATGATTGGAACTTTCAATTTTAATAAAACTCAGAGTCAACACACTTTCATGCATATGTTGTGGATATAGTACGACTATGTTGGACATTGGATAAACCAACACTCCTTGTGTGTTTCGTGACATGTGCTTAACTGCCTCTCGTGGATCTGTTAACTCTCATGATGCATTCGTTTACTAACACTTGCAGGTTTTGGTGTAATGGAAATCATGTTTTTAACAAGTGGTATCAGAGCCAAAGGTCTCGAGTTCAAATCATACCCGGGTCATGGTGGGGGGAGTTTGTTGGACATTGGATAATCCAGCACTCCCCGTGTGTTTAGTTACATGTTCTTAATCGCCTCTCATGGATCTATTAACTCTCTCGAGGCGTCCATTTACTAACATCTACAGGCTTTGGTGTAATGGAAATCTTGTTTCCAACAGACTATTCTTGTTGTATTTTCAATATATGTTGTTTAATTTATGCATATGCTTATGAACTATTTCATTTGCATTTGTATGAATCTTGTTGGATGCATGTTGATGTATTAATTTGTCACCTTAACTTGTGGATTATTCCACATGTTATTTTGTGTGATGTCATTATGCTCGTGCAATCCTCCAAATTTCATATTATTACAGGCTTCTAAGGGGTGCACTTCATTTTCCCTTCGTGTGTTGGAACCTTCATGCATCGCACTTGACTTTCCGTAGGGTCACACACTTGTTTTCACCAAAGACACCATGCACTACTCTATGTGTTTTGAAACCAAGGAAAATCATTAACATCCCACTATTGGGACTCATACTCCAAACAGTGTGAGGTCTAGTTGGGACTTCATATCAGGGATATCCCCTGAATGTTGGTGGGTCCAACTCCATCAACAGGTTCTTAAGTTGAAAGAACCATGTAAATAATATCTTGAGGAAAGAAATATGTGAGGAAAATTAAAGAAGAGTTTGTGGGAAGATTCATCTATAAGATAAGATAAGGAATCAACATTTATTATTGACTAGAAGGATTTGCTATGACATCTCCATGAAGAAGGTATAAAGACCTTGAAATGTGTGCTAGAAAAAGATAACCTTGGTAATGTATGTTTTGGAGATCGATTCATACATCTGCATGATGTTTATGTTAGAATCTGATGTCATGACAAAAGGCAATCATAAAAAGGTAACTTTGATTTATTGCTCATTTTTTTTATTTTTGAGAAGTAGTTTATTTGGGTTGAAACAAGGTTACGAAAAGAGAGTTGTAGATCTCACCTACAACTATTACTCATGAGAATGGATGAAATATCCTCAAAGAAACATGACTTAGTAGAGGCAGTTGTATAAAGGAAAGCCAGATGTGAACTATAATATCACTTTCCGATGAAGAGAAGGATGACATGACTATTGGTTCAACACTATGATTCGTTGAAGATAAAGTGATGTAGAAGATGGTTGATTCCCTACAAAGAATTTCTATAAGAAGAAGGCTCCATGATGAAGAAGTTGAAGTTCATGACATCATGTTTAAAGGAGGAGCCCTACAAGCAGTTGATAGTACCATGATCTCCACTAAAGAGCAGATAATTGTTGTTCGTAACAATTCCCAAGGTAAGAGGGAACTTGGGAATATTCCTTTTATAGGAATGATTAGATCCCCCCTAGTTAATAGAGAGTGACATATATGGCTCTCAAATTAATTTTTCATGCACTAGACATGAACTAATAGTTGTAAATCTTAGTGAAGGCCACGAGGGAGAGATGGACACATCATTCTTGTCTTCACGATATGAAGAACGAATGGAGGATTGGGTGAGTATATGGTTTTTGATACTCTTTGAGGTTGTTGTAGGGAATCCAATAGATAAGAGTAGTCGAAGAGGAAATTCCTTAAGGATGCGTTATTACAAGACAAGAATGGTCCTAAAAGGACATACCTTGTGATCATCTAGATGGGGCATGTGCCTTGAGAGATAATGATGAAGGTGCCTATGAATCATTTGTATCCCCAACATTGTGCTCTAATATTGCGGAGAGATAGAATTGTTAGTCAAGGCCTTGATATGTGACAATGTTGGTTGATGTATTTGAGATTCACTTATATAAGCTAAGAATATAGATTATGATATGGCTTACCAATTCGTTTCTTCTTATGATAATTCTTCAGTATGAGAATATCCAAGTACCGTGTATTGATTATGAATACCTCCCTAGTTAAGAGGGAGTGTTGAAATATGTAACTAGGTTAGGTCTTCATAATGTCTATTTTAATCATGGTTTTATGTATTTAATGAAAAGATAAAAAGAAATTTCACATTTTCATACTTGATGCATGGGTTTCATGCTCGATGTAAATTTATTTGTAGGTCAATCGCCCATTGAGTGCTTCTAGGTTTTTCATACATGTAAGACCCCTTTGGGCATATTGTATTATGTAAAAAAAAATATTTGTCATAAAAGACCCTCCAAGACCTTGTCAACAAACTACAACAAGTCGGCATGCATGAAAGATCAAGTCGGCCTCATGGAGGAAACTTTTACCTTTGGAAATATTATATATAAGAGACATTCGACCTCATTTAAAGCACACATCCAACATATACGAAGAAGCACGAAAAATATTTTGATATTAAAAAGGAAGAAGCCCTAAGGCTAGCGAAGCTCAAGAAGGAAGCTAAAGTCAAAGTTTTTGGGTCTCTCTCTCTCTCTCTCTCTCTCTCTCTCTCTCTCTCTCTCTCTCTCTCTCTCTCTTAAGTGCAATGAAATTATAAATTTGCTAGGTAAGAGTTGTTGGAAGTCGAAGTTGCTGGAAAAATTGTTGGGGTTGAAGTTGTTGTTGTAAGTTTTGTAAGGAAAGATCATCAAGAAGGAAGGTTGGCTTGGTCTTGGAGGGGTCTTTGTCAAGGGTCTTAGGTATTGGAATTCATCATTTGAAGATTCTATAAGAAGATAAGAATTATTGTGGGTTTTCCTCTCAAGAGGAGAGATTTTGGCCCTTGCTAGAACCTACAGTTTGTGTCCTCTTATCTCTTTGATCTTCATTGTTTGGTAGATGTTTGATGATATAAAACACAATAATAATAAATTTAAGTAAAAAGAAATCACAAGTAATTATCAAAATAAGATAAATCACTTAATCTAGCTGCCCCTAGATTTCTCAAAATTTACAAGAAAGAGTGGAAGATTAGTGTGCTCTCACTGAATTGAGTTCATGTTTGTCTACACGAAAAATATCCCACCATTTTCTTATGTAGGCATGGCATACCATTTTGTTTGTTTAGGTAGTCATTACACTAATAGGTTCAATGTCAACGAGCCCCATGACCTCCATCCAATCATGAAGGAGTTTTGAGATGGGTTCACCTTTGGACTTGGGCTCCTATCTCTTTCTCTTACTCAAGGTTATGTTTAAGCCTCCCCCTATAATTAAATAGGGGGATGATAGTATGCCCCTATCCATTATATCCTCCACAAAATTGGTTAAGGTGATATTGGCGACGACCCACCTATTCCACTCACTCAAATCCTCCATCTTGGAAATTTTTCTATAGTTTTTCAGGTCCTAAACTTCCGAGGTTGTTTTGAGGCCCTAAACAATGTTTCTTTTACTTGGCGGTGACCCAAGCACTCTGCATAGGATATTTCCTGGGCCCTAATTGAAATGTGTAATTTTCGAGTAGACCTTTGCAATACTCTACCAAGCGCACTAAATGAAGATCATATGCAAATTTTATAATCCCAAAAGGTTGATATACCAACCTCATTAGGACACACAAGTCTTTTGAAATTTCATCTCATAGGGTTAGGTTTTTGGATATTTAGGGTCTCCTCATTGTTGCTTATTTTAAAAAGATTCTTTTGGCCTCATTGTAATGTGGTTTGGAGAATGTGTGTAACCGTCACATATATTCTAAAAAATAAGTTAACACCATTCGACCAAGTTTGTTTCATTCAAAATTTCTATAGTTTTAGCACTTTCCATTTATTAACAGAAGCAAGTTTCATTACATCTCTATGTTCTTTTTATAAATCTACATTTCATTTCATTCCCTTCATAGATACAAATTAGTGGTATTAGAGTGGTTTTCTCTTTCTTTGTCTCTTTTTGCATGTCCCCAATGATTCTAGGGTATAAGGAGTTGGGAATCAAACTACTTGAGCCTTTTCAAAATCCTCCTTGCTCAAGGAAGCCCTCACCGTGACAAATGAACAAGATGATAGATTATTTTTCCCAGGTCCTTCGATGGCTACCAAAAGAGGACACATCTTCATCAAGTGACCACTTTGAAGGTGTTTCCACCTTGAAGGTATAAGTTAATTTTGATATTCTCGTATTTTAAGCCCAGATAGATGCATATGCTTTAAACAAATCGTCAAATATGCTAGAAGGGTATTTCTTTGTCCACAATTTTTTCGATAGAGAAAATATTACCTTTGCACTCCTTAAGGCTATCCCCCATGTCAAATATAGGTAGGAGAATTACTATGAGCAAATGGCCATAAAGGAATTTTTAATGGAGCTCTTTTGGGTATTCTATTAAGGAAAAATATTACCTTGTTAGATACTGTGATGACCAGTACACGAGTTAGACCACACTACAATGGAAGCAAGACCAAACAGTCTCGAAGTTCACAAACATCTTCCATACCTTGTGAACCAAATTAGGTATAAAAATATTTGGGCAACATCTTGTGCTCAAGTACCAAGATATTACACACACACACACACACATAAATGGAATTTCTGGACATATCCTCACTGGGTGCAACATACCAATATGTTGTCAAAATCGAATAGAAATTTTAATAAAAGAAGTAAGAGTTTTGATCGATGCATTCCTCACAAAAGAAGCACAGAAAAGGTGGCACCAAACCATAGAAATAACCAAAGAGTTAGGTTGTACCACACCAACACAACATATATAAGCCACGAAAAAAGAAGCGTAGTGGGAAGATGAAGAAAGAGACATGAAAATGGTGTGAGTTCCATATGATCCCCGGGCATAACACCGATGAATGCCACTTAAGGGAAATATTTATGGCCAATCTAGAAGCCTCAAATTCACATATAGGTTTTGACTTTGAATCAAACCTAGATAGGAGGAATCAGATCATTGATTGAAAACCCAGTGCCACTATTGCTACCACCGAGGTCTAGCAAAGTGAGCTCGAAGAACCGGAGGAAGGTGAGAACCTTTTTTACTCGTAGATGTGGGTGAAGGGTGGCCCCACCAAGAGAAAGATATCCATGTCATCCAAAAGTGCTTCGTGTACTACAACATCAATCCCTTCAAGGATGAGGTATTGTGTGATATTCCCCCCTTTGAAGTTTGTGATGTTATTTTAGGCCAACCATACTTGTGGAAGTGTCATGGAGTATATGAGTCTAGATCTTGAGTGTTATTATTACTTTGGGTAGAAAACCATATAAGATACCAAAGGTAGGTCCACCTACTTCCATTTCTTTGATCTTTTTTAAGAAAGATAGCAAGGTCATCTCCTAGATTAGGAAATTTGGCTCCCAAAGTGAGCAAAATAACACGACGACATCCATGACCTCCACACATGGCCTCTCCCCATAATAGAATAAATCAGACAAGGTCGAGGAAGAATGCAAATACATCTCCTCACCTGCTAGGGTACCTCCACACTTTCAGGTAAAAACATTTAATTGATTTGACCCCTAACACACCTCTACCCATTAGGCCAATATACCACTACTCTCTTATGTAAAATGAATAAATAAGTGCTAGATCCAAGATTTTCTCCAAAAAAGGAACACATGACTGAGATCCTTACCCTATCGAAACCGAATTGTGTTTGTGCAAAATAAAGATGATAATTGGAGACTTTGGATTGATTACAAAGCCTTGAACAAAATCAAAATAAGGAACTAGTACTCAATTCCCCAAATCGATGACCTTCTTGACTAGATCAAGGTGGAAAATTACTTCAGTAAGATTGATCTGAAGTTAAACTACCACTAGGTCCTAATAGAACCAATTAATACATGCAATACCACCTTTCAATGGTTGGTAATGCCCTTTGGTGTGAAGAATTCCTCAACAACTTTCAAGAGGATGATGGGTGACATCTTGCAACCTTTCACCAATTCTTTTGTGGTGGTATATCTAGATGTTATTCTCATCTTCAATAAGAGTTGGGAAAAACATTTGTAGCATATTCAACAACTCTTTCACACTTTTTGGCAACACTAATAACTTGGAAAAATGGTCCTTTGGAATGAACAAGGTCAAATGCCTAGGCTACATTGTTGATGAGCATGGTGTGCATGTGTATCCAGCCAAGATTGAGGCCATTTTCGAATGGTCAGCCCCAACCACACTAATTAAGCTTCAAATTTTATTAGGCCTTGCCAACTTCTAATACAAGTTCATATTGGGATTCTCTCATATTGCATGGGCCCTTGTCCAAGTGAGAATGGTTGGTAGAAAAGAAAAATACATGTGATATTATCTCATAATGTATGGACCCTCAATCAAGTGACCAAGGTTGGTGCCAAAGCAATAATTTTGTGGGGAAAGTTGCATCAAGAAGATTTCGATGACCTGAAACACTACCTATGCTCAACCTCAGTGCTCTCCTTACCCAATCTATACCAACATTTTGATATTGAGATAGATGCTTCAAATTATGTTGCGGGTGAAATTCACTCAAGACGATCATTCACTAGCCTACCATAGTGAGACTTTATCATATTACATCCATAAGTACCCCACCTTTGACAAATAAATGTGTTCTATTATACAAGCCTGCCACAAATGGAAGCATTACATTCTCAGGAAGGAGACGCTCATCCACACTTATCACAAGCCTCTGTTTTTCATGCAAACACAAGGAAAATTGCAAAACAATTGCCATCAAAAGTGGTCCACATACTTGCAAAAAATAATCTCAATATCAAATATAAAAAATGCATCACCAATTGCATAGCTGACTGCCTCAGTCAACCTCTAGTTGCAGCTCTAACCATGATGCTCCAATATTGCAGACATGAGGCCTTCAAGTGGCCCCATCTCTATGAGATTGATCCTAACTTCATTACCAGTACCAGATGTTTAGCACATGCGTGTCCACCACTAAATTTCATCTTCAAGATGTATTGTTATTCCATATGGGCCATCTCTATGTCTCTTAAGGCTACAAGGCTAATTTGGGAAGATAGTTATCGTTGGATGGAAAGACACTTTTGTGTGCATAAGACAATGGTCGTTAAAAACACATCAATTTTTTCACAACCAAATGAAGGCCATAAGGAATAAAAAAAAAGTCGATTCAATACAAGGAGAAGGTAAAACACTCATTGAATGGCCATATCTTATCAAAGAGGAATCGTATCAACATTTTAGCAAACTTTTGATAGCTGATCTTGAACCTGCACGCTTCGAAGAAATCCTAAGGCTGATACCAAAATTGATATTTGAAGAAACCAATGTTGCACTGACAAAACTTGTTGAAGAAGAAGAACTACAAAAATTTGTGTGGAGTCTACACCCAGAAAAAGCATCACAGCCAAATGAATTCACCATTGATTTTTACAAGTGTTACTAGAATCTGATAAAAAAGGATCTCCTCAAGATGATCCACTGGGCTCAGATGAAGCATAAAATAGGCGGTAACACTAATTCGAATTTTCTTGCATTGATTCCTAAAGAAACTAGGCCCACCTCTTTCAATCGATCTTGCCATTTATCCTTGTGCAACTCCTCTTACACAATTATAACAAAAATCATTGCATATTCCCTCAAGAACCTCCTCCCTCGTCTAATTTTAGAAAATTAAGAAGGATTCATTTAGAAAAGGAATAGCGTGGACAACATCCTCATTTTTCACAAAGCAATACACACTAGCCTAATGCGAGAAGAGCAAGCTTTCATTCTCAAACACAACATGGAAAACACATTTGATAAAGTAATACATTCCTTCCTCTTTGTTGTCTTAGAAAAAGTTGGCATTGATAATTTTTTTGTTAACCTCATCAAAGCTTGCATTCACAAACCTTGGATAACTACTTTAGTAAATGTAAGACCAGGTCACTTCTTCTAGAGCACAAGGGGAATTTGGCAAGGGCGCCCTCTTTTAGTCCTTTTTATATGTCCCTATGGTGGAAGTTATCAACGAGAAGTTCAACCAAAATAGACAAACATGGATGATAACTGGCATCCTTTACAAGAAGTATAAACCACTCTTAGTTTGTCGATGATAATTTGCTAATAGGAGGAGCATCCCCTATTGTTGTAAGAAGAATCAAGAAAAATTTGGACTTATTTCTCGAAGAATCAGGAGGTTCTCTCAACAAACATAAAAGCAACATTTATGGTTGGAATACTCCCCCTAATTCCCTCAGATGAATTTCCAAAATTTTGGAGGTTCCCTGCAAATATGATTGGACCCATTTTAAATACTTAGGAATGCATAATTAAAAAAAAAAACATGGAAGTTGGGGTATGGGAAGAGATCATAGGAAAGATTAAGAAAAGATGCAATATTGGGGAACACAGTGGCTAAACTTGGTAGTTCGGGTCATTTTAATAAAATTAGTATTATCAACTCTTCCCATTTATCAATGTGTAGTTCTGCAAGCACTTGTTAGTGTCCAGAAACAGATTGAATTTCTCCTATGAAATTTTCTGATGTAGGGAGGAAAAACTGAAGCAAAGATATAAAATTTTCTTAGTTGGAAGAAGGTCACAACTTCGTATGAAAGAGAGGGATTGGCATAAAGCAACTAACACACATGAATATAGATTTATGAGTGAAGATCCTATGGAGATTAATTAATGAAGGACAAACATGTTGGAAAATAGTAATTTAAGGGAAATATTTGAACACCTCTCGCCAATACCTTCTTCATTCTCAGATCTTCCTTAGGCCTAGCTCTTTAATAGGGAATTTGTTTAAAAATTCCCTCCCTCTCATCAAATTTCACACATCCAAAATTTCGGCAGGTGGAAATGAAATAAATCTTTGGGAAGGAAACATTCTCAATAGACCTAACCTCTCTACCATTTCAGAAATCCAGTTTCTTAAGAACTAGTGTATGAGGAAAGGCATAACAAATTTAACTCATATATCTTCTTGGGATCCAAATGATTTAGTATGGAAAGAATGGAAGTCGTCTCCTCTTGCAGCAAGGCTCTTTCTGTTGATTTTTGTATCTTGGGAGGTACTCTAATCCCTAGGGTTCAGGGTTTGGAGGGCAAGGCACCACAAGGGTCACTTGTGTGCTTGGAACCCAAGTATGGGGTTTTACACCAAAATGTGTTTTGGGAATTTCAGGGAGCACATTTCTACATGTGATGGCATGAGACGATAGAGGGAAGAAAGGAGAATCCAATGCTTTGAGAATCGTCGAATTCTGAGTTGTAAAAGTGGAGATATGAATTTTTGAAGTTGTCATTAATATTTGGACAAAGACAAGTCATGTGTGCTTGAGGAATTCGTCCAAGAGAGGTGAATCTTCATCAAATTCGTGGAGCCCCATTTATGTGTATATATGGAGGTGGAATGGAGGACTTATTGCATCCAATTGGTGCAATGCAATCTCTAGAAGAGGACTCGTTGGAGGAGGGTTTTTTACAGGTCAAAATACCTCCTCATCAGCTCAGAGGAGAAGATAAATATGGAAGGAATACAAAGACCTAAACTAAACCTACTTCTGCCAAGGTAACGCACCACTATAACAACACAAGAGCGTTGTAATGCACCTGATCAATGAATAGGCCACGTTAGTGGCTAGGGAAACGCTCTGTTTACACTAGAGGGCAGCGTTACCCATGTTTTGAGTTTGGAATGGGAAAAACCCGCGGAGAATGATTTGAATTTCCAGCTTTTTCTCACAAGAGAGTCAGTACAAAATAGAAACTGCAAAGCACTAATCTCTTATTGGACCTTGCCAAAAACAACTGAACTCTCAAAGAAGGCAAAAGCATGGAATTTGAGGAAACATCTTGGTTTTTTCTATTTAGAACTGGTGGAAAGAGAAGGACAATGATTGCTCTCTCCATCTCCTATAAAATGGAGCTAAAGGCTCTTGGTTCAAGGTTGAAGGATTGTCAAAGTTTTGAATACTTGTGAAGTAGAGCATTATTGTTGTAGTGTGAAGGTCAAGAGTCAAAGAGGTTCATTGAGAACTTGTTGACCAAGACATCACCACATTGAGATATAGAGAGATCGGAAGGCTGAGGAAGGCTTGGTGCAACCGACGGTTGTAATCCTCCTTTTTCACAAATTAATAGAACTGTATCTATTTTCCATTTTATGCGTTGATATTGTCATTGTTATTTGATTATTTACATAGCATGAGATGAATGGCTTAGATGTGCATTGTTTAAATGTTTATCATATATTGACTTAATTGATAGGAAATGTATGTTATGGTAGAGATTACACGGGTGCTTTGATTGATTGCAGGATCGAGATTTGGAGTTGGTGAAGAAGGATCCCTGCTTCGCTATCCAGCGCTCTCCAAAATACTTCAAGATCATTAAAGAGGTAATCTTCCATATTATTCCATCAAGTTATTTAAGTTCATATGAACATGTATATGCTTTCTTTGTCAACTATACAACTAATATTACTGTCTGCCTCGGGCACCGGAAAGCCTTAAGAGGGATATTAGAAAACCAACAACCCAAGAATTTTACCCTATAGTAGAAATGGCGACTCTGCTGGGGATTTCACCGTAGTTTCCGGACAATCTCTTTCCCCCTTTCTTCTTTCCTCTGTTCACAGACCCTTCAGACCAATATTTATGCCCAGTAGACATTTCAAAAGCTCACAGAGTTTAATCTTGTTTCTGTTTGACCATTTGAAGAACTTTACCCTGTCTAGCACTACCTCTGTTGGTGTTCCAGTGCGTTATAACGCGGGCTCTGCTTGAATATAGTGCGTTAGTCTCTGGACTTACACTGTCTTTACTCAGAGACAGTGCGTTACTCAGCCAAAATTTGTTGTTCACCCTTGTGATTGTGTTTTGGTTGCAGATTTTTTTAGCCATCAGTATCTCTCCTTGATCAAATCCCTGTGCTTGTTTACTAAGCTGGCATTTCTGTTGTTTTCTCTTGTTTGAAAAGTTGGTGTCAAAAGCATTTACTTTTTATAGAAGAATTTTTTTTTAGTTTTTCTGCATCTAGCTAAATTAATTCTGAAAGTTTCAGTTAAAAGACTGTTAAGATGAGGAAAATAGATGTCTAAATATTTTAAATTTGAACTGTGATATTTGAATGTTAGTGCATGGATGTTGAAAAGAAACCTCTTCTTGTAGAAATACTCTTCATCGAATTGAATATTTAGAGCATATTTTTGCATGGTTTCTTGAGTCAGAGTCTCATTACATTTCATACGTCCAATCCCCCTCCGCAAGACTAATAATCAAGTACACTAAGAATCAAGCGATAATAAAATCAATCACATTACTCTTTTTGAGCTCACACCAATAGTAGTTCAGGCTAGGATCTTGGGTTAAGAAAAGTGAGAAAATCACCCAAGATCTCAAAACTTGAGACTAGAGTCATTAACGAGCGAAATCCTACTGCACTCATATTATCGGGACCGTTCCTTTACTGGAGCTCAGCGCGATACAACACTTGGGTGCACAAGAAGGTAGCCCACCTTCGACTGCATCCGGTGGGTATGCTATATATTGGGGTTCCCTTCGGGGATGTCGAAACTAGATCGGGGATCTAGGTATTCTGCCCATATAGCATGTTGTCCTTGACCATGGACCCCCCTGATGATGTCTATGATTTGAGGTATCTTTAGTGGCCATAATTTTTAGGGACTTACACAAGGTGACTGGGACGGGTTGTCCTGGTACCTAAAACAAACGGACCCACTCTGTCTTCGGTCTTTAGGAGGGTACTCGTCTTCACGAGAGTGCTTACACCTATCGTCTGAGGTTCAGGCGAAGCTCTAGAGTGACCGTAACTATACTTTCGAAAACCCCTTTCTATATACTATTGTGATACTGGATTTCATCACTAGCAAACGTTAGTACTCAGACAGGGCACCCTATTCTAGCTGCTTGCTGATTGATTTTAGAGAGTCCTTTTTTTCTTTTTTCTTTTTTCTTTTTTAGGTGTGTGGTTACTGTCATTGATACTTTATAATACATCACAATTTATTAAAATTTGTTAAAAATAAACAGGTCACCGTGGCGTCATCTGACCCACTCCATCTGTCTCGACGACAGCAAGGTCTACCTCCTTTGACTCTTGAGGAAGAACTAAACCTTGGTGAACCCGTGCCTTTTGCGGAAGAGCAGTCTCCGTTGACAAACCCTAATTTTCACATAGCCTCACATCATACAGAATTTCCAGAGGACCCTTTCACGGAAGGTTTCGTACCTCATTACAATCCTCCTCTCACTGATCCGTTGGGGCCTGTGATAGTTCAGATTCCACCACACACTGACATGTCTTCGGCCGCACAAACATCCATTTCACAACCGGCATCCACAGGGTCGATACCAATGGCAACCATCCCAGGTTCGCCACCATCCTCCCCACCAGTTTTCAGTTCTATGCCATTACTTGGTAACCCTAGTAGTCAACATATACCTAATCCCAACCCTACGGTCATCACAATTGTAAGTAACTCGCCGAGTCCTTCGAGATCTACTCCTACCGTGACCACGTTGGGACCTACGGTTGCTCCTCCCTTGAGTGTGACTATTTCGGTTCCTTTTAGAAACCCTTTCAGTTGGAACACTTTGCTGAGTTCAAACCCCTTGGCCACCATACCAGGGGGCAGTGTCACCAGCACGTAGATAACAGGGAACATTTCACTACCCCTGCAATCGTTAGGAAAAACCGGACAACCTATTGTTAACACTATTCCCTTAAGTGGTTTAAATATCAGTGTAGGGTCTATGTCGTTGCCGAACTATGCAAGTAGTAGCATGCCTCCGGGAAGCTCTATTGCATCCATATGGACTAACCCACCCCAACCTCCATCTAGAATGGGAGGGCACTTTTACACTGGGGGCAACCAACCATTTACCCAGCAATACAATATGCCCTATGGACATCAACCATATATCCCTACCCCTCCACCTATAGGAAATTTTTATCAAAGTCCTACTTATCCTACTAGTAACACATTGATGGGCGGACCTTATGGTTTACATAGTCAACCAATACTTCCTTGATTAGATTCGGGGGAAAACCCGCAATTGCCATTTTTGGCAGCTCTAGACATTCTCGACATCTATAAACTGACTAATGACCCCATTAATCACAACCCGCTCTGGCCTCCAGTACCGCACAAGATTCCTTTTAACATCCCAAAGTTCGATGGGAAACAAGGGGAAGACCCAGCCGCAGACATCACCACCTTTCATTTATGGTTTATATCTAATTCCATGGTGGACGATAGTGTCCGGCTTCGACTGTTTCCCTGCACCTTTACAGGCAATGCTGCCAAGTGGTATATTGAATTTCCACGCGCCGCCATAAACACTTTTGGCGCTTTAGCGATGGAGTTTCTAAATAAATTCCAATTACCAATCAGATTTGAAACCGGAACAGAACTGTTAACCTCGGTGCGCCAAGACACCACCACCCACATCTTCGATCACATTCATGAATGGAGACGTAGGAGGAGGCTAGTCAAAGCGCTAATCCCAGATCATCTCTTAGAAAATTGGTTTTGTAAGTCTCTCTTACCCCACATCTCTAAAGACATTGGCCTTTCTGGTGCGGTTATAGAAGATCAATGCATTCGTCATGCCCAACATTTAGATTTAATCTATTCACAATCTGGCACGCTATATGATTTACTCCCCAATGCCCCTAGTAACCCAAATCCTCCAACTACTTAGAAAAATGGAGCTCACGCCAACGATCTCGTTGGCACAATCTCTGGTGTAGCCACAAAACAGTCTCGAGGGAAAACCTCCCAGCCATCCTTGGCTGCCACCGCCCCTAACCAAATGACTACTCTTCCTACCGTTGAGGTAAATTCTGTGCAAACTTCACAAAAACCTAGTGGAAAGAATAAGAAGAAAAAGAAAAAGATATCTTCTTCGGAAGAGCAGTCGGACAATCAGAATAATCCTAATCAAAAAAACGTTGCCAAAAATGACAAAGGGAAGGATAAACCCATGAAATTTCCTTGCAATATCTGTGCGGAGGACCACTTGACATACAAATGTCCTCGACTGCAGGAATGCACCGATTTTATCGCAAACAAGGATTCTGGGCGAACACCTGCCATTCTTCGTAATCCTTTCCCTAATCAACAGCAGCAACACCAACACATGGTTGACAACCCGCCACAACCCCAACAACGGGGCAATGGTGGTTCACATCCTTCCGGTGAAGGATCATCTGCCATTTATGGCATTGAGAGTGTTGAACTTCAAACACGAGCCGAGATTTATGGAAATCCTACCATAGACGCTCAAGAACCTGGTACTAGTTCAAATCCACTGCCGCCTAACGATTTACATATCGAACGGCCTACTGCTGACCCCGTGATTCGTCCCCCCAAGGGGACACTTCGACATAACACCTCTGCACGTGTAGCCCAAAACTACAACATTGTAGAAGATTTGGCGCAGGCACCCTCAGCTATGTCTGCTCTCTAAGTATTGCAAACTTGTCCAGCACAAAGAAAAGCCTTGCTTTTGGCCATTGGTGGAATAGACCCCTAGGATTCCATGTTAGCTATCTTTGATATGAAAAAACCTCAGACTCGCCTCTCGTACCAACTCGCATTCCAAGTGTAGGTTGTGTCGAAAGGGAGACCAATCCATCGCACTGTCATTGACGAAGGTGCTTCGACCTGTGTTATGTCACAAGCTTGCTGGCTCACTTTAGTCCTACCTTAAAAACGTCGTCGAATTCCCTCAAAGCTTTCGATGGCCACATGTTCCTCCAAAAAGGATACCTTGCTAGCTTTCCCATCACTCTGAGTGGGAAAAAAGTAACCGTGGATGTTGAAGTCGTAGATCTCCATCTCCACTATAATCTATTGCTCGGTGGCAGTTGGTCTTATGCAATGACTGCCATTGTTTCTTCAGTCTTCCGACTCGTCCTATTTCCATTGGATGGGAAAATAGTCACATTGGATCAATTATCCTTCTGCACACCTGATTATTCCACGTTACCAAGTAGCACCGTACCCCTAATAGAAGGCTTTTCTGACTCTTACGTTAGTATTGGTACCGGTCTTCTGAAGGCATCTTCCCTACTGGGTTGTTTTCCTCTCCCGCCGCCAGAGATCCCAAATATGGTTGCAATGATATCCACCACTTTCGATGGCTCTATCAACTCATGGATCCTCCCGGCACCTTCAGATATTGATTCCTACAGAGATCAAATGCCGCTCTCACCAGCCGAGTTGGCCTACCAAGCCATCCAAATTACATCTAAACCCTCCACTGTTATGGTTTCGACCAAAGGTACAAACCTCCCACCCATCATAATTCTCTCTAAGAATCTCCTCAATGAATTCTTACCTACAGACGAATCTATTCGAGACATCATGTCTCTAGAAAAACGACCTTGGGGAGAGTTTCACCATCGCGCTTCGATGATTGACTCGGACGTGATAAATATTGAAATCCCATCCTTTGACCCACCTGAGATGGTTCCCTCCGCTTACACGACTGTTCAAACTATCGATTCAGAAGGGAACATGGGTAATCTTTCTAAGACAATGCTCATTGATATCTCGGTCAAAACAGGTATCGTGGAAAATATTCAGATCGAAGCAGATTACAATCCTGAGGAAATTGCACGCTTCACATCCCTTTTCAAGGAATTACACGATGTGTTCGCTTGGTCTTATGACAAAATGCTCGGCATAGATCCATCTATATTCGAGCATGAAATCAAGATTTATGACAATGCCAAACCAATTCGGCAGCGACTCAGACCTGTCCACTTGTCTATTGAGGTAGAAAAACTTTTAAAAGTTGGTTTCATCTATCCCGTTCCTTTGACGGAATGGGTTTCCAATCCGGTTCCCGTCGATAAAAAACAAGGCACCATCCAATTTTGTGTTGACTATCACGATCTGAATGTCGCTTGTCCCAAAGATAATTATCTTACGTTGTTCATAGATCAAACTCTCGACGATTATGTCGGATGCGAATCTTTTTCCTTCATGGATGGATTCTCAGGCTATAACCAGATAGCAATCAAAAAATAAGACCAGCATAAAACTGCCTTCATCTGTCCTTGGGGCACATTTTCATATCATAAACTCCCATTCGGTCTGAAGAATGCTAGAGCAAATTTTCAGCGGGCTATGGACTACGCTTTCCATGACATTCGACATATTGTACAGGCTTACTTGGATGACCTTTTGGCCCATTCCAAGAAATGACCTGATCACCTTGCTCATCTGAAAGAAATTTTTGTTAGGTGTAGATTCTACAATATACGTCTGAATCCTCATAAGTGCGTATGCATGGTCAAGTCTGGGCGTCTGTTAGGTTTCATTGTCTCCAAGCATGGGATTAGGGTTGATCCCGATAAGGTTAAGGCAACTTTTGAATTGCCGACACCACAATCCATCCTTCAACTCCAACGTTTGCAAGGGAAGGTAAACTTTTTACGTCGATTCATTGTTAACTATGCCGAGATGACGAAAGGATTTATGCGATTATTGAAAAAAGGAACACTATACTTGTGGGATGACCAAGCTCAATGGTCATTTGATTCTTTAAAACATGCACTTGTTTTAGCCCCACTCCTTAGTGCCCCGACTACTCATGCGACTTTCTCCTCTACCTGGCAGCCTCACCATCCTCACTTGGAATGGTTCTAGTTCAAGTTCACAGTGACGACAGTGAACATGTGATATACTATTTGTCCAAAGGTCTAATCGGACCTGAACTACGTTATTCACATGTGGAGAAACTTTCTCTGGCGGTAGTATTTGCCGTCACCCGAATCCGACACTATATATTGCTGCGACAGACTACGGTTATTTCTTTGGAGAACCCCATGCAACACATCCTGTCTCGACAGATTATTGAAGGAAAATATTCCAAATGGATCATAATCCTCCAATAATTTGATTTGGTCTTCACAGTTGCAAAAGCAAAGAAATCTCTCGTCTTCTCCAAATTACTATCGGACCTTCCCAGAATCGACCCAGGAGAAGTAGCTCATGATCCATTTCCTGATGAATATGTATACTTGGTTGATTCTTTGGACCCGGAGAAACTTTCTCTGGCAGTAGTATTTGCCGTCACCCGAATCCGACACTATATATTGCTGCGACAGACTACGGTTATTGCTTTGGAGAACCCCATGCAACACATCCTGTCTCGACAGATTATTGAAGGAAAATATTCCAAATGGATCATAATCCTCCAATAATTTGATTTGGTCTTCACAGTTGCAAAAGCAAAGAAATCTCTCGTCTTCGCCAAATTACTATCGGACCTTCCCAGAATCGACCCAGGAGAAGTAGCTCATGATCCATTTCCTGATGAATATGTATACTTGGTTGATTCTTTGGACCCATGGTATGGAAACATTTTGGTCTACCTACAAACCCAACGCTTCCGCCCAACTCTCACATCCGACGATTGTCGTCGTATTCGCCACCAGGAAAAGCACTACCTCGTGCTAAATGATACATTATATCGCCATGGTATCAATACTATTCTCTGGCGTTGTCTCACTTTCAATGAAGCGGAACACGTTTCGAATGACTACCATGTAGGGGCATGCAGTGGTCATCTTTCGGGCATAGCTACTTCCCAAAAAATCCTGCGCGCAGGTTACTATTGGCCCACTTTCTTTAAAGATTGCATTGCAGTGGTCTAGAACTGCCATCCATGTCAAATTTTCACAAAGAAATGCGTGCTCATCCTGCCTCCCTTCATCCAGTTATATCCATTGGTCCTTTCGCTAAATGGGGAATTGACTTCGTCACCTGCAATCCAACTTTGGAAAATTGACACAACTACATCGTGGTTGCGGTCGACTATTTTACGAAATGGGCGAAAGCCATTCCCACTTTTAAGGCCAATGGCGAAACCGCCGCTCTCTTCCTGTTCATTCAGGTAATTTTTCAGTTTAGCGTACCCCTATCTATTGTCACAAATCATGGATCCCACTTTCAGAATCATATGATGACCGAATTAACATCCATGCTAGGTTTTCGTCAAGATCAATCTTCGTCTTATTAACCTCAAGATAATGGTCAAGTCGAAGCCGTAAATGGCACCCTCAAAACCATGATTTGTCGACTGGTCGGAAACCATAAAACCACATGGCATCGGAAGTTGTATTCCGCGTTATGGGCATACCGAACATTAGTCAAAACTATCACAGGCTTCACGCCATTTCAACTTGCATTCGGCCTGGAGGCAGTACTTCCAATCGAGTGTGAAATTCCATCACTCAAACTTGCTGTAGAACTCCTGCCTAGCACCACCGCCACAGAAGAGCGCTTGCTCTCGCTCGATCATTTGGATGAAACTTGTCAAGATTCTACACTAGCACTCGAAGCTCACCAACGCCGAGTCAAAGCTCAATACGAGAAATTTGTCAAGCCTCGTTCTTTCCAAGAGGGTGATCTTGTTCTACTCTATGATCAGAAACATGACCTCTTGGGGGTAGGAAAGCTCCAACCATTATGGCTTGGTCCTTACATCGTCACTAAAGTCCTTTAAAAAGGAGCTTACGAACTTCAGGACTGTAATGGAATTCCACTCGCGGAGCCCCGCAACGAGCTCTATCTAAAGAAGTATTTTGCCTAGTTTCGCACTAGGCGTATGCTTTGTAATTTTATGTATATAAGTTTTGCCTATTGTTTGGATGTCTCTAGATATTTTTTGGTTTTTGAGGTGTTTTTCTCATCTACAATATTTTTCTTTCACACAGATGTCATCATCCTCCTTATCATATGTCGGATATGCGGACGGTGCTAGTCGTCACACTAGACACATTGCTTCAACTGCTTGGGTTCTCTACACTCCTGAGTCGAAACTTCTTGGTTCTGGGGGGATTTTCCTAGGTAATTCCACCAATAACATTGCCGAGTACATGTCAGTGATCCAACTCCTCATGGAGGCGGCGTCTCGTGACATATCCAATTTAGTGGTCAGGTTAGATTCCCAACTCGTCATTATGCAGTTAAACAATCATTACCGTGTCCGTCATCCAGTCTTGTTACGCTATTTTTTAAGGGTGCGACTTTTAGAACGTCAATTTCAAACAATCACATTTGAGCACGTTCCTATAGAATTTAATGCATTAGCCAATTATTTAGTAAAATATGTCTTAGATCAGCATTTGTCACATTTGTTATAAAATATATACACATGAGTATATATATTTTTATCCCATTGAAAATACATAAAAATTTAAAAAACACAAAATCACCAAAAGGTATGTGTATATATATATATATATATGTCATGTCCTGTACAATAGTTACATCAAAAAATCTTCCAAAACTTGGGTGTTTTACAAAAAATTGGCTAAACTAAGCCACACTCTGACACTTATACATCTGCTCCGCCAGCTAGGCCTGATGATCATGATAACATACAACTGCTCTAGCTATCCTCCTCAGAGGCCCCAGGTATCTCTCCGGCACACCTACGGTATGCCGCTGCAAACGAACTGGAACCTCCCACATAGGAAGGGGTGGTATACCCATACTCAAACCCTCCAGGTTTCTAGAAATTTCATGTAAAATCTAGGCATCATCATCCCCGGCGGCTTCCGCATCCTCAACTGGTGAGACACCCATGGGTAGCTGCAGTCCTCGCCATGCATAGCAAGGGGCCCCAACTAGGTGGACAAGTGCTACATGTGTGTCAAGCAAACAAAGCTTCATGTCAAAACATAATTTTCACCCTATTTCAACAAAAAAATTGCATAAACATTCAAAAGACAAAAACAAAGTACTTCCTTGAATACATTGATCATTTCCTTCTTACCATCGAGTCCCCACTGGGTGCCAGGGGACAGCGCTAACTCTGGATCACCTGTGAAGTTCATCCATGTATAGGGATAATCCTCAATCATAATAATATGGGAGTTCAGCCAATCAAAAAATCCATCATCAAAACAATGGCGGACGGGACCCTCTCCAGTCCGCGGAAGCAAAGCTGCCCATCGAGCCTACCTCGGCTCGTGTGGGCCCAATGGCACTGTAATGATCCTGGGCCTCATCAATGGTACCCGCTCCAGTAGGAAAGAAACGATCAATGTGCCGTACCCAAACTCTCTCTGGGTACGGGTCTTGCATGCTGTGAGCTCTGCTCAGACCCGACGGACAACTCCATCACACTAGTCAAAAACCTAAGGCTGCATACAATCCAAGGCTAGTAGCATATGGGCCTTGGTGGCCACATTTTGACTCTTGGCACCTGCCAAGCGAACAATCATCCATAATATAGACCTCAGTGGTCTCAAAGCCACCCATGCAATAGGCACCCTATTGCTCACAGCCTCTGTGTTGCATATGCAATGAGAAAGAATGAGATCAGCAGTGGAACGCAGATCTGCTCTGGACCCTGTCAAGTTGGGCCTCAGTCCACGACATGACAAGCTGGTCAAAAAGTAAACATCGTCTTTCTCAATTGAGAGCTCATTCCCCCAATCCGAAAGACATGGTGACGCTCGTCCCATTATTGAATCAGCCACCTCAGGAGGTCCTCTTCACCCCTCATCAGTTCTAAACGTGCATATTTTAGCAAACCGCATCTACGGAGAGCCATCAAGCTTCCAGCATCAGTAATCATATCTCTTTCTTCCTTTTCATGTTCTCTCTCTCGCCAGATACTCATGATTAACAGCTGAACACCTGCGAATGCAACATTTTCAATCGATTAGAAATTGCCCGGACCACTTCAAAACGTTTATAAATGAGTTCCTAAAAAATGTGTTGCGCCTAACGCTGGCTATAGTACAAAACAGAGCGCGCTAACGCACCCTTCCCTCACGGGAAGTGCGCTTAACGCGGCTCCAGCATTGTTGGCCCGCGTTAGCCGCTAATATTTTTTAGGGCCTACCAAATTTCCCATTTTGAACCAGCAAAACTTCACAAAAATACAATTAAATGATAGCAGGAGGTTCTAGCTCTTACCTGGATCTCGCGAGAAGGAAAATCGTTGCCCGGATTGACCGCGATCGTCAGCTAAATTTTTCACCCTTTTTCACCCCAGAGCTCCTTCACAGCACTCAAAACCGTGAAAATGAAAGTCATCTGACCTCCTTATAGCTATTTTTGGGGCATAACTCTCTTAGCTAGTTGGCAAAAAGTCGGGAATTCTTGCTGCAAATGTGTCGCAACTACTAAGATTTGTTATTGATGTTCTGATGAGTGATCAAGATTCATATGCAGACATACACATGTTTTGACCCTTTTATCGAGCATTCTTTTTACGGTATTTTCTTGCTCATTAATCCGAAAAACCTTAAGTTCCCTTCTTCGGACTCGTTAAACTTATATGAAGTTGATTTCAAGCGTTCTTTTTATGGTTTTTTTCTTGCTCGTTAATTCGAAAAACCTGGAGTTCTCTTCTTCAAACTCGTTAAAACTGATATGAAGAAGCACTGAGCTTTCTTTTTAGGGACCTTTTTCTAGCTCATAAAACTGAAAAAATCCCAAGTTGCCTTTGTCGGGCTCGCTAAACTACCACGACAAAGAGTAAGGAGCCATTATTTTCCTCTTTTTCAAAGCTCTTTAAACAGAAAAAGTGACCGAGTTTTCTCCGTGTGACTCGTTAAAATTTCACGGAGAGCACCGAGTTTTTCTTTGTTGGACTCGTTAAAATTTCACAAAAAGCATTGAGTTTACTTTGTCTCCTTGTACTCATAACAAAATGAGGTAGACGTCCATCGAACATATATTTCTCACTTTTTTGGCTTCGATGGACTAACTCATGAAAAATGAACTATTTCGGGCTTACTATTCTCCCTTTGTCGTGCCCAGTTATCAAGACATGAAAAGGTACCCCAATGGAGTTGTCTTTTACGACATTTTTCAGACTCTCTAAACATGAAAAATTCACCGAGTTTACTCGTCTGGACTCGTTAAACCTAATCAGACGGGACACGAAGTTGTCTTTTATGATATTTTTCAGACTCTCTAAATATTAAAAATTCACCGAGTTTACTCGTTTGGACTCGTTAAACTTAATCAGACAGGGAAAAATTTGGACAAAATGGATACTACCTCTGTTACATTTCAGAAAGGTCGATTTGGTAGCAAAAATATTGAACATGGCACTTCCCAGAAAACTCTTTCGCAGGTAGCCGAACCCTACCATCTATGAGTATTAGCCTTCATCTCCCAGTGTCCCTACACCGGTAAAATCCTAACACACTCTTTGGTGTTCATTAAGCCTTAGCTGCCTAGTACCCTGTTACAGTGCCTTCTATTGTTCAAGCAAATCTCGCTATCTATTGCTCCTCTTATCAACCAAAATGCTCATCCCAGAAATTATTTGTCGTCAGACATCCCCATTTTCTCTTCATTATCTCCATCACAAAAAAATCATTTGGTTTCCGTTTCTTGTTGACTGATGTAGGATGCCTCAGTGCCTACATTTCAATAGATCTCTTCCTATCGACTTCATCATCTTATCTAGGAAGTTGATCCTGAAACCCATCAGTACCTGGATACTTGCAGACATCATTGGCAGGTAGTCTTGTGTTTGATTAGGGGTCTTCATCATTGGCTCCTGATCGAATGATTCTACAAGTGTTCGACTTCAACTCTTTTTATTCACACTCGCTGGATTGTATTGTGCATCTTAGGGACCATCATCATTATCGGTGGCCACCTTCGCGTCTGTTAACATTTTTTATTATCGACTGGTAATAAGATGATTTCTCACATGTTCGACGCCAGCTCCTTCATTCACATGATGAGAAATATGCAGTTTAAGTGAAGCGATGGTCAAGACCTTGGGGAAACGGTTACATAATTAAAGCTATGTTCCCTTCCCCAAGTTGCGATATTGTTTATGGAGACAGCTTCTTCAGCCTGATCCTGTTATGACAGACACTTCCACATTGTGCTCATCGGTGGACAGATTCTTCATATCTCTGTTCTATAGAAATCATGTTATTTAAGCTACTAAGCATGGGAATGCCCGACTCAAGGCAGATACTATATTTTTTGACATATGTTGTTGTTTCAGGTTTTCCTCAGTCTTTCAATCTCTTTATCTCTACTACACACATTATAAAGTATTTTGGCCATCGTCTTCATCTTTGACCTCAGACTTTAGGGGGCATCTGTCACATGTCAAAATACCTCCTCATCAGCTCAGAGGAGAAGATAAATATGGGAGGAATACAAAGACCTAAACTAAACCTACTTCTGCCAAGGTAACGCACCACTATAACAACACAAGAGCGTTCTAACGCACCTGATCAATGAATAGGCCACGTTAGTGGCTGGGGCAACGCTCTGTTTACACTAGAGGGCAACGTTACCCGTGTTTTGATTTTGGAATGGGAAAAACCCGTGGAGAATGATTTGAATTTCCAGCTTTTTCTCACAAGAGAGTCAGTGCAAAATAGAAACTGCAAAGCACTAATCTCTTATTGGGCCTTGCCAAAAACAACTGAACTCTCAAAGAAGGCAAAAGCATGGAAGTTGAGGAAACATCTTGGTTTTTTCTATTTAGAACCGGTGGAAAGAGAAAGGCAATGATTGCTGTCTCCATTTCCTATAAAATGGAGCTGAAGGCTCTTGGTTCAAGGTCGAAGGATTGTCAAAGTTTTGAATACTTGTGAAGTAGAGCATTATTGTTGTAGTGTGAAGGTCAAGAGTCAAAGAGGTTCATTGAGAACTTGTTAACCAAGACATCACCACATTGAGAGATAGAGAGATTGGAAGGTTGAGGAGGGCTTGGTGCAACCGATGATTGTAATCCTCCTTTTTCAAAAATTTAATAGAACTGTATCTGTTTTTTCCATTCTATGTGTTGATATTCTCATTTTTATTTGATTATTTACATAGCATGAGATGAATGGCTTAGATGTGCATTGTTTAAATGTTTATCATATATTGACTTAATTGATAGGAAATGTATGTTATGGTAGAGATTACACGGGTGCTTTGATTGATTTCAAGGTTGAGATTTGGAGCTGGTGAAGAAGGATCCCTGCTTCGCTGTCCATCGCTCTCCAAAAGACTTCAAGATCATTAAAGCGGTAATCTTCCATCTTATTCCATCAAGTTATTTAAGTTGATATTAACATGTATATGCTTTCTTTTTGAACTATACAGCTAATCTTACTGTCTGCCTCGGGCACCGGAAAGCCTTGAGAGGGATATTAGAAAACCAACAACCCAATCATTTTACCCTATAGAAGGGTTATCTCTATGCCCTGGTCGTAGCATAAGGAGGCAGGAACAACGTGAAAGCAGGATTGTTTTGGGGGTCCAAGCTACTGTAGAGGAGGCTGAGGTTGCTGGCTGCTAGGCAGAGTCCTTAAGGAGTAAAACATTGGATGTTTGGAGGATTGTGGATGGACTGTGGTAGTGTTTTACGGCTACGTGTTACAATATGAGTGTCGTTTGGTAGGCCATATGCCATACCACAATGACAAGGCTTGCATGGGCTATTTTAAGGGTTGCTTTTATCCCCTACCCTCAACATGAAGGAGGAGTATCTCTCCTAGCCAAGACTGCAGTTTTCTATAGGGTTGTTTGTGGACTGTTGGAGGAGTTTAGGGATGCAGTAGTATGCCCTAACCATAACAGTCATGAAAAATAGCATGTAAACATATTTGGAGCAGTGTTTTTGAGGTGTGTTGGTTCAAAGGAGTTAACCGGATTTGGATCAGATTTGGACCAACCTGTGGGAGCCATGTATTGGGATTGTCTTGAGCGAGAAGAAACCCCAATTAGGAGAATTATCCACAGTGTAGTATTGGGTGCCATTGATCTAGTGGAGGGCAGTGTGTTTTCTAACCAAAGTAGCTCTAAACGAACTATCTTGACGTGACAAAGAGGATCTAAAGGTTGGGTGAAGTTTGGTGCTGAAGTGCAACACATTGATAGACAAAGGTGACTGCTAGCCTGGAAGTTTGGAGCTCGGGATTAGGCCTACCCAAAGAGCAGATTGGATCAGCCCGTGTACACTCTACAGAAGTGACTTGCAGTAGTGTTAGGTGGTATCCCTCCTGGAGTCTCGATGTGTTGTCCTTTGAAGGAATAAGGGGCGACTAGTAAGCAATATAGAAGTGAAGGGTTGACAGGACGAGATACGACATCGAGTTTGTCACTGTATTTTGTATACCATAGACTGTTGTATTATTTATATTTTGGTTTAATATAACGAATATGGGTGATTGTACATTATTGTATAATTTTGTTAAGAACTTTGTACATTTGTGTATCTGTGATTTAATGCTTTATATTTCCATTGTGCAAAGTAGTTCATGGTTGAGATTCTTGGTTTAGTAGCGTTAGTGATTTTAAGACTCTAACCTAGACTCAATGTCGTGAAAATTCAACATGGTATCAGAGCATTTATGAGCTACTTTGAAATTCATTGAATAAGAGTTCTGCGCAACGAAGTGCAACATGAGAGAGAGTTGGTTAAATTGTAAGTGAAGGGTTCACTACAATGTTGAAGTTGCAGGCATGTCTATTGTATGAGGATAGGTTGGAGGGATTTTCCAACTAAAGGAAGGGATCAAGTTTGCCTCGCAGGTCAATAGGATCTAGGATTTTTCTGAGAAAGAGATCAAGAAGCCAACCAACCCTAAGTAGCTGTATATATGGAAATATTTGGATATGAAGGCGAGATTGATCATCCTTGATGGTGTGACGGATTCCTTAATACCTCATCTGTCCAGGAAGAAAAATGGACATGAGATGTGGATGGATCTTCATAATTTGTTCTAGAATAAGAACCAGAACCCGTTGGGTGTGGAGCCTAATTTTCATCCTGATTCAGAGATCCTTGTTTTAGCTGGATGTATACCCCAGGAAAACTGTACACCCTTGCAGCGGGGGGGGGGACTAGTCCCCCTCGTGGGTCCGGAAATAATTTCCTACTGCCGGGGGTCTCGGGGGCCAACGGTCCCTTATGGCTCGGGCGCCGCCCGGCTAAAAACAACAAATTGCCTTGTAAAAGTATAGTAATTTCTAGTCAATCTGGGCCGTTCATTAGGCAAATGATATGACGGTAGAAGTTATGTTTAGTTCAGGGTTTTTTTCCCTAGAAGGCAACCCCTCTCTTTGTATGATGGTATTGTATTTCGGCTATGTATTACATGTGTATTCTCTGAGTGGGAAATAGATAGGGAGACCGTGAGAGAGAACAGAGGATATTACAGCGAATCTGCTGTAGGTTTTGTCTCTTCATTTTGCTGGATAATAGAAAGGAAGGATTGGTTGTTTGGGGTGGACGTAGCCCAAACTAGGTGAACCACGTATATTTGTGTCTCTCTAGTTTTATGTGTTTTTTGTGCTTGTATTTTCCGCATATTTTATGCGTTGCATTTCTCCATAATATATAATTTTTTCTAACAATCGTACCGTAGCCGAAGGTATATTTAATATAAACTGCAGTAGGCAAGGGTTCCCGGTTCGAGGGGGAAATGCTTAAGATGGTAAGTTTAGGGTCGAGAAATTTAAAGGCCAAAACTTCCAGTTGTGGAAGATGCAAATGGAAGATTATCTGTATCACAAAGATCTGTACCTACCATTGAGCGGAAAAACAAAGAAGTCGATGGCTATGGTAGACAGAATGGGAGATTCTCGATAGAAAGGCACCTTAACAAAGATTTAAGCAGTTTTGTATGCGGGCCGCCTTCAATATTTCGAAGTAGCACTAATAAAGGGTTTGATGCAGATGTTGGCGAAACTATATGAAAAACCCTCGGCCTCAAACAAGGTATTTTTATGAAACAACTATTTAATATGAAGATGTCGGAAGGTGGATCTGTTGCAGACCATTTAAATGATTTTAATACAGTTACCAGTCAGTTAAGTTCTGTAGGGGTAAACTTTGATGATGAAGTTAGAGCTCTGTTATTCTTGTGCTCATTTCTAGAGAGTTGGAATGGTTTAGTAATGGCCATTAGTAACTTTGTCTCTGGATCTAGTACTTTAAATTTTGATGATGTTGTTGGTGCTATCCTTAGCGAGGAAATGCGACGGAAAAGCTCCGGTGAGACATCAGGTAATGCTTTGAGTGCAGAGTCTAGGGGAAGGAGAATGGAAAGAGGAAAGAGCTCAGGATATCGCAGTAAATCAAGAAAAGGCAGATCCAAGTCCAGATCGGGGATAGTGTGCTGGAAATGCGGAAAGAAAGGACACCTAAAGAAAGACTGTAGATCTCGAAAGGGAAAAGAAGGAGACGCGCAACAAGAAAACAATCATGAAGCAAATGTGACAGGTGATGTGTTACAAGATGCTTTGATTCTTTCTTTCGAAAATGTTACTGATTCTTGGGTTGTAGATTCAGGGGCTTCATTCCATGCCACACCTGATAAGAAATATTTTCATGACTATGTTCAAGGAGATTTTGGACAAGTTCATTTGGGTGATGATAAACCCCGTAAAATTGTTGGAATGGGTAAAGTTCTTGTAAAACAATAGAATGGAAACCAATGGCTACTAAAGGAGGTAAGGCATGTTCCAGATCTGAAGAAAAATCTAATTTCAACAGGGCAGTTAGGCAGTGAAGGTTGTGTGACAACTTTCACAGATAAAACTTGGAAGGTCACCAAAGGAGCGCTGGTAATAACAAAAGGTGAAAAGGTTGGTACATTGTATTTATGCAATGGTATTTCTAACTCTGTTAATGCTTTAACTTCCAAAGGAGAAGATGCAGCATTATGGCATCATAGGCTCGGACACATGAGTGAGAAGGGAATGAAGATTCTTCACTCAAGAAATTTGTTGCCAGGTTTGAAGAATGTTGATTTGGATTTCTATGAAAATTGCATTTATGGAAAACAAAAGAGAGTCAGATTTCTCAGAGTTGGGAAAGAAAAGAAGAGAGAAAAATTGGAGCTTGTGCATACAGATGTATGGGGACCTGCTCAGGTATCATCTCTCGGTGGCTCTCGTTATTATGTTACTTTTATTGATGATGCAACTAGAAAAACATGGATTTATTGTATTCAGAATAAATCTAATGTATTTGATACTTTCAAGAAATGGAAAGCTTTGGTTGAGATTGAGATAGGAAAGAATTTGAAGTGTCTCAGATCAGACAATGGAGGTGAATATTGCAGCAAAGAGTTTGATAGGTACTGTTCAGAGCATGGAATTCACAGAGAGAAGACAGTTCCAAGAACACCACAAGAAAATGGTGTGTCAGAAAGGATGAACATAACAATCATGGAGCGTGCAAGGTGCATGAGATTGCATGCAGGATTGCCTTTACAATTTTGGGCAGATGCTGTAGATACTGCTGTTTATCTAATAAACAGAGGGCCTTCAATTTCCTTGCATGGTGGTATTCCAGAGGAAGCATGGACAGGTAAAAAGGTAAACTACTCTTTTTTAAAGCCTTTTGGTTGTGAGGCCTTTGTCCGTATTAATAAAGAAAATAGAACAAAGCTTGAGGCAAAATCAAAGAAATGTACCTTTATTGGATATGGTGTTAATGATTTTGGTTATCTCTTATATGATTATGAAAATCACAAAATCATTAGGAGCAAAGATGTAATATTCAATGAAAAGGTCTTGTATAAGAATCAGTTGCAAGAAAAGAAACAAGAAAAAGAAAGCAAGGAATACACGGTTCTTGATGAGATAACTGAAAAAGTAAAGGTGCCTGAAAAGAATAATAATCAACAACCACAGCAGTAGCAACCACCACAACAGCAACAGGCACCTCAAACACCTAAAAGTGGTGTTAGAAGATCTACCAGGATAAGTAGACCCCCTGAACGATACTCTCCTTCATTATATTACTTATTGCTGACTGATTCTGGTGAACCTGAATGTTATGAAGAAGCAATGCAGGTTGAAAGTTGGAAGAAGTGGGAGAAAGCCATGGAAGAAGGGATGGACTCCTTAATGCATAACCAGACTTGGGACTTAGTCAGGTTGCCTGCAGGTAAAACTACATTGCAGAATAAATGGGTTTATAGGCTGAAGGAAGAAGATGGAGGAAAACAGAGGTACAAAGATAAACTTGTGGTGAAGCGGTTTGCACAGAAGAAAGGTATTGATTTTGAGGAAATATTTTCTCCTGTTGTTAAGTTGACTTTAATAAGAACTATCTTAAGTCTTGTAGCAGTGGAAGATTTACATCTTGAACAGTTAAATGTAAATACAACATTTCTCCATGGAGAATTGGAGGAAGAGATATACATGCAGCAACCAGAAGGATATGAGGTCAAAGGGAAAGAAAAATTGGTGTGCAAGTTAAATAAGAGCTTGTATGGCTTAAAACAGGCTCCAAGGAAGTGGTATCTAAAATTTGACAAGTTTATGTCTGAACAAGGTTATACTAGATGTCACTCTGATCATTGTGTTTATCTAAAAAAGAAAAATGATGGCAGCTATATTATATTGTTATTGTATGTAGATGACATGATTGTTGCAGGGTCTAACATGCAGGAAATAAATGTGCTCAAACAAAAATTGGCAAATTCATTTGCAATGAAGGATTTGGGAGCTGCAAAACAGATCCTTGGTATGAGAATAACCATAGATAGGAAAAATCGAAAATTAACACTATCTTAGAATGAGTACATACAAAAGGTGTTGAAAAGATTTAATGTGCACAATGCAAAACCAATTAGTACACCATTTGCTAGCCATTTCAAACTTAGTAAGGAGATGTGCCCAAAGACCCAAGAAGACATGGATTATATGTCTAAAGTTCCATATGCATCAGCAGTTGGAAGCTTAATGTATGCAATGGTCTGCACAAGGCCTAATATTGCACATGCAATGGGAGTTGTAAGCAGGTACATGAATAATCCAGGAAATGAACATTGGATGGCAGTAAAATGGATTCTCAGATATTTGAGAGGTACCACAAATCAAGCATTATGCTTTGGTGGTTCAAACAATGCTCTACAAGGATATTTTGATGCAGATATGGCAGGTGACAGAGATAACAGGAGGAGCACTACATGATATGTATTTACTGTAGGTGGAACAGCTATTAGTTGGGTTTCAAAAATCCAAAGTGTTGTTGCACTTTCAACAACAGAAGCAGAGTATGTTGCTTCTACAGAGGCTAGTAAAGAAATGATTTGGTTACAAAGGTTTATGGGTGAATTGGGTCAGAAGCATGATATGGGCACGTTATACAATGATAGCCAAAGTGCCATTCATCTTGCAAAGAACTCAACATTTCATTTCAGGACTAGACACATACATCTCAAGTACCACTTCATACGGTCAGTATTGGAAGATGGAGAGTTGAAGTTGGAAAAGATACACACTAGCCAGAATCCTGCAGATATGCTAACAAAAGTTGTAACTAGGGAGAAACTGAGAATGTGCTCAATTTCAATTGATCTTCAAGGATGATGATGAAGATGAGAAATAGCCAGGTCCAAAGAGGAGTCATTGTCTAGCAAATGAAGTAGCGGTGGAGTTGCTACAATTAGTCTCCAAGTGGGAGATTGTTGGGTGTGGAGCCTGATTTTCATCCTGATTCATAGATCCTTGTTTTAGCTGGATGTATACCCCGGGAAAACTATACACCTCAAAATGGGGAAGTGGGTGCGGGGGGGACTCGTTGGGCTTCTGGCCGTGGTCCAGGGGGCCAACTCCCCTGCACCTGGGGTCCGGCCAAACAGTCGCTGATCTGGGGCTTCGGGGGCAAGGCTGGGGTTTGCTAAAATAGCAATGTTAAGACTGATTTTGTGACTAACTCTTCACCGCTAGATTTAAGATTGTCATGTAAGACCAGTTTTACCCCAAGTAAAACCGCTTTCACTATGTTAATTATGAAGCCCCAAAAGGAATAATTAATTAAACCATAATTTAATTATTATTCCCAGTCATGTTTAACCCAAAAACAAAGAAATTAATGAGATAAACCCATAGTTATCTTATTATTTTCTAGGAATAATTATTTAAATAATATTCCTTGTTAAATATGACCAAATCAACCACCATTAATCAACTAAATCATTATTTATTTGATTATATCCCAACTACTTCCTTAAAAAGATAAATAAATCATTTATTTATTTATTTTTCACTAATCAAGGGATTTGACCCAAGTCAAACACCCTTTCCCTCCAACAAATAATAATAAAATACGACGGAGATTGAGTGCGGGGGAACCAGCCGAAGTTTTCCTCCATACCCCAAGAGCCCCCATAGTGACATAAGATGCTGAGTTGGTCACAGTTTTCTTCCACATAAGACAGAGTTAACATATTTCTGGCGCATCTTGTCAGCATTAAATTTAAAACCCACACCACCTATTTAAAGAAGATTTTTATTTGTTTTTCAAAATTACTGGTGATTTGTTGCGCTGCACCTTGTTTTAAGCTTTCCTCCACCTGCAAATTTGACCAACCTGTAAACTTTTCTCACGTAAATTTCAAACATGGCTAAACGGTCATCTTTATCAGGTTCATCTAGCCATATCCCTCTCATGGATACTGAGAGGGATGTTCAAGATACCCTCTGTTTAATAATTCACGTCCCTTTCTACCAGCAAGTTATCTTGAATGATAATGCTTCCCCTGTGTATTCTGGCATGGTCAAGTCTGGAGTTTTGTCTGCATGCATACCAAAAACCCATATTTTCCCTGAATTTATCTATTGGTTGGTATCCGTCATGTATCCAGGGAAGTGTTTGGTCATGAATTCCCAGGGAGTGAATGTTCTGCAGTTGTCTTCCCTGTTAATCCGCCAAGCCCTTTGCTATCCTAGGTCGGAGTCAGCCATCCAATTTTCTGATGAGTCACTAGTACAATATTATGATAATCTTTCAGGAGAAGAATTCAATTAGTTCATGTTTTATTTGAAGCCTAACATGAAGTAGTTTCAGCTAGATTGCAAAGAGTTTGCTATGAGGGTTTTTAATGCTGAGACTCGTCCAGTATTGAGTAATATTTCAAAAATTTTGGGTAAAGATGATGATAATGCAGTGGATAAATCAGTCCTAGGGGTGTTTTCCATGATGATGAAGCTAGGAATGGTGCTGGATATTCCATCATATTGGCAAGAAAAAGTCAATTCACAGCTGATGAGCCTTTCATTAACAAGTTCTTTCAAATTTCCTTCATTGATTGTATATTTGTTCTTATATCAGAATGTGGAAGAATTCATGCATTTAGGTCTAAATATTATGGATGTAAATAAAAGAAGGCAATCAGTGATATTCTGGATAGATTTAGTTAGAAGGGAGCAAAATGAGGTTGGGTTGTTTTATTTTGCTAGCTATTACATGCCAACTGCATACAAAATATTTAATTGAAGTCCTCCTCCCTGTTTCTTACCCAAAGCTCAGGAGTTTCTACATTTAGGAAACAATTGTAAATATGGATATTGGTTTGTTTTTTAGGAATATTATGAAATAAGGCTATATGGAGCAAGTGTTGAGCCTTACAGACTCCCAACTTTTGTACCAATGAGGATTTTTGCTTTAGAGTTCATTAGACAGAGTCTAAATGTTGATCAGGTTCATTTCGTGCCTATGAAAAAAGGAAACATGTATAAATTTCCCATGGTTGTAGGCCCTTTCATAGTAAATATGAGGCAGGTATTTGATGAAGTAACAAAAATGTTAGATGACCTGCATATGCTACTAGGAGAAAGTTGGGTTTATGACCCATATAGTGTTATTTCAAATAGAATAATTGAGAATGGGTATTCTGCTTTCATTCATGAAAGTATGCTAGAACAAGAGAAGATAGCATGTAAAGGTGTGATGAGTTCAGTAGATGCAAACATTCAAACTCCCATCATAGCAGAGAAAACAACTAAAATAACCAAGGAAGTAGTTATTGATCTAGATGATGAGGAGCAGGGAGCCAAGAAGAGAACAAAACATACTGAAGAGCCTACATCTAATGCACCTGGTTTTTCTTTACATTTGGGAGAAGATAAAAATGCTCCTGCTTCACCCAGGAATCATGAAGCTTCTCATGAACAAGTGCCCTTGATCAAACAATTGTTTTCACAAATTAAAGAAAGAAATCAGAGGATGAAGGCTAGCATGGAGGCCCAAGATGAACATCAAGTTACTGCTGAGCAAACAAGATTGTTAACTGTAATGGATCTTGAGAAAGATCAATTTAGAATTGCCCTGTCATAGCTTACAGATATGTCAATTGGTTCTTCCAGCAATTTCAACATTGTCAATGTAACTGTGGATGTAAAGAAAATTCAACTGATGGATAAAATGAATTTGCATATGCAAACAAGTCAATTGATTGTAAATGAATTCACAAAGACTAATGCAATGGAAATAAAGGCGGAGAATATGTTGGGTATACTAATTAAACAGTTGAAGCTAGAGAAGGCTAACTCAAGAGCCTTAACAATTCAAAATGAGGAATTGAAGAAAATTATTATAAAAATTGGAGTAGACCATAGTGATAAGACTATTGTGCAGAAATTCATGCAAAGTGCTGAGGTAGAAATATCCACATTAAGGAAGAGGTTAAAGTTACCTATTGGAGAAAATTCAATGGCCACAGAAGTTGCAGAGGTAGAGGAGGAAAAGGAAAAGCTGTTACAGCAACTCATGCAGAAAGATGAAGAACTCTCCAAAATAAAGCAGACTACAATTTCATTGCAAAATCATATTGATAATCATAATTGTACTTTTTTTTTTCCTACAGGTGATGAAGACCCTCAAGCACAAATTGTTCAATTAAATACTGAGTTGCAAATGGCTGAAAGAGATCGAAAGAAGGCTCAAACAGATCTGGAGATTGCAACAAAATTGATGAAAGTCATGGAAAATGAAGCTGATAAGTACAAAATGGATTTCTGAAATGCTAAAGCTGAGATTAAAAATCTCAAAGAAAGACTAAAAGGAAATCTCTCACTGATACAAGCTAAAGATATCATTTGGACTGATATCATCTCAAAAATGAAATCTAATTGGTGTTTCCTGATGATAATTTCAAAAGAGAAAAGCCTTATTTTAGAATGTGAAGAACCAATCATGTCTGATAAGCAAAAAGGAATTAATAGTGCCATTTGGGCCAGAAGATTTATTGATTTTATTAATTCTAAATCAGATCAGAAATTAGAGGAGAATGATATGCAGGACATAATTTTGTATGCAGTATAAATTAATAAAATGATTGTCAGAAATGATCTTAGAAATGCTGTAGAAAAGAAGCTAATGGAAATCAAGGAAGCAGTAAGTCAGTTTGATAAGTATTTTGATAAAATGACAAGAGTAGGCTTGCCATCATGTTGGGGAGTTGAAGGAAATATTTTTCCATGGAGCTCTTATGAGAACTTACCAGTGATGACAAAAATCAAAGTTGATAATAGGCATGAAAAGACTCAGGTGCTTAAAGGAAAGACAATGGTCAAATTCTTGTAGAGACATTTTCAACTCTTGTGGATGGTAAAGACTCTTTTCACAGAAAGGCCTTCTTATGATCGAATTACTGCATTCAGATTGGAATATCACAATCTAACACATTCATCCAAGACAAAGGTAGAAATATGGAAAAAGTGCAGAGCTTGGACAATAGACCTGCCAAAAGGATCAGCAACAAAGAAAGATAAATCAGTTGACCAAGGAAAAGAAGCCACATCATCTGCAATTCCTATAGATTAGGATATTTATTTTATGTTATTTTATGAAGATAATGTAATTGTAACAAGACATTTTCAAGGCATGTAATAGACAACCTTCGAAGTCTTAAAGGAATTTTTGGTAGTTAAGATTGGTTACAGTAGTTCCAAACTACTTTTTACTGTACTTAATGTAATTTTCATGGGAAGGAAAGGTTCTGAGTTTTGGACCTTCAGACAACTATATTTATACTCAGAGATTCAAAGATTAATGAATTAGTAAGCAAGTTTCTGGCATTTTGTTTATGTTGAAATGTATTCAAGTTTACATTATGTATTTTCTATCTATGAATAAAACAAGGTTATGAGCAGCAAGTCCCTTTTTACTTCTGTATATAAGAGTTAAAAACCTTATATGGGCTCCTTTGTTTTAACTATTACTTTCATATATTTATTCTAGGGTTTGGGGTGATATTTTCTGTATAAAACAACATATTAGTTTGGACTTCTTTTTACACTTTCTTCTAGTCACTTCATTCAACATCAACAAATGGTAGCATTATGAAGAATTCATCATATTTGATATTTAAGGGTTTGATTATAAATACTTGAGGGTTAATAAAACAGAGACATAAATTTTTTTGACATAATCATATAAATGTCTTAAGCACTGATTCCTTATCACAGCTAATGGATTGTCTCTTGAGGTACAACATTAATTGGCGTTGTTGCCGAGGATCGAAGATTCGAAGGTTTTCCCTGGGTTTTGTTCACATTTCCTATGGTTATTCAGAGAGGAGGAAATACCAAGATGTGCTTTATTTTAAATAACTCTGGCTCCTAAGAGGCTTCACATGAGGTCAAATACCTCTCAGTAAAAAATCCCTATTCTGTCAGATCCATAAAAGTTAGTTTCAAAGAAAGGCCAGAAAACAAAAATATTTTCTACACCTGATGCCACACTGCTTGCACCAAGCAACAGCTCTCATATCTCGTCATCCAAGGAAATTTCCCTGAAACTCATTTTATCAGAAAAATAATCCTTACCGTCACCCATTCATTTCCAAGAACCAACATTAGAAGAGATATCTTTTGAGTCAGTATCATTTCCATTCATAGAATCTCAACCTAATTCAGTTGCCATCTCTTCTGCTATTTTTCATATACCCCTTCCCATATCAATTGTTCCACCCCTTTTATCTCCACCTACAACTGGTATTCATTTTACCCCCGCTCAAGGAGAATTCAATCAGGGCATAAACATGGCAACCCCTAATTTCTTGATGAATAGATATGCACCATTAAATATACCCCAACCAATGAATGCAATGCCTCAGGAGTACCTTAATTTTCTCCCTAGATTTACTAGTGAAGATGAAATAACTTCAGAACAACACTTGCCTTTGTTTTGCACTTTTTCTAAAAACTCTAATGTAGAACATATTGATGTTGTAATGAGACATTTTGTGCAGTCTCGAAGTGGAGAGGCAAGAAAATGGTTCAAAGGATTATTAAATGGTTCAATCAATGATTGGGATGAATTAGAAAGACAATTCATTGAGAGATGGGGTGAAAAAAGAGACCATGGTTATTCTGTAGCATAATTTAATGCTATAAATAAAAAATCAAATGAAAGTATGACTGATTTTGTCAAAATATTTAATAAGTTGTACAATAGTTTTCCTGTGGAAATGAAACCTCCTCCTATTGGAGCAAGGGTTGTTTTTGTTGGGGCATTTGCATCATATTTCAATTTTACCTTGAGAGAAAGAAGAGCCTCCACTCTTAAACAGATTCAAACTGATGCCTTAGAAATTGAGGCAAACATGACTGCTACTGGAAAGCTTCAAGACAAAGGAAAAGCTAAAGAAGAAGATTCATCACAAGATCAAAGGATAGATGATATTAATAAGGTCCTTAAATTTTTTTCCAACAAATTAGTAAAGATGGAATTAGATTACAAGAAACATGCACAACAAAACATAGGGGTTTTCAACCCCCAATTCAGAAAAAAACCCCTACAAATTCTATAGAGAGCAAGAAAAGATCAAGATCAAGTCCAAGCACCTTTATATATAGAGGCAGCCCCATCACATTCTGCTGATAATGATCAGAAAAAATATGAAGATCAAATTTCTGTTGTGTATATAGAAGATGGTGAGATAGAAGAAGAGAGTGAGAAAGGATATGCAGAAGAATGTAAAGAAGCTGATGTCTCATTTGATCACGAAGAAATGGATGATTATTGCAAACAATTTACTGATTTTACGCAAGCAGAGTTGCATAAAAAATATCATTTGAGGTCAAAAAAGAGGTTGAGAACTCAGGATGATGAAGGAGAGGAATCAGAATCAGTACCTACTTCAATGGCGACTCCACTATAGAAGAATCCTATTAAAAAACCAGATAAGGGGAAACGACCCATGAATCAAGAAAAATATAAAGAGAAGCAACAATCTGAGGCTCCTCAAATAAAATCTAATGACCCTAATATTTTGGGGAAAATTGTTACTGTTCCTGATCAACATGCAAATTCAAATAAAGGCCAAGAAGAACCTGAAAAAGTTAACAAAACAAAATCAAACTTTCAGTTTGTCTAAAGTTATAAAAAGTAAAGATTAAAGTACCATTTCTTGAGTTGGTGATCAAAACACCTGGTTATAAGAAAGAAATTGCAGAGTTTATTAATTTATCTTAGTCTAATGAGGTGGGTGATATAGTGAATTCGCAAGAAGAGAAACCAGTGGTTACTTTTGGACCTCATGTTGAAGAGGTAGATTCTTCTGTTCCACCTTTTTATATATTAGTTCTTTTGCATGATTTCGTTTTCCATAATTGTATGCTAGATTCTGATGCATCACATCATCTAATGCCACTATCTGTGATGAAAGAGTTAAATTTAAAAATCACCAAAACATATAGAGACCTTTATTCCTCTGATTCAAAAAGGGTGAAGTGTGTAGGTCTTATCGAAGATATGGTTGCTTCCTTAGCTCAAATTCCAGCTAAGAGTATTATGATGGATGTGGTAGTAGCTGATATTCCAGCCAGATTTGGTATGTTGTTGTCTAGATCTTGGGGGGAAAAGCTTGGACAAGTTTTGAAATTGGATTTCACATATGCTATTATTCCTATTTTTAATGGGGAGGAAAGGAGGTTATACAGAGAAACCCGATTTTTGAAAACTACTACCAAGAAAGATGCAGGTAATTCCCTATTTATGGTCAAGAGAAGGAGGTTCTCTCTTGCTTTATGTTGCATGAAGATGCATAATTTGTTGAGGATTCACAAAAACAACTCTCTTTAGCCAATGTACATAAAGAGCTGTGTTCAAATAAAATTTGGAAGTGTTATTTTCATGGTGCATTCTCTAAGGAGGGTATTGGAGCTGGATTCATATTTATATCTCCTAAAGGTAACTTTTTACCTTTTTCCTTCAAATTGGAATTTGAATCTACTAATAATGTAGCTGAATATGAATCATTGATTCTAGTCCTACAAATAGCTAAACAGATGGGAATTCAGTGTATATCTATTTTTGGTGACTCTGAATTAAGCATAAGACAAATTAAGAATTAGTGCCAAACTAAACATCCCAGATTGAGGTCTTATAGAAATGAGGTGTGGGATATAGTTGAAAATTATTTTGAAGCTTTCAATTTACAGTTTATTCCTCGAGAAGAGAACAGAATGGCAGATTCATTGGCATTTGCAGCCAACACATTTAAGCCACCAATTAATCCAAGATTGAGATATGAAATTGAATTGAGATACAGGCCTTCAATCCCTGATAATAAAACATTGGTAGGTTTTTGAGGATGATGAACAAATTAATCAATTTATAACAATGATTGGAAGTTTTGAGGATAGTCAAATTGATTTAGAAGTTGATGAAAGTGGTCAAAGTGATATGTCTAAAAATCTGAAACATTCAATTGGTGATCAGAAGATAATTCAGCTGAAGGATAATATTTTTCCGAGAGGTTTGGTACCTCTTGAGAAATTTTTTGATGCTAATGATGTGTTAATAAACTAGAAAAAGGTATCCCAAGATGGGGAAATGGAGGATTGTAATTTATGAACTCAACATGAGCCAAAAATAGTCAAAATTTTTAGAGGAGTTCCTAAGGAGTACAAAGAAAGGTATGTAGATCCTTTTAAACAATTCATGGATGTATTTGCATGGTTATATGAAGATTTGAAAACTTATTATTTGGATATTATTGAACATAAAATACCACTGAAAGATGGGGTTAAACCACACAAGTAGAAGCTCAGAAAAATTAACCCACTATTGATGGCTCCAATTGAAAAAGAGGTGAATAAAATTTTTCAAGAAAAAATCATAGTTCCACTAAGATATTCAGATTGGGTTTCTAATCTGGTACCAGTCAGGAAGGAAAATGGAGAGATAAGATTATGTGTGGATTTCATAAATTTGAATAGAGCTTCCCTAAAAGATAACTATCCTTTACCAAAGATGGATTTTGTTCTGTAGAAAGTAACTGGAGCATTCAAGTTATCCATGGTTGATGGTTTTTCTGGGTATAATCAAGTGGCTGTGGAGAAGGAAGATAAAAAAAAGCTGCTTTCACCACACCTTGGGGAACATTCATGTATGCCAGGATGCCATTTGGCCTCATGAATGCAGGAGCAACTTTCCCAAGGAAAATGGATATTACTTTCGTGGGTGATAAATTTGTAGTTATTTATCTTGATGATGTTACTATTTTTTCAGGTTGTGATGATGAATACTTAAAACACTTGAAGAAAGATTTCTTGAAATGCAGAAAGTTTGGATTATCAATAAACCCCAAGAAATCTTTGTTTTCTCTAGAAGAAGGTAAGTTGTTGGGTCACATAGTTTCAAAAAAAGGAGTGAATATTGACCCAGAAAGGGTTGAAGCTATACATACATTTCCACTGCCTAGAAGTAAAAAATATATCCAAAGGTTTCTAGGAAAAATCAATTTTCTGAGAATATTTGTTCCAAATTATGCTGAGATTTTCAGGACAATAACAGATATGTTAAAAAAGAATGCCGAAGTAAAATGGGACAAAGATGCAAGAGAATGATTCGGCAGAATTAAAGAATCTCTCCAAGAAGCTCCTGTCCTAATCATTCTATATTACTTAAAGCCTTTTCAAATCTTCTCATTTGCATCATCTTCTACTATTACTGCTGTGTTATTACAAAAAAATGAAGAAGGGAGTGAACAACCTGTAGCCTTTTTTAGCAAAGTCCTTAGAGATGCAGAGCTGAAGTATAATATCCTGGAGAAGCAGGTATATGCTTTAGTTAAATCATTAAAGTCTTTCAGAACTTATGTACTTCATTCTCAACTAGTAGCATATGTGCCTAATTCTGTTTTAAAGGATGTGCTAATACATAGTGATGTGGAAGGAAAAAGAGGAAAATGGATTTCCAAAATCCAGGAATATGACTTGGATATCAAACCAAAAAAGTTAGTCAAAGGACAGGGACTTGCCAAATTGCTGACAGAATCTAATTTCCAAGCTTTGGGAATTAGTTTACTTGCGCTTGTAGATGAAGTAACTGAAGAAACAGATCAGATTAAGACAAAGTCAGAATTAAGTACAAATTTCTTTGTTCAGACTGGTATAAGGATATCATTCATTATCTCTGTTTATTTTCTTGTCCTCCTTCAATAAACAGAGCTAAGTACAGAGCTCTGAAACTTAAAGCTCAACCTTATGTTATAATTGAAGCTAAGTTGTATTGGAAAGATCCTGCTGGTGTATTGATGTTATGTTTGACAGAAGAGGAAACCATGGAGGTGATTAAAGAATATCATGAATGCTTGTGTGGAGGTCATTACAGCTAGAAAGTAAATTCTTATAAGATTCTTAAATTAGGTTTTTATTGGCCCTCTTTATTTGTTGATGTATACAGAATTGTTAGAAGTTTCTAGAAATGCCAATTGTTTGCAGAAAAGAAAAGGTTAGCTCCTTTACCTCTTCTTCCTGTATTTATTGAACAACCTTTCAGACAATGGGGATTGGATTTCATTAGAGATATTAATCCACCATCAAGTGGGAAGTTTAGGTGGATTCTAACTGCTACTGATTATTTAAAAAAATGGGTAGAGTAAATTCCTACTAGAAAGGCAAATGATTTGGTTGTGATGAAGTTTTTAGAGGAGAATATTTTTAGTAGATTTGGATGTCCAGTAAAGATTGTAACAAACAATGCTCAATTTTTCAATTCAGTCATATTCATAAATTTTTGTAAGACTTATAATTTAATATTATCCCACTCTACAGCATATCATCCTCAATGAAATGGGTTAGCAGAATCATCTAATAAAACATTGGTGAAAATACTAAAGAAAACAATCAATGAGAACCAAAAGGATTAGGATTAAAAGCTGAATTTTTCTTTATGGGTAGTGAGGATGACTACTAAAATATCCACTGGTAATTCTCCTTATGAATTGGTATATGGTGCTCAGGATTTGTTTCCCACTCAACTAGCAAGACCAGTAATTTCTTTCCTTCAAGACTCTCAAGAGGAACCTAATTCCTGGATCAGAACACTAAACCAGGTGATAGAATTAAATGAAAGAAGAAATAAAGTCAGAGACAATTTGGTCATTTATCAGGAGAAAATGAAGTCTATTTTTGATAAAAAGGCAAGAGAAATCATGTTTCAGATTGGAGATCTGGTATTAAGATGGGATACCAGAAGGGAAGAGAAATGGAAACATGGTAAATTTTATCCTTTATGGTATGGTCCTTACAAAATCTCTGAAGCCAGATCAAATAATACTTTCATGCTGGAAGATCTTGATGGAGAAGCAGTAGAACTTCGTGTAAATGGGTAGTATCTGAAACATTATTTCCAGCACTAAAGGCAGTTAGTTTATTATTGTACATATTTAGTTTCTTCTCACTGTTTATTTCTCATCAATCAATTTTTGACTCCATGCCCAAAGTGAAGGCACTGATCTACAGGTTCTTAGTGTTTCGCAATAAAAAATACTATCCCCAGGTGGAGCCAGATGTTGTGGATCATATGCATATCCTTTTATTTTTCAAATATTTGAAAATATAAAAATAAGAAATTGTTGGAAAATATGTTAAAGTATCAAAATCTTATACTTTAGCATGAAAAAAAGATGTATGTTCATCAAAATTTAAGTTAAAGTTTAAAAATTTAAACTTTATAGTTGTGGGTTCGATATTAAATGTTAAACATTGATTGGTTTGATTGGCGAAAAGTGTTGATCATTAAAGTCCTTATCAAAAGGCCCAACCCTCGGGCACAACTAGCACAGTGGATACCATGATGAGTGCCTCCGCATTTGACCGTGTTGACTATGGGGACAGTAGAGATGAATGGCGGAGATTGAGTGTGGGGGCACCAGCCAAAGTTTTCCTCCATACCCCAAGAGCCCCCGCAGTGACGTGAGATGCTGAGTTGGTCATAGCTGTCTTCCACATCGAGCAGAGTTAACGGCTTTCTGGTGCATCTTGTCATAATTAAATTTAAAACCCGTGCCACCTATTTAAAGAAATTTTTTATCTATTTTTCAAATTATTTTTGATTTTCTGCACTGCACCCTATTTTAGCTTTCTACCACCTGCAAATTTGACCACCCTGTAAACTGTTCTCACATAAGTTTTCAACCATGGCTAAACTGTCATCCTTATCAGGTTCAACTAGCCATATCCCTCTCATGGATACCGAGAGGGATATTCAAGATACCCTCTATTGAATAATTCACCTCCCTTTCTACCAGCTAGTTATCTTGAATGATAATGCTTCCCCTGTGTATTCTGCCATGGTAAAGTCTAGAGTTTTGTTTGAAAGCATTCCTAAAACCCACCTTTTCCTTGAATTTATCTATTGGTTGGTATCTGTCATGCATCCAGGGAAGTGTTTTTTCATGAATTTCCAAGGAGAGAACATTCTGCAAGTGTCTACCCTATTAATTTTCCAAGCCCTTTTCTATTATGTGTCAGAGTCATCCATCCAATTTGCTGACAATTCGCTGGTACAATATTATGATAATCTTGCAGGAGAAGAATCCAATCTGTTCATGTTTTATTTGAAGCTTGACATGACATACGACCCAATGCGAAATGTATTCACACAATGTATCTACTCACACATTTCATTTTTACGCAAGCTTAAAAGCACACATGAACACACACACATGCAAACTATGCTTGAAATGGGGAAGACAGGCATGCCCCCCAGCATGGTGTCTCAATTCGAGGTGCATGCCCCCCAAGCTTCAGTCCATTGAAAATGGAGTGAACATTCAAAACAAAAAGGCGAACTGAACATGCTCGTGTTTCATTATTTTAACGAGGTTGACACACTTAAAGGAACTATCCTCAAACAGCTTGTTTCATTGTTTTTAGGAGCTCAACACAAGTAAAGGAACTATGCTCCGAGAACCTGGTTTCATTTTTTAAAGAGCTTGATACAGGGAAGAAACCGTGCTCTAACCGACTTACATCAAAATGAACAAGAAGGTAGTGCTTCCAAGAGTTCCACTCCCAGTGGAAGGAAAACATCCTGGAAGTCAGGACCCAATGCCCCTAGTACACTATGCACGACGGTGTCTTCACTGAGTGTGGGCACATGGTAGGTAAACACATAGTTGACCTACGGTGGATCAGATACAATGGGTGAATAAAAACCAGGAGGGGGTGATGGCGGACCAGTTGCCATATTAGGACCAAAGAACGAAAGCTGATCAATCGTCACGATCCGTCCTTCATGCGAAAAACAGGCTACACGAAAAAGGGAGGAGACGAGCGCTCCCATGGCATAGGTGTAATCGCACCCCAGGAGCAGATTGAAATCCAAGGGGCCTGGAATTACCATCACGTCCATATGGACGGTTTTACCTCCCAAAGTAACCAGTAACCTTGGAAGGATCCCCAACGGGTTTGACTCGTCCTTACGTTAAAAGTCAACGGTTCTGCGCAACAGCGCAAGTGACGGTGAACCAAAAGCTTGCCATGTATTTGAGGATAGAATACTAACGGAGACACCTTCATCTATAATGGTCGTCGAGTACAACTGGGACCAAGAGCTACCTGCTATGATCTCGAAAGGCACGTAAGACGGAAGGTGGAATCCCTGTAAATCGACTCCAATCAAAGGAGGCGACCGGACTACTCGGAGGGGATACCACTCGAATCGAGAAGTTCTTCCCCCGGTGTTACGGAAGAAGGAGCATCCTCCATAACCTCCATCTCGAAGGCGGGAGGGATATCCTCCGAAGCCTCCATCATGGGAGGCGGAGGAGGAGCTTCTTGAAGCTACGGACGGGAGAATCTTTCTCCAAGTACGAAGAATACGAAGAAATCGAGAAGGACATGGGAGGGGTGTGAGATCCACTCTCGACGAGAAAGACCTAGTGCACCATGGACGGGGCCGGTTCAACCAGATCCTACAACCAATGGTTGGTCGTGACGGATTCACTGAGTCGAATTTACAGGGAGAGTGGGAAGGACCAAAGATGACTCTTGACTCAATCGTAGGATCGGTAGGCGGAGGACTCAAAGAAAGCAGGTCTATAACCCGGGTGGAAGGCGTGGTGTAGAACTCGGTTGGGTTGTCCAAAACTCATTTGGGTTCATCCATGTAAGGACAAAGGTGAATGGCATGGTGCCCTTCACACAACTTACGAGGATTGGTGATCTTACTCACGCTTCTTAGGAGCCTTATCGCACCGAGTTGAAGACGTGCCCCCAACCTGACTCCTGGAAGTCAAAGGCAACGGCGGACGGCCATTGCCTTTGACTTCCGGGAGTCAGGTTGGGGGCACGTCTTCAACTGGTGCTAAGCACCTTGGGAATGCCAGGGGTAGTCTCGAAGAAGATGGTCTCCCGTGCACAACATGCAGGGGAACTTGACTTTCTGTGGAGGGTTGGGAGGTATATCAAGAGGAGGTATTTCAGAAATAGTAGTGGCAGATTTAGCCTCTCTTTTATCGGACTTCTTCTTCTTTGTCTTCTTCTTCTTCTTCTTAGCCACCTGGTTACTCGAATCTAGACTTTCGCCAGGTGAAGTAGAAGAGGCGGATGCGAAACGAGGGCAGAAGAAGGGAGAGGTCCACCTTGGAATCAACATGATGTTGTTTAGGTGGAGGAACTTATTGAACGGTGAGTGGAGATATTCAGGGACCACAGAGGTTGAAAACAACCAGACAGAGCAACCCAACAGTTAACCCGAGAAGGGACAACGTTGCCATGTAAGGAGCACCAACATTCCCAAAAAGAGTAAAATGACCGGGGATTCCCTTCGAGGATTCCTTGGTTGGTAAACTCTGAAAAAGTTGCCATCAAGACTCAAAACCACACACGAGCTGAAAAAGAGTCAAGACACACGATCAAACGGTCAACAAGCAAAATCTAATAGGGCGTGTAATCATGGGTGATTAATTTTTTACCACATTGAAAAATAAGAAACTTCACCATTTCATGTTTCAAGAGTCGAGAAACAGTTGAAAAGATGACTCTATCTCTTTCAGATTTGACACAAGCGTGAAAGGACAAGCGCTTGGTGATCCTTTCAAATTTAGGGGAGTCGGATAGGATCAAAATGATCGCTCGGGAATACTAGGCAAAAGGGTGTACCAAATAACCGTGAGCTCGCAATATACACCTTGGTTTCAATAATGAAAGAGAAATCGACCAAGGACTTTCCGTATGTGCGAGCAATCTCCCGAATGTTGTGTTCGGTGTATCACGGGTATAGGGCGTGCAGACTCGACTTCCTATGGATAAAGGATTGAAACCTAGAGGGGTATCCCTTTATATACGCGATGGTATGGGGAGCACAGTCGTGCTACTAGCGCTATCTAAAGCCAAAAGGCGAACGGCAGCTACTAGGTTTAAAGATGCTGGGAACACGTCTCTAGCCTAGACCTCTAAATGTGTTTCCTTAGATTTCAATGTCTGCCTTAGTGTAAATTGAGTAGATTTTAAATTTGATCTTCAATTACGTTTCGGTTTTAGGCCCTAACAAATGTGTGGTCTCAAAAACTCCTAAATGCAAAGCTACATGCCACGAGTACATCATTTCGTTCGATGAAAACTAGCTACGGAACAGTTGAGAGTTTTTACACAAACAAAATGATCGGAAGACAATCAATGATATCTCTAATGCAACTAATGAAATCGAAAACTTTTCATTCAAATCACTAATTACTAGTAAAATCTAAAATATTTCAATTTTTACTAATCAACCAAAAGCAAAAGAGATTTTTTTTTTTTAATTTTCAATGTTTGATGGCTAGATGCACTAAACAAACCGAAAACAAAGAGAAACAATTTGAGAAACGATATTAAGAGAGCAAAAACAAACAAATTTCACTCAATGACACAAACAATCAGATCTCAAATCGACCAAAGTCTCTCAAAACCAAGAAAAAGTCTCAAAGGTTCCAATGGGACCAGTGTAATCTAGGTCCAAAGAAAGACCAAACGAAGTTTGAATGAAGAGAAGAGTAATCACCCAAAAATCGTAACGAAATGGTGAACGACCACTAGAGAGAATGTGGAGGGGCAATCGAGAAGAATTGATCGGGATTAACAAAACACCAAAACTCCTAAGGAGGGCTCGATACACACGACCACTAGATGCCCTAGGGCTTAAAACATGAAATCGATTGAGAAAAGAAAACAACCAAAGGACGAAGGCAAATTCTCAGATCAAACAAGACTCCAACACACTCGGTGTAGTTGAAAACCAAAAAGAAATACAACGATCGGACCCGAGAGCTCGGGCGAGAAAACCCTAATTCCTCACGAGAGTGGCGCGGCTCAGTGAGGTTAGTGAACGCGCGTAAAGAAATTGGCGCGAGCAATACAAAAGCAACATGCACCAATTGGCGCAAGCCGTCGAGCTAAAAAGCGCACCCTGTACGAGTTCCTCGACCAAAAAATAAAAAAGAACTACTCCAGAAGCAGATCAATGATATCCAAGCAAACCAAGAAGCAAAAATGGCAAAAGAACCCAGCCTAGAAGGCTAACCAAGCAAGGAAAATCGCGAAACAATCAAAACGAGACAATCAAAACTAGACGTTCCCTAGCGGAGTCGCCAAATTTTTGAGGAGGTAAATCCCCTCTGCGGACAGAGGCGATCCCTACTATCCCAGCACGGGTCTAGCAACAATCATCAAATGCTACAGCACAAGTTCCTAATTTCGAATAAACAGACAAACGATGGAGACCTATGTGGAGTCCAGTGCTATGATTCATAGAAGAGACAACGTTCCCATTCCTCAGCCTCGGCAGATCACGATCCCCACGATCTCCGTGAATGGACACCTGCACATGCAAGAAACAACACGAATACAAGCATAAAATCCAGAATACGCAACTATATATCAGTCAGAAAGGATATAACTCATCATTATCATAAGTGAAAAACAGAGTGGAACCATAACCAGTAGTCATTCATTAATAATAAATCGAAAGAGAGTACAACCAATGTTTTGACGCTGAGGTATCCTTCGGAGGGGTCTCCAGTTGTGCACGTCTCGCAAAGCCTGCCAGGGTGGGACAAGCCTCTCTTAGAGTCTCTCGACGATAGTCTCCTTGCTCAAGTTTGGCCTTAAGGGAAAAATGAGGGCTCTTGCAGCATGAAGGCTCTTGGGAATTTGAGAACTTGGAGATTCAAGGCTTAGGCACTTCAAGACTAGCTTGCAATTGCAATGAGCTAGCTTTTATAGATGGAGGAATGGGAGTTGGGATCCCTATAATTGTGGGATTGGCCCTATCTTCACGGAAGCTTCCATGAGAGGTGGCAAACCACTTCCCTTCCATGGAACTCCCGGAGCAAAACCTCCCAACTCAAGATAGATAGCAGTTTCTGAGTCTGTTGAAATGAAACTTCTGCCATTCTTATTTAAAAAACACTCCTTAAATTGGCTGGTGCAACTGCGACTCTGGGACAGAGCGCCAGTTGGCGCGGCCTCTTTGTAGGATTTTCCTCATTGGCGCGAGTGCTGAACTGGATACCCGCGCCAGTGCAAAAAGGGATGTTTTTATGGTTTTTTGCAAGGAGATGTCTTTAGGGAAATTTAAGCTCATGTTCAGAGGAATGCAATGATAATGGTTTCAAGGCATGACATTGCTCACAGGTCACAAAATGGGCCCTCCAATGTGCGAGACAGGGAAAGGTAGGGACGGTGACAGATTACTATGTAACAGTGATATTCTGGACAGATGTAGTTAGAAGGGAGCAAAATGAGGCTGGTTTGTTTGATTTTGCTAGATATTACATGCCAACTGCATACAAAATATTGAATGGAAGTCCTCCTCCCTGTTTCTTACCTAAAGCTCAGGAGTTTCTGCATTTAGGAAACAATTGTAAATATGGAGATTGGTTTTTTTTTTAGGAATATTTTGAAACAAGGCCATATGGAGCAAGTGTTGAGCCTTACAGACTTCCAACTTTTATACCAATGATGATTTTTTCTTTAGAGTTCATTAGACAAAGTCTAAATGTTGATCAGGTTCATTTTGTGCCTATGAAGAAAGGACACATGTATAAATTACCCATGGTTGTAGGCCCTTTCATAGTAAATATGAGGCATGCATTTGATGAAGTAACAAAAATGTTAGATGACATGCATATGCTACTAGGAGAAAGTTGGGCTTATGACCCATATAGTTTTATTTCAAATAGAAGAATTGAGAATGGGTACTTTGATTTCCTTCATGAAAGCAGGCCAGAACAAGAGAATATAGAATGTAAAGGTGTGATGAGTTCAGTAAATGCAAACATTCGAACTCCCATCATAGTAAATAAAACAGCTAAAATAACTAAGGAAGTAGTTATTGATCTAGATGATGAAGAGCAGGAATCTCCTCTTACATTTGGGAGAAGAAAAAAATGCTCCTGCTTCACCCAGGAATCTTGAAGCTTCTCATGAATAGGTGCCCTTGATTAAACCGCTGTTTTCACAAATTGAAGAAAGAAATCAGAGGATGAAGGCTAGCATGGAGGCCCAAGCTGAACATAAAGTTACCGCTGAGAAAAAATATTTTTAACAGTAATGGATCTTGAGAAATATCAATTTAGAATTTCCCTCTCACATCCTACAGATATGTCAATTGGTTCTTCCAGCAATTTCAACACTGTCAATATTACTGTGGATGTAAAGAAAATTCCACTGATGGATAAAATGAATTTTCATATGAAAACAGGTCAATTGATTATAAATGACCTCACAAAGACTAATGCAATGGCAATAAAGGCAGAGAATATGTTGGGTAATGTAATTAAATAGTTGAAGTTAGAGAAGGCTAACTCAAGAGCTTTAACAGTTCAGAATGAAGAATTGAAGAAAATTATTATAAAAATTGGAGTAGACCTCAGTGATAAGACTGTTGTGAAGAAACTCATGCAAAGTTCCAAGGTAGAGAAATCCAAATTAAGGAAGAAGTTGAAGTTACCTACTGGAGAACATTCAATGGCTATAGAAGTTGCAGAGGTAGAGAAGGAAAAGGAAAAATTGTTGCAGCAACTCATGCAGAAAGATGAAGAACTATCCAAAATAAAGCAGACTACAATTTCATTGCAAAATCATATTGATAATCATAACTGTAATTTTGTTTTTCCTACAGGTGATGAAGACCCTCAAGCAAAAATTGTTCAATTAAATACTGAATTGCAGATGGCTGAAAGAGATAGAAAGAAGGCTCAAACAGATTTGGAGACTGCAACAAAATTGATGAAAGTCATAGAAAATGAAGCTAACAAATACAAAATGGATTTCCGAAATGCTGAAGTTGAGATTAAAAATCTCAAAGAAAGAATGAAAGGAAATCTCTCGCTAATAAAAGCTAAAGATATCATTTGGACTGATATCATTTCATAAATGAAATCCAATTGGTGCTTCCTGATGATAATTTCAAAAGAGAAAAGCTTTATTTTAGAATGTGAAGAACCAATCATGTATGATAAGCAAAAAGGAATTAATAGAGCCATTCGGGCCAGAAGATTTATTGATTTTATAACTTCCAAACCAGATCAGGAGTTAGAGGAGAATGATATGCAGGATAGAATGTTGTATGCAGTAGAAATTAATAAAATGATTGTCAGAAATTATCTCAGAAAGGCTGCAGAAAAGAAACTAATGGAAATCAAGGAAGCAATAAGTCGGTTTGATAAGTCTTTTGATAAAATGACAAGAGTAGGCTTGCCATCATGCTGGGGAGCTTAGGGAGATCTTTTTCCATGGAGCTCTTATGAGAAATTACTAGTGATGACAAAAATCAAAGTTGATAACAGGCATGAAAAGACTCAAGTGCTTAAAGGAGAGACAATGGCTTAACCTTGTGGATCGTAAAGGCTCTTTTCACAGAAAGGCCTTCTTATGATCGAATTACTAAATTCAGATTGGAATATCACAATCTGACACATTCATCCAGGATGAAGGTAGAAATATGGAAAAAGTGCAGAGCTTGGACAATAGATTTTCCAAAAGGATCAGCAACAAAGAAAGATAAATCAGTTGACCAAGGAAAAGAAGCCACATCATCAACAATTCCTATAGATTAGGATATTTCTTTTATGTTATTTTCTTAAGATAATGTAATTGTAAGAAGACATTTTCAAGGCATGTAATAGACAACCTTCGAAGTCTTAAAGAAGTTTTGGTAGTTAGGATTGGTTACAACAATTCCAAACTGCTTTTTACTGTATTTAATGTAATTTTCATGGGAAGGAAAGGTTCCAAGTTTTGGACCTTCAGAAAAATATTTTTGTACTCAGAGATTCAAAGATTAATGAATGAGTAAGCAAGTTTCTGGCATTTTGTTTATGTTGAAATGCATTCAAGTTTACATTATGTAATTTCTATCTATGAATAAAACAAGGTTATGAGTAGTAGGTCTCTTTTTACTTCTGTATATAAGAATTAAAAACCTTAATTGGCACTCCTTTGTTTTAACTATTTCTTTTATATATTTATTCTGGGGTTTGGGATGATATTTTCTGTATAAAACAACATATCAGTTTGGAATTCTTCTTACACTTTCTTCTAGTCACTTCATTCAACATCAACAAATGGTAGCATTTTGAATCATTCATCATATTTTATATTTAAGGGTTTGATTATAAATACTTGAGGGTTAATAAAACAGAGACATAAAAATTTGTGACATAATCATATAAATGTCTTAAGCAGTAATTCCTTATCACAGCTAAGGGATTGTCTCTTGAGGTACAACACCTCTTAAAAATCTTATTATGAACCTTTTCTAACACACTTCATCCTTGGCACACTTGAATTCACTAACACTCCCTCGAACACACTATTATTTGTTCATTTCCATGCATTTTGGCCTAGTTCTCCCTTGTGATGCCTCGACACTCCTTAACACTCCTCAACATGCATTGAAATTTTCTAGCATGTGTTAGGATGCCTTTTAATTCCTTGGCATGCCCTAACCCTTCCTAGTTATCATGCCCTCACAACTACCCTTACTTAATTTTCAACTTAGTAACCCAACTAAGTCCTCGCTTGACTATAGGAGCTTGACCAAGTTACGATTACCACAACTAGACTATGTTGTTGAATTGTGTAGCTTGGGAGGTACTCCACAAGCCTAGTGAGATGGTTTTGTGTGAGTTTGACCAGAAAAGGCTTTGTGGGAAAATAACCCAAGCGAAGGGGCTTTGGACCCGAGATGAGGTTTAAAATATAAAAGAAAATTAAACAGGAAAATAATATTTCCTAAGGTCTAAGTAGATAAAGTTCATAATTTCTAGAGAGTTCTTAAGAGGCCTAGCTAGGAAAAGCTATTTAAGGAGGCCTTAGTATGAAGCCAAGAACATCAAGTTAGAAAGATCTCATTTTATCAAGGAGGCTAGGAGAGATGTGGTCCTAAAATAGGTTGAGTTAGAGGGCCGAGTAAGTGTTGCTAAAGGGAGGCCATGATCATCCACCAAGAGTAAGATCATCATGTGAGGGTTCACAAGAATGTCACATACCTTAATGGGTTCGAGATAGGACCTAGGATGCCATATTTTTTGTTCTCTTAGGGAAGATAAAGCTCAAGGGATGTGACTCATGAGAATTTGAGCACGTGATTTCAATGGTGTTTCTGTGTGAAGTCCGCATCAAATTTTGAAATAGTAGAGAGGGTTGAGATCCTACCTTGTGGTGGTTACTAGGTTTAAAGGTTTGTGATAAATACCAACACAAATGGAGGAGGGTCTGCACTAGAATTTAAGGCCAAAATAGAAGTAGTCACAGGTGTAATATTGACTGAGGTAACTATAGTTTGAGGGTCATAGAGATCTAAAGTTTAGGTCAAGATTCAATCAAAGAAATGACTAGAATCTATGGATCCATATGAGTTAGGCCAAGTCTCTTATGGAGGAAAGAGTTGTATTTTTTGCTATCTATGGATATGGTTTGTTCTAAAGAAATTAGAATAAAAGTATATAGGAACTTGACAATTCTTAGCATGCGCTTGGATGCCTTGGAATTCCTTGGCATGGTTTAAGATAAAAAAAATTTGAGATCAATTATTCACAATTAAGAGAGAAGAAATAGAGGATGATTTGGCACTTAAGGTACGCTAGCACTTGGCCCCTGGCATGTATTGGAACTAGTGTTGGTATGCCTAGCATGTCCTTATTGAAAACGTAAGGTTATAAACTATTAACCCTCATATGTGTTCATTTATTTTCATTTTAACTTGGTGTTCCCTTTTGTCACCTGACACTCCTTGACACTTTTTCACATACCCTAACACCTGACACATATTTTCATGCCTTAACACATGACATGTATTGGAATTATTGGCATGCATTGGCATTCCTTGGCACTATCTGGCACATGTTAGCACACCCTAAAATTTCTTTACATGCCCTAGAATTCCCTAGAATGTCTTGTCACTCCCCCCTTGGCATGCTCGACACTCGCTGACACTCCCCGACACACCCTCTTATTCATTCATTTCAATTCATTTAGACTCGATGATCTATGTTTGATTGGGTGCATGTCTAAAAAGAGTTCCATTAAGAGAATACAAAATTTCCACACCATTACTGACATAAGTAATTGCAACATTCTACTTGAATGACATCAGGAAACTACACAAGATATTTTAAGAATTACATTTAGGGTTTTTTTAATGGTGTGGGAATGGTAAGAAGTTAGTGGTCAATATTGTGATTGTATTTCTCATTAAAGTTCTTATCCTTATGAGATACTTGTCTTGAGAAAATGAAACCCTCTTCATGCTTACCCTCCAACTCTTAGTCTTCTCAAAATAAAGGCCAACTTGCATAGTGAGGGAAGGCATGTTGGTCTATCGTGTGCTAAGTGACTAGGTGAGAGTGTTAATGTACTATGAGAGGGACTGAACTATTTACTTTGTGTAATCTATGGATGACATGTTGTAGGTGTGTTTCATGGAACCACAGGGCCACTAGAAATATTGTGTAAGCTATAGCCCAACATAATCAATGCCTTGAGAGAAATTTGTGGAGAGGGATCAAAATAAATTATATTAGTGAGTCCACCAAAAAATATTTACTAAAGAGTGAAACCATGGTGATCAATGCCACACATGGAGTCTTTTGAGCTAGGCATATTTTTTTCTAAAAAATTTGTTTGGAGTGTCACTGAATTGGTGGAATTCTCAAATCCATGACATTGTAAATTATGTAGGAATTTTGTTGCTAATTTCTTTATAAAGGCTAAGGTTTTCAAGGAGAATATAGGATTCGTAGGGTGTTAGGGGAAAAGAAGCATCAATTTCTAGCTCTTTGATATACTAAAGAATATGGATGATACGAGTAGTTGATATAGATTATATGACATTGAATCCACCTTGAGATGGAGGGTGTTATGTGTTAGAGAAATTAAGGAGATGGAAGTTAAACAATTTATCTTATCATGACATTATCTTGTGATGTTTTGTTATTATTATTTGTTCTTTAAATTTATCTTTTCTTATCATCAAGATTAATTCCAATGAACAAATATCAAAAGACACAAGATGTAGGCACATACCAGGGAAAAACCCCACTCTTTAGGGAAAACCGGTCAAAATTCTTCCTTCAGTAGACTTAAGATGAGATGACCAAGACCTTTAGACTATAGAATTACTCCATCAATTCATCCCTTCACTGTGTTAGCACTGAGATCTCCACGACATCGAGATCTCCTTTGCTTGCACCTGAACTCTATCCTCATTACCTTGACTGAGTTTGAGATAGAAACATAGCACCAAGCATCATTACTGAGAACATTGAGCATCATCATATCATTGAGCATCATAACAGAGATCACCAAGCATCTTCATAACATTGAGTATCATATCATAGAATTGATTTTGTGGTAGATATGTGTTGACACCAAGGCATTCATGTTTTGCTACAACATCATAGCATGAAAGCTAATTGAATCATAGCATAGATGGTTACCTGAATTCTGTAATAGGTTCGAGACCTTATCCTCCAACGCTGAACCTCTGATCATGATCTGAACTGTATCTGTGGTCCAAAACTTCAAAGATGACCAAAATTTTGTGGTAGAAATTCAAAAATATACCCCTGTATATATAATTGTTTCCCATAGTTATTGATGTATAAATTTTAATACAATTATGTATTGCCTGGATTCTCCTAATATAATAATTATATGCCATTTTTAAATACATAATCATTTCTAAAAAAATCTCCGTGGAATTTAAAACAGATCGCCAATTGCAAACACATGAAGAAATATCATTCACACATAACACAAATGTTTTTTTTTTACCGGGAAAGCATAAAGCTAAAAACCCCACGATCATATATTATGTATATATCATGGATCATGAAACAATCTCATAAAAAACCCTACTCCAAGAGCTCTCAGTACAATATACAATCATCTCACACTGTCATGTAGAAATTTGGCAAATGCCTTAGCCAATTTTTTGCCTCACAACATTCTACCTCCATTGCACAATCCAAGTTGATTACAAATACCAATTCGATGCAATCATGCCCTCCTTGACTGCGCAATCCTCATGAGAATATCCAATGTGTGTTTGGCTTGCAAGAGTGAAATCTGATGGGGCCCAGCCCTTTGATCAAAATCTGCGTTCAAAATTTTAATCAGAAACCTTATTACAGGTCCCGAACTTATGTTATATAATTGACGTTAATACATGCAACGATATATCCGGTTTTGGAAAGTGTGCAGATATGATTTCAATTTCTTATGCATCCGTAAGGTATAGTGGTTGATTTAATCTAATTTTCAATCACCCATCGGTTTATTCTCTCGTCCTTGTGGGTGGCTCGCTTTGACACCTATCAAGTCTCCTTGGATTCTATTCCTCCCGCGTTGCATCAAACCCTAACGTTATCCGCTATCACTCATTTCTCTTCTACTCGAGTGCTGTGAGGGTTTAGTTGCCTCTGTCTATTCTGAGGGTTCCTTTCACCGTGGTTATTCTGGTTCTGTGTGTCTTATCCTGTGGTTCTTTAGCTAGTATGGTAATATTTTTATGCTCCATGTTCTCTGTTTGCTGTGGAAAAAGGTTTTGATGAAATCTATGGTGGTATTCAACGGCTCTTCACTATATGGTGACTGCAGATTATTTTCGTTCAGTTTATTTGACTGTATATGTTTGTAACATAGGTCGAATCTTCGGGGCTTCTTCGGTGGTCTTCTTCAACTCAACTTTTCTCCGAAGGTGAGTTAACTTCTATGATTCAACCTTATCCGCACCTCTTCCCGATTTCTAACGTAAATTTCTCCTTACGAGCAGGCCTTCGTTGTGTTCGGCCTCGTCTTCCTCTCGACTCAACGCCTTCTATTACTAGGTGGGTGTAATGATTTAAATTTTCTCGTTCTCATTTTTATTCGATTTCAGTTTCTTCATCAAATATTTTCCTTCTAGGTTAATAGTTTCTTGTCTTTTTGTCTTCTGCAGGTCGAACAGACCTGACTGGTTACAAGTTCTTGCCTTCACTGAATTCAACCCCAAACAGATGGGTAGGGTCATTGTCTTGTAACTATTTAGAAATTTGTGATTGAATTTGTATCGGTTCTGGGCTTTGTTTGCATCCCTCCCTGCTGTAGACTCTGTCTCGTTGGTTTGTTTATAAAAACCCTTTTCTGGGCAATTTGACCCAGGGTTTGTAAACTAATTTTGTTTGGTTCTATTTCGGCCTTTTGACTGTCTGTATTCACCCTTTGTGTGTGAGCATTGTTCGCTCAGGGTTTGAAACCCTCTTCACACACTTGTTATTACAAAATGTATGATTTCGAAAAGACTTCTTTATAAATAGTGAAATTTCTTTTGGTTTCGTTAACTGAGAAAATGTTTCTTTTTGTTACCTAGAATTTATCAATGAAATATGTACTGATAACACGGACTTCTTTTTAAGTCTTCGTTTGCTAGAAAGTCGCTACTGTACATAGAGGTTTTCAGTTTTCCATATGTATTTCAAATTTATGCAATTGTTTGGTGGTTTGTACGCATGTTCTTGCTCCTACTCGCCTTAGCTTCAACTTCTCATTTTCTTGGTTACAACATACGTTAACATAAACACTTAGATAGGAAAAATGAATATCAGTATTGGCTATAGACACTGGTTCACAGATGGATTTGTTTCTGAAAAAAAACTCTGGTCTCCTTTTTATTATCTTTTTCCTCTTGCTATGATGGAAATCTAACCCTTATAGTATATATTTTTCTGCTATTTATAATGTTGTAGATAATAATTTTGTTATTTCTTTTTTTTCAGTTGAAACTAGCAACTGTTCCTCCCTAACTACATTTTCAGATTATATAAAAAAAAAAACTCTAATTAAATCTACAAAAACAATTTGCTTTCCTAATTCTACTGTTCTCTTCCAAGAAATAAATAATAAAAGAAAACAAATCACAGGTCCAGTAACCTGTCCACAAACAAGTGTAACCGTGAGACAAATAAACACGTCTTCTATCTACTCCGAGTTAGATGCTCCTGCATCACAATCCAAGATAGTACAACTGATATTCATCTGTCTCTTTCACCTACCTCTCAACTGGGTCTCCACTGGATATGACATGCATGTAGTTAACAGTAGTAAATCTTTAATTGCATGTGATATCACTCCATGTGAATTAATTTATTACTTAATTCATTGATCTCTCACTAGTGTATCTTCAGTTACAACTAGCACAACTGAGTTTAACTCAGTTGAGTTAAACTACTTTACAACTCACATAACTACACATCCAACTCTGTTACAACTTCGAATCACTCAGTTACAACTAAGTCCACTTACATGTGCCCCCAAACAACCTTAGAACTTGAAATTCCTTCAACTAACTTGTTTGCCACTTTAGTTAGTTGATTTCAAGTGCTCCATGAGAATAGATTAATATTTATTGTCCAAATATTATCAAGGGATAATAATAGTCGACATGCATCTATAAATAGACATGTGATCTATAAGTAGACTTCGCACATACATCTAAAAATAGAACATCATCTATAAATAGAATTTTCTCATCCATTCCAAAAATAGACATACACCTAAAAATAGCCTGTGTCGACCCCACCTAGTGTAGGTGCTTAATTTTCACTAGGATCAAGTATGTTTTTTTTGGATGCCAATTTCATTGTTTCTGGTTGAAAACTTCAAAAATTGATACGACATGACAGTGTGAAGTGTTGTGTCTTGATTTGAGCTGACTTGAAGACTGATTGAGGCTGACTTAAGGAGGCAACTTTGAAGAATTGTATCACTTGACTCGAGGGTTGTCTTCGAAGTATATTTCGAGGATGATGACCTTGAAGAATATGACTTGATGGAGGAGCCTTTTGACAACCTAATGTTACATGATTTAAAAGCCCAAAAATTGTATCAATTTAAATCTGTAACAACTAACCTAGAAGTCGAAAATTGGGACCTTAATATAAATATGACCCAAGCATGAAACCCATGCTTCAATAAGTCATTTAATAATAATAATAATAAGTTATTTTGACAAATACATTGATAATGAAGACCGAACCTAGTTACATTCTTCAACATTATGACTCTTAGAGCCTCATCCTTCATGTTGATGAAATTTTTTTATTATTTACCCCTTGGATAAGAACCACAATTTATGTAAAGTCCTATAACTCTTCACTTTTCAACAATGTTCCCATATCTTGTGCCCAAATTCCATAATTGTGTTCATTAAAATTTATAAGATCTAGCTTGAAACTCATAATTTTGACCCACTGATTTGATCCTATATTTAATTCACAATTAGAAACCTCAAACCAATCCACTAAACAAATCTGACATTTTAAGAGTCTCTACAACTTGCATAAGACTTGTAGGAAACATGCTACATATCAAACCATTAGTTTTAATACAATGTTGGAGAATCGAGGGGTTTTGTATGTTATAAAACTCATATTATAAAATAGAGGCGATGTCTAAATACATTGTTACAACACCTAAGAACAACCAAACATAGTTCAACATACTAAGAACTACACCCAAGGAAAATCTTTAAGAACATGACAATTGAGTCACATTTCCGAATGGGGCTTCCACCTCGAATTGTGTGAGATCTAATTGGGACTTCATATCGGGGAGACCCCTTGTATGTTGGCAAGATCCAACACCGTCAACTTGTTCCATGCTCTTTGATGCCTCCCATAGTTCCACCCTGAATATTGGAACAAAAAACTTTTGGTTCTTCACTTTCAAGATAAAACTTGGAATGTCTTCTAAAATTTCTATTGTTGGGTATGGATTCATAAAGGGATATTTAAAGTAAAGCCTTTTAAATTTGAGGGAACCTAGGTTGAGGATATTTTTAAATCTTTGAATGGGGCTTTGGACCTAATGTCCTAGGGGATAGGGGCCCTAAAGGGAAGGAAAAAAGAGTAATTGATAGGGTAACCCCCAAAAATGGTGATAAGGGGATTAGGGGCCTCATTATCACAACCCATAAGCCCTTAACCCATAACTACTAAATTTCCTATCCCCTCAACCCCCAAGACATAATTCCTTGACCCCTACACTCATAATTCATAACCCATTAATCCCTTGAACCATTAAATCTTAACCCACTAACCCCTAACCTAGAATCCATGAACCCTCTAAGCCTTAACCCCTTATCCTCTTGATCACTGAACCTTAACCCATAATCCCTAACCCCTAAACACCTTAACCCTTAACACCTAAATCCCCTAACTGGATAATCTCCAAATCCTCAATTTGAATTGCTTGCAATATATACACTTCATGTTGAGATGGAACCTGTAGTGCTCTCCCACATAAGGAGTTGGTAATGAATAGATCACTCATAAAGAAAAGGCCTCTCTAGCCCTAATGCATAAGGAGTGCACCCTTGATACAAATATTTTTCTTGCTAAAAAAAACTCAATTGTGTAAATGTAAAACATTGTACATAAGATAAAATAAAATGATATTATCCACATAAATGCTTTAAATAGCCTCACGTTAGCCATGAGTGGTGAGTCGGGGGGTGAATGTTGGGAATTATCAAAGTTATATCATGTTTAATTTCCTTTGAATACATCGTGAGGTTGTTCTATAATAAGGTTGATGCATCATCATAAGGGAGCATAACACATTTTTGTGGGGGAGCGATTAAAATTTTAACACAATTCAAGTGACATACACCTCCAATGTAAATGACATTATTTTATGTTTTTATCAGGTTGTTAGAGAGATTATTTGTAGACAATACATTCAATGTACTTGGACTTCATATTTTCATGACCTCAACTCTAAGATGAATTTGTACTAGGAACATTTTATGCAAATGAGAGGGGGTGTTATTGTTTAACACACATACACAAAAGAGAATTGGATATTGCCCTTAGATTCCCCTTGCTACGTTAGAAGTGGTTTTACATTGGAATCAAGTTGAAACTAATCATCATGATCTTATTCTTCCCAATAACATATGCCAGCTTATCCATATAGACAAGATAGAGTTAGAGGGTCACCTCATCTGTCGAAGCCTCATTTATTATGAGATTTAAGAGACATTATATCGTCTTTATTAAAATTCAAATGGTTCTTTGTCTACATTCTTTAAATACATGTCTAGCTATTTTTATGAGGGATTTCCTTGGATTTAGATCTTTATATAAGGCCTTATGTTCCCTTCCCCATTTGAACTCTTTTAAGGGGGTCACCTCCTTCCATGCTTCCTTGCCCTCTTAGGGCCAAAATTGACAAACCAAGATTCAAACTCCTTCAACTATAAAATTGGTGAGGCCTCATACTTCATCTTGTCCCTCAATGGGACATATTTCCTCAAAGAGAATTTTGAGGATTTCCCATTGTAAATTGTATATTGGATGTCATAGGACCTGTTACCCCACTTTATATATGGATTTTTAGAGGAAATTTATAAATTTTCATTGCCATCCCAACCTCTGGGATTATTATCACATTGATTATTTTCCAACTAAGGTATATGCATCTATATGTAACTCATGGATGTATCATTAGTTTTATAACACCTTTCCTTAGCCATCTATGACCCTAGGTGTAGGAAGAGGTTTCTTTAGCTACTACATTTAGCTTGAAATGTATGCTCCATGTATGTATTATATCTTCAATGTGTATTATTTCCCTTGTGATCACATAAGCACTCTATTCTAACTCTTGATGCTTTGGCTATAAGTTCTAAGCTAGATTATTCCATGGTGTTTCATAATTTTACTCAAATAAGCATGTCATCTTGATGGTTTGGGAATATTCTTGGTGATTTGAGTAGGTGCTACACATCAACCTTAATGTACCCCTTATTTCGGTTAGTCAAATTTTAGCACATGTCATTCCATAGGACATTCATTCATTTTAATCAGGGGACATCTTTATGATTAAGCATTCAATAGATTAATGGAAAATTAGTTTCCCTTTTGTCATTTGTGATGAAAGAAAATAAAAAATTGAAAACCAAAATCATTAAAGATACACCAGAATGATGTATCTAAGTCTAAATTCTAAGGTTTAAGTGCAAATTCATGTAAATGTTATATCTATAAGTTGTTCCAAATTGATGAAAGCATCATTCCCTAAGTACTATATATAAGAAAAAGGAGAAGAAAGGAAAATAAGGCCCAATGAATGGTAACCCATGATAATGAAATCGAAGATCTCAAAATGATTACTGCAACTATTGCTAATTGTTTCCTTTGAACACTAAATGAGTGGTGTGATGAAGGAAGTATCCTGAGTATAAATCAACTAGCCTTAGATGAATTCCAAATTATTGAAATATAATAGCGAGAAAGGGTGGCCTTTGGGTAATATCTTGGGCGATAAGCCGCACTCTCTAGTTCAAAAAAAAATCTTGAATCCCATTTACTTCTATTGCCACCAACATCAATCTAATAGAAAAAGGGTAAAAACATAACATTGATGATATAAAAAAAGTTTGGGCTGGAGAGCCAAGCTGAATGCATGGAGGGTTGAAACACCAAATGGAATGCCAGTAGGAGATGTTGCATTATCTTCAATGTTTATGTAATAAAATTTTATTAAGAGGGATATAAAACAAACTAAAGGAGATAGGACTGGAGTGGGGTTGAATAACAAATGAAGCACATATGCATTGAGAAGAACTCCTTGGAGTGAGGAGCTTCCCATTTGTTGACAATGATTATGTTTATAAAGCTCATCAAATGCATGGATGAGGGTCACATGTTGTGCAACGGGGGAGGGAAGTTAATTAGCACCCTTGGGTGGCTCTAATGCATCGGGTTAGACATAATTCACATTAAATGTGAGTGTGGATCCAACAAAATCTCAATAATTTACTATTCCTTTGATTATTCTTCAAAGATTAAGATTAGTTTAAATACCCATGAGAAAGGAATTCTGACATCCCTTGCACCAAAAGTTGAAAAATATATCAAAAATTACAAATCATCTAAAACCCATCTTTATCTTTATAACAATATAATGATTTTTATTTTAATTAGAAAATTATAATTATATATATATATATATATATATTAATTAAATAAAAATAATATTAAAAAAGTAATCATGCACCTACATTATGGTTAAATCACAACTCAACATACTTTGACTTGAGTAGGCCCTCATAGGGTTACTTATTTATGTTGACTTGAGTAGGCCCTCCTAAGATATATTTTTTTGCAAACACTTGTTATAAAAAACAATGGAAAACGAAAAATGATTAGCCTTGAGTAATTACATCCTTTCTACTGTACATATAATGTTAGGCCACCCTAGGGTTCAGGTTTTAGCACTGCATAGATGGGTTCAATGGAGGCGGATAAGAAACATCAGGAGGAAGCATTTACAGTTCTAGATACCCAAAGAGACATTCTAGAGAAATGCACTCTACAAAGGAAGGAAATCACTTACCACTATGCTTCACTAGAGATTTTTTCTCTAGAATAAATTCGAAGAACTTGCAGAGAAGGGAAAAAACCTGGAGCTCAAAACTAAAGAAACTAAAGAATTATTGGAAAAAAGAGAGAAATCGATCGAATTGAACGATGAAATGTATCTCACTCGCTTAGAAGAGCAGAAGAAAGCCACCCTCATGGCCATTGAAAGTGAAAAGAGTGAAAATGGTCTCAAGTTCCTCTGTGAAAAATTGTACGTAGAGGGTCTCTTTAAATTCATCGTGGAACATAGACAAGGTGTAATCATGCTTAGGTTATGCTAAATTCATTGTTGGAGAGTGCTATTGATCTCGCTTGACTGGTTTTATTTCCCTCAAGGGTTTTTACGAAAAGGGTTTCGGGAAAATAGTGAAGGACCCAGGGTTGGCGAACCAGAGATGGGCATGTTCTTTTTTGATGGAATCATTGCTACCCCTCCTGGAGAATCCCACAATGGGAGCTGAGTGGTCCGCTGTGTCTCCAAGTACGAAGGACTAGGCGAGGGTTAGTGCAAATGAGTGGAATTCGAGGATCAATGTTGATGTGGATCCTACCAATGCTGCCAAGCCATTGGAGGTCCAGAAATTCTTGCAGCTAATGGCTACTTTTAGCATTGTGGCTGAGTTTCTGAAAGATTATCTTTGCAAGCTTGTACTTGTAGTATCATGGGGCAAGAAAGTTTCGAAGCTCTGTGGTGCTTTCGTGCTTATAGAGAAAATGTTAGGTTTGTTTCTGCGAGACATTATTGGTTGTTTATGATGAATTCGTTATTTTTAAACTTTAATATGACCATGAGAAAACTTATGCATACTCTTTTTTCTCCATATGTATTGTCATCATTTGTCCATATTTGTTCTAAAAAACTTGGTATAGAATAATAATAGTACATTGCCAATGAGGATTTTTTCGCTGGTGAGGTTGATGTTCCATTCCTCTAGCTGTATCCTCAACTTGAATGTTGCCTCACAAATGGATGCTCCATTATCCTGTTATTCTGCCTAACTTGTATGGTCAAATAGGTGAGGTTAGGTGTAATTTCCAGATAATTTATTATGAATATATGGAATGGTCAGCTATCCTCTTGTAATCTCGTTGACTTGCTTTTCTGGCCATTCTTTGGATGAGATGAAGAAAGTTGCAATTCCTAGATGATTTTCTATGAATAGAAATAATAATCAACTACTTTTGTGGTTATTTCGTGGATATTTTATTAAAATTTTCTTATCTTATCACTATTGGTGGCATGTTTCTATGAAGGCTTCCAATGAAATAGTAGTAAAATTACTAAAGAAAGTGAATATGAATCATCAAGGAGTACGAAAACCACAAGAATGCCCAAATAACTGCAATAATGTTTTTCTATTTTTTTTAATGATTCAAGAGATGTTACTTGTAGACTGCACCACCAAAAAGAGTAGATTTCTTTTTGGCTTACATGCTAAATGCACGGGATTTTATTTTTCCAAATCTCCCCAGTGCTTGCACCCAGTCTCTCTTCCCATTAAAATGCATGCCAAGAAGGTGAGAATTTCACCTTGGTAGTCATTGATGAATTAGTGGCTCGAATAATACCAATACTTATATTTTTTTTTATAGTTAAAACTAAGATCAATTGAGAATTGATAAAACCAAAGTTCAAATGAAAAAAGTGATTTTATATATAGAATAGTGTGCATTGTTTATTAGGAATTTATCCATTGGTTTCCTTGGGTCATTTATACCTATGATATTTATTGGTTCATTATATACTCCTTGATCTATAATATCTTGTTTGTTAGATATACACAATTCCATCTATTTAAGGGTTTACAATGTTGTGTGTTTGCTCCTTCTAATCTTGAAAATACATCCAATAGTCTAGTATGATCCTTCTCTTTAGTATGTGATTCATTCAACTTTCTAATCATATAGATTTAGGCATTGAGATCCTTGACCAATTTGTTCAATATTTGTTCCAATAGTTGTTTTTTTGAAGTTTCCTTTTCTCCACATTTATTGTTAGAACAAAATTGTTACTTGTTTTGGAGCTTTAGGATCTCATAGAAAAATTTCAATTCCCTTTGTAACTAATCTTCCCATTTATATGTGTGGGAGGGTATCTATTTTTCCAAAGATACCTAGGGCTTACTCTTGGCCCCAATTGGTTCAAGATAACCCGCTTTCCTTGATATGTATGCAACAACCCTAACAAAAATAGGAGGATAATGATGTGACCTAATGAGGAGAGGGTTCCTCCTTCAAAAAAGAGCCCAAAAATTAATTCGGCTTGGCATAGTATGAGACAAAAATAGAGAGATAATCCAAATAAGATACTCCTTACCTGCGGCTGACCATTCGTGGAAGACTCGACCCTAGAACAGAAGTTAAATCAACAACAGACCTTCCTTTGTCCTCCTTGAAGACCACTACTTCCTCAGCCATAGATCAAACCCTTATCATGTGTCCAAATGAGGGAGAAGGCTCCCCTATTTTTATAATACGATGGAAGATGAATATACTTGTCTCTTGGGCTAATTGAGCCGGCATAAGGTGAGGGCCAACCTTGATAAATTATGTGTGAGAGGATAAAACAAAAAACCCACTTCTACTTGTCCAAATGAGACAAAATTTATATCGATTTTGGTCCTCTCGAAGATATGAGTTCAATTCCGCAATTATCTTCCCAATTGGAGCTATCCAAAAATGGAATTTTTCCCTATTTGCGAATTTTAACACTCCCTCTCAACTAGGGATAATTCCACCTATCAATTTATCCATCATCATGCCATCAGACGTTATATACCATCTCAGTTGTCTATGCTTAGCTCTATTGAACCTTGAAGTAATAATGAAGAAGAATTGATTGAGAGTGAGTCAGAAGACCTTGCCACTCTCCCATGACACAATTCAGTCTAGAGGTAGAACCTCAGTTGATCCTAGATCAAGATGTTTGAACACCATGCATACTGGCATAGAGAGTATGGCAATACACGATGCGTCCATCGGTAGTGCTATGGTCTCTATCCTCATTTCCCAACTCATTGTCCAGATGAGAGGTACTTCCCATGACTCTCGAACTACATGGGTAGGATGTTGCAAGAACATCATAGAAATAATATATCACATCCCGCTCATAATCACATGCAGGGAAAGGAGAAACCACATCCTACAAACACACATCACAATCACATGTAGGGAAAGGATGAACCTCATCCTATGAAACACATATCACAACCACATGTAGGGAAACAATGAACCACATCCTACGAAACACATATCATGACCATATGTAGTGAAAGGATGAAATATTTCCTACATATATCACAACCACATGTACGAAAAGGATGAACCACCTGCTACAGGTATGCAAAAACACTGAGAGTATGGTAAGGATGAACCGCGTCCTACCCACATGAAAACCAATAATAGTAGGAAGGATCCTACATCGGGAAAGAGTGAACCACATCCCACCTACATGTCCATAAGTAGATGCAGAATGCATCTCTCACTGGGGTATCTGCTGGAGAAGGTGAACCACTCATCCTGATTATATGCCATAGGGGAAGGTGAACCACTCACCCTACATGCATGTGCCCGCAATAGTGGTGGAAAGCAAACCACTCACCCTACACACATGTCATGGGGTATCATAGGGGAAGGTGAACCACTCACTCTGTACACAACGCACCATTAGGGAAAGGTGAACCACTCACCCTATGGTCTCTCATATTTTAATAAGTACCCCAAGCCCCCAGGAGCTCCCAAAGCTCATTGTTCAACCAAGACCCTCATAATAAAGTCTAACCATGATTCTAGGCCTCTTTCTAAAGAAATATAATCTTGATATTATAGTGATAAATGGTAGAATTTTTATCTGATGGATAGTCATTAAACATTATATCTCCCTCTGAATGTTGGGAAAGAAGGCTTTCTTATAACCATTAAGTCATTTTCAACCTTCTATTAATCATGTGGTCCATGTGTTGTAATTATGCAACTTAGATCATTAGAGTTATTTAAAATTAATGGTCATGGCTTGGTCTCATCAAGAATCAGACAAACAAATTTATCAGGGATTTTATAGCTCCGTATGAAAGTGAATTATGGTCCTTCTTCAACCAAGAAGAAGACATCTTCCCTTGACATTATTTCTGAACAATTGTATGATCCTTCATTGCTAGATAACTACTATCAATGCATCAAATTACTCAATCCATAATGACGAGTCTTTCTCATTTGGGTATTCTAAAAAACCATTCTTTATGAGATTTCAGCTAGGCTATCGAACACAGGGACTACTTCTTGTCGTGCTTGATGAGACATAAAATCTGATATGCATCATTGCTTTTTCTTCTGGGTACCTCTGTTTTCATGCTAATAAGAAGTGATACAGCGAACTTGATTAGATTTCCTTCAAGAATAAAAGCTCCAGATGAGCTGCACTTAAATCCATAGGGTGCTTTAAAATATTTTACTGGAAAATATGAGAAACTTCTTATAGTAAACATCATGTCAAGGGATAAGCTATCAAAATTCACATTTGTCTTGTTCACAACTTCGATTGTGAACAAGATCATCAATTGTTACATCACATCATCATGGCTATGGAACTGTATAGGACAGGAAAAATACCATATAGGATGCTAAGATGAATAAGCTGAGAAGCCATACATAGGATAAAACCTCACATAGCAGGACTGATGCCATATATGATGAAGAAACCAGGAAAATTTATAGGGCATGGTTCTGTCCTTAACTGATAGCCTTAGGTATCTATTTCAGGAAGAATTTTCCTCCTTATAACAGAGATTCTATTCTACTACTAAAATGTCATAAGGTTGTATATGAGATTTCAATTTTTCTTTCCAGAACTATAAATCAGATGCTTACATAAGCTATCATTTCTTGACATCTAAAGCTATTGAAAAACTGAATATTTCCTCAAGATGTCTCAACTAGAATTGAGCTTGCTTGGTGTAGGTCATAGATCTTAATCATAAACATTAGACATCATCATGTATCTTGGTAGAATGAACAAATGTATTAAACCTTTTGTGCTACTGTTCAAATCTAAAAAGCAAGGCAATAGGAATTTACTAATGACCAAGGTTTCCTTTTCACATAGAAGGCTTGTCTCCTTTTTCTTTAGAGATTCATAGAATAATAGGAGAACTGTGCCTCTTCTTTTATTAGACATATTGAAGAGAGGCTAGAAGTTCAACAGACAGGAAAATGTCCAAGGTCATGACCAGATCCAATTTAGATCAAAATTTCAATGATTTGTAAGGATGTCGGGCACCTACCAATTACATTTTTTCAATGCTGACTATAAGTATGTGTGCATGATGATTCCGAAATAGGTTTTCCTATAAATATGATGCCATTCTTCCACATGCAAAAGATATAGTTTATGTGAGTTGAAATCAAATTTGACACTGGCTAATCGGAGACATCACAAAGTAGAGTTACTGTTAACATCCCAAGTATACTGTAGTCACAGCACCATGATGAGAAACATGGTCAAGATTACTGTAGGTTATATGATATCCAAATATCAAGGAAAACCGAGATAAAAGAGATAGCTATCAGGATGAAAATGATCTCTTATTCTGAGCACTAGGTGTCATCAAAATGCATACTATATGTATATATAATTTCAACTGGAAATGCTACGTGAAGTAGAAACACTATCCTTTACATTATAATATGTATATATATATATATATATATATATATACACACACAAGCCCTTTTATCTAGACATATTGTAGCTTGAATAAGGGCTCGATCCAGATACATATGTATACCCATAGCCTTGGTTCAAGCAGATCCTGCAGCTCAAAAAAAGACTCAACTTGTAGTTGCGATTCATGCTTTTCTATAGCCATGGTGGTACTTTTAAATGAGATCTTATGAAGCACTAAAATTGATCATCTTTAGCCTTAACAATATCTGAACTACATTGACATGATTGAATTGAGATTTCCACTGCACCAATGTACAAGGGTATATATATCTGTCATGTCTGCTACACTTCACTTTCATTTATGATCACTATCTTGAGTTAGGATCACTGTCATGTTTCTTGCTTACTCAGAATGATAATAGTTGCCATAACTCAGATTATGTCGCATCACATGGGTATATAGCAGAGCTTAGATCTTGTGGAGACAATTGTCATTTTCATCACTATCATACTTACAAATGTATCACTACTATATGACCTAATTACTACTATGTACCACAGTCTCAAGGGTTACTGTTATGTAATAGGGTGACTACATATATAACAAGAATGACAGCCCTATAACAAGGTTGTTGCCAGTTAGTCAAGGTTATATATCATAAAGATCAAGATCATTTTTATACATCAGGCTTACTGTCATATACATATCACTTGTCATGTCATCAAGGTAACTACTATTTATAACATAGATTAAGGTTACATCCAGTCATACCTTAGGAAAATTGTTTTCATACATCAGAAGATAAGACAAACTACCTTGAAATATTGTCAAACCTGGGCAACAACCTCACATTACTGTCTTACAAATCTATCTTCACAGTTGGAATAACTTGTATCTCAGTCATGTAATTCGCATCTCTAAAATGTAACTTCGTGCACTACAGTCCTTAACCTTCCAACTTTTTTCTTATCTTATTGAGCTTCAAGAATGGCGCCCTAAACCCTGGAATTTTTAGAGCAGGTAGATTCATAGAACTAAAATCCTAAGATCTTATTGAAAGGAAATTCCCAAATGAGGCTCAGATTAGTTGTTCCATCAACTTTCAAGCCTTGCCCATCTGCAATAGCAGAAATTCCAGCAAATCCATATGACCCAGAAATTGGAAATCTTCATAATTCAATGTTGTCTAATCTTGGAGGAGGAAGGGACAATGGAGATTTGTCTACATCTCTTTAGTGATTTCTCTCTTTTTCTTGGGCTTGTCTTCAACCTAGCTTTGAAATCATGTTAATTTTAGTAAACATGTTCTTTGCATAGGTTAGATATGCAGTGTCCCTTTTTGGGGATTCTCAAGATTCTATGTTAGAGATGGAATACAGAGGAATTTACTGGTTATGTCACCTTTGAAAAGAAGGTGATAACCAGAGGCTACCAATCCAATTGTAGACTCTGCCTATAGAACTTGGAATAATCCCAATTCAGGAATCTCAACAAGGCCTTCAACGAAAACGATGTATAAGAAAATTTGAGAAATGAAAACGCAGGTCAGGGCTGGGATCCCCTCATAAAATCTGTATTTGACATTTATGTACAATTTCAGTAGAAAAAAATAAGTTTAAGCATGTTAAAAAGATCTCCCGGAAACAAGACTAGCTATAAATCAGCCAAAGAGAGAGACTGCTGCAAAATGAAAACCCCAGCTACTAGAATTGCACAGATTTGACTGAAACTCAGAGGAGGTCAGCCAAATATCTGATAATTCAATATTATATCAGTAAATCAGATTTAAAAATGAGTTTATTTCCTTTACAAATTATTACAAAAAGAACTAGGGCAAGATCCCTTCAGAAATGAGAGCTGCAACTAGAAATATACTGCAGAAATACATAGACAATGTTATTTTCCAGGTGGTTCAGATGCTTTACATTAAATTTAAGATATAGGACAGATCTATCAATGAAACATTAGATATAATACAGATATGGAAGCTACAATACTTTAAGAACAAGATCCAATTGGAATTACATCAAAATACTGCATATTAAGCTATAGATCTGAATTACAATATACTGTGCTGTAGAAAACCCAAAAATTTCTGAAGATAAATTTTATTACTGAAATAGATCAGATCTATAGAAACATGGATCAACAACCCAATCCATGGATGACTAAGGGAAGGCAAGCCTAACATCAAGAGATATTCCTCCAAACTGATAGCAAACTGAAATAACAAAGCCCTCTCACAAAATAACGCAGTATGAAGCAAAAACTGCGTAGAGGGTGAAGGAGACTGAGTACATGAAATGAAAAGTAAAGATCTGATATAAAATATATATCATCTAACTCCTTGGAGGCTGAAGAACACTCTCCAATAGAGAAATCCTCTCAAAAACAACTAGATCTAAGAAGATCTACAATGCCATTTGCTACAAAAGCTAGCAGCTGCAAAACCCTCAATGGGCCAGCGCTGCTCATGAAAGATAGAGCTTCGTCTCAAACTAGATAGTGGCCAAATTCAGCAAATAACTCCTCCAATGATCCTCAAGGGAAGAGGTGAAATCCCTAAACAGGAATTCCAATCACAATCCTACACTAAACAACATAGAATGGTATTTGTCTAAGCAGACAAATACTTCAGAAATATAATTCATCAACAACCTCTTCATGTGTCTTCTCATCCCTTTTATAACATGAGACAGCCTTTGCAAAACCTAAAACACTTGGATGAGTTGGTCCTTTTCACATTAGAAGCTCCCTTCTAGAACTGCGCAGTCCCTCTTGGTGATGCATTGAACCTAGACAGCGCAGTTGATTTGGTCAAGGTGGACCCAATATTTGGCTCAATCCTCTTTCACACCTCCAAGCGATTATTTACATAGCCCAAATTTGTCTTTTGTTGGGCCGTTAATATGCCATTATTATTATCACTTGTGAATGCTTATTCCACCCATTTCTACCATTCTTCATCACGTCATTTATTATAATTTATTATTTAAATCCATTTTATAATGATTTATGCTCTTATGAATGAATATTATTTATTCTCCTTTATTTATAATAAATTGATGATTATGCATGATTTTATCAATGAAAATTTAATAAATTGGTTATAACATTATTCACCATTTTTAGCCTCCAAGATAATTTCCAGATTGAAGATTTGATCATTAAAAGTGCCAACTCAGAAATTCGCTGGAATAAGAAGTGACAGTTTTGCGGTTGAGATTCTGAGTAAATAAAGATGAATCTGGAAAATCCGGAACATGGGTTTTGTCCAGAACGGACCCAATTAACTTTAATAGAGAACATTTTGCCCAAATTCGGCTTTTACTGAGAGAAACACAGGGTTCTTTGAGCACGATTTTCTCAGATTTGTTGTTGCGGCCGTCCTCCAAATCTCAGCTGCAAAGCCAAATTCGTCTTGTTCTTGTTGAAAGCTGGATGGAAATATATCTTCTTGTTTATCAATTGGTTGGAAACAATCCAATTTTTTAATAGAAATCATGTTGTACTTATCTTTATTGTAACTGCTCTCTGATCTCTCTTTATTTAAATCAGAATAGAGATCAGAGGGAAGGAGGATTTTGGGGGATGATTTCAGATGGAAAAATGATGAAGAATGATGGTGGATTATTCATGATAGGATAGGGATTGTTGCATGATGTAATTCTCAAGCATTTGCTGTTGTAATGATTTCACACTTTAATGATTAATACCTGATTCGGGAGTTGTTGTTCATTCTTTTCATTCTGAAGTAGCCCAGCAGCATCCGGTGGCGGCTAAGGGCCCGGCCTCTAGTGGAGTACGCTGCTGCTACCGTATATTATATTCTTTTGTTTTATGCGTGGTTTACTTATCAGTTTTATTTGGTAATCTGGTATGTTCTATTATTTTACATCACAGCTCTGTCACGTAATCTCATTTTCTGAGACAGAAATATCATATCGATTTTGCAACGCATTGTTGTTTCTTTAAGTACTGATCTAAATGGTTTTTATAGGATACCGTTGCTATTCAATTATGGAATGTCTGTGTTGTAACATTTGACCATTGGTATTATTGAATTCATCTTAGAAATTATATTTCCTTGCGATTGTTGAATTTATGAACGTTGCTGCTCCATTCTAAAAGACAGTCGTATTATTTATAACTAAGACTAACAAGTGGATTACCAAGATTAGATTGCTATTGAGGTGTGCTATGTGTTAAGTTATTATGCATTTGTATTTGACTTTCCATCGTTGTTTCATATTCATTATTAGTTAATGGTGTTCTATTTCTGCGTGTTGTTCGATTCATCTTTAAAGATAGGGGATTGCTATCCGATTTCTGTAGGACATAATTATTGCATTTATTCTTGTAGACTAAAGGGTTGTTTCTTATTAAATTCAGCTACTATTATAATTTCCTAGTCACTGTTCCATTCCTTATCCGTTGTTCCATTTCCTGTTATTCACATTATCTTTGCCTTGGTGTGCAGAACGATCTGAAACTGTAGTGGGCATTGGCATTTGCTGTCTAGTCCCCAGATTGATAATCTGTTCCTTGATTACTTTTGGTTACATCAGTTTCCAAAGGGATGGGCTATTGTTGTCGAACCCTTGACTGATACATTGCTTATTTTTCCGAATGAATGATTTAGGCTTCAAGGTATTTTGTTGTTGATTTTTGAATGAATGAATGATTGTCTTGTTCCGGTTTGATTTCAATTGCATCAATATCCAGAGGAATGAGTTATTGCTACTGTATCCTCGATTGATGGTTGTTTGAGTGAATGATTTAGTTTAGAACATTTCAATTTCTTGCTGTTCCAATTATATTTTGTTTCCATCTTTCATTTACTTTTGCATTTTAAGCACTATACTGCAAAACATTACTCTTGAGTAAATAGCCGCCTCAGACTGAGTACACTCTTGAAATAAAAAGTCGTCCCTGGGTTGATAATTAATGTGAAGGTAATTAGGAGTTAAAAAGACACCTTTTTATCGCTCCACATCTTTGTTCACATGGGCATTGATTTATTAAGAGTTTTACATGTCCTCCTTTATTCATTTATTCACAAATCATAAAATAAATAAAAATTTAATGTCTCCTCTTAGCTAAGGCTAAGTAGGGACATTACAGTCCTCCCCCTCAAAATGTTGCTTGTCCTCAAGCAACTCGTAGGGTAAGAGCTGTGTCTCTTCTCCTTCTCCATTGATGACACCATCAAGAATAAATCTCTCATCATGAATCAAGTGTTCACCAAGGCAATACATAAAAAACTGCTCCTCCAATGCTAGCATGATAGGTTCATAGTCTGCCCCTTCAGGAGTGTAAAACTCAACAAAAATATGCATGGGTTAACCAATGTCACATCTGAAACATGTATCATGAAGTAATGGATATAGCTCCATCCCATGTGGTACATGTACACTACTTACTATTTTCCCATACATACCCATAAAAAAACCAATATGTCATCTATGTATGGTAGCAAAATCACATAAAGGCAAACTGAAATTTGCACATGAGGAGGTGGGTCACAATCCCACATAAGGTACCAGTGCAGTACACTCCTGGTTCTGAGTAGATCTGAATGTGGTAGGTGGTACTCCCACCACATATTTGCTGCAGAAGCCACTTTGACATGGCTGAAATTGAAACTCTCATTAGGTGCCTTTGGAAATCACCCATCATGAAAAACAATCTCCCTTTGCACCTCAAGGGAGTGGCCAGCTTTGGAGTTTTCATTGGCCCCATATTTTCCATGAGATCTGCATGTAATATTTCTCCTTGTAGGAGCCATGGCCTGCATACATATGTTAAGAGAGTGTGCCAAATTAGAAAAATAAACTTTCTCTACAAGATCAGATTTCTTACCAAACAAACTTCCCATACTCATAGAGTTTGGCATGGGCTTTTCCCCTCTTTTGAGAGAAGAATGAGATGGCTGAAATATATCCTGCATAGGATCCTTTGGCTGCCCCATCTCCACATAGCTATTGCACTCTTGTAAGTTCTGATTTAGTTCCTCCCAATCATAATGTTGATGTAGCTTCTCCTCCATACCCTCCCAATCAAAACTATTCAAGACTAGGGAGTAGATTTTTGTTGATTGCATGTAACTGGAAAGGAAATCCTTGTGTGCCCTTTGTAGTATTTCTTTATTAAGCTTTGATGATTGAGACAAGAATAATTTTCCAAGATGATAGATGACCCTTCATGGACCATATAGCCTCCTCCTTGCTTTATTCCATCTAAAATCATCCCGGTGTGCAGATCTTTGGAGTACTCTACAAGGAGCTTAGACTTCCAATATGGATCTACACTTCTCAACAAGGACAACGTTGTAGATGTATATATGGTGGTGCTTGCCTTATTTTTGCCTATTCCTTTGGCATTATGCATGCAAAAATTTTGTGTAGGAAGGATGATCCTCCCCTTTGCTTCCTCCCACAGCGCAGTGACTCTTTCTTCCATTGTTTCAGCATTTGGTGAAGCTTTCCCCACAGAAACTAATGGCATCCCTAGAGGCTTGCCATGATGTAGGAATTTCCCTTGCAAAAATCTCATGAACATGAGATAAGGAACCATGAGATCCTTGCCCTCACTACGCAAATCCATCTTTGTTGTGTGGGTAGAGACATCAAGTGAAGGGTAGGTGTGCATGCCTTGAATAAATTGTTGCTTCCCACTCTTCAAATCCACCCACTCCATCTGCAAGGCCCTCCAATCAGTGGTGACTTTTCCCAAAGTAATCAACCACTGGGCACCTAATATGATGTTGGTTTCTGGTATGTCTACCACAAAGAAGTGGTCCCTCAAAGTGTAGGTCCCCATAGTCATATAAAGTGAGGGAACATACTGCATGCACTTCATAGTTCTGTCCCTTGGAACCAAAACAGAGAACCCATCAAAAGAATCAGTAGGGATCCCTCTCCTCTGCACAAAGTAAGCATAAATAAAATTGTGGGTTGCCCCACTGTCGATAAGAATAGATACTCTTTTGTCCATAACTGAACCTTGCACTCTAAGAGTCAAATATTTGGGCACTCCCCTCAAAGAAGCAAGAGTCCCACTGGTTGGAGAAAATGCTCCTTCTTCTTCCCTGGATGATGATGGATCCTCCTCCTCATCATCACCAGCACTACGACCTCTCCTATATCCATCATTTCCTTCCTCCTCCTCACAATCAGAGAAGACTTCAATATAATGTGCTCTCCCAGCAGCACATCTATGTCCCGGCACCCATGATTCTTGACAAGTAAAACATAATTTCTTCTTTCTAAACTCCCTCCAGAGATCATTGTCAAGAAGCTTTTTATGTGAGCTCTCCTTGGGTGGAGCAGCTTTCCCTTCCTTCCCTTTAGAAGAGTGAGTGGCTTTGCTAGGAAGGGTTGCCTTTGCTCTTGGCAAGGAATCTTGGAGATCTCTTGTTATTTCAATGACATCATGTAGTGTGGTGGGTTTGGTGGACTTGACCAACCCATGCAAAGGCTCCTCCAAGCCATCTATGAACATATAGACTCTCCTTGCAACTGAAAGATCGGGAACCATAACATACAGCCTCAAAAATTCAGAAATATAGGATTCAGCATCTCCTGTCTGTTTAAGCTTGGCCAAGCTTATGAAAGGGGCCTTCAAATCCTTCCGATAAAATCTTTCCACTAGTCTCCTAGTGAACTCAGCATAATTGGACACATTTTTGTGCCCCAATGTAGAAATTCCATGAAACCACCAGTTGTGGGCTTCTCCATCAAAATGAAGCACAACAATCTTAATGGATTCTGCTTCAGGCACTTTATTCAGCTGGAAGTAGATGTCCAAATTTTCCACCCATGCTTTAGTTGAACAAGAGGGTGATCCATCAAACTTAGGAAAGAAGAACCTGCCCATGGTGTGGTGCCTCCCATGAAGGAAACCTCCATCTCTATGCTGCTGCAATGGTCTCCTCTGGTCCTTTAGATGGCAGAAATATTGAAAGCTCAAGTTATCCTTGAACCTTTGGCTTTTTGAATCATATTCTACAAAATAACCTTCCAAATAGGTTGACTCTTGAAGCCCTTCATTCTCTACAACCAAGAAGGTAGGAATTGTAGAGAGTTGTGAGATTTGTGGAGCTTGTGGCAAGCTCACCGATGGACCAGTCCCAAACTGAGACATTTCTGAACTCTCTCCTTGATGGAGTCTTCCAAGGGACTCCCTCATTCTTTCTATCCTCATCTCCTTTATTTCCTTGGATAGATCTTGCATGGTTTCCAAGAGAGTTTTTGCAAACTCTTCTGCCTCCTTATCTTTATCACTCAACTCAGGGCCTTTTCCTTTGTCTCGACCCTTGTCAAGGTCAACAGTAGTATAGTCATACTTTCTATGAATTCTATTCTGGTATCTCCTCTTCCTCTCAGATAGAGGATATTCATCTTCGAAATGTAGCATGACTAAGGCTCCAAAGCTAGCACAGGCTATGCCAAGAGTGGAGCTCCAATACCACTGTAGTGTCCCTTTTTGGGGATTATCAAGATTCTATGTTAGAGATGGAATACAAAGGAATTTACTGGTTATTTCACCTCTAAAAAGAGGGTGAGAACCAGAGGCTACCTGGCCAACTGTAGACTCTGCCTATAGAACTTGGAATAATCCCAATTCAGGAATCTCAACAAGGCCTTCAATGAAAATGTTGTATAAGAAAATATGAGTAATGAAAACGCAGATCAGGGTTGGGATCCCCTCATAAAAGCTGTATGTGACATTTATATACAATTTCAGTGGAAAAAAAAATTTTTAAGCATGTTAAACAGATCTCCCGGAAACAAGACTAGCTAGAAATCAGCCAAAGAGAGAGAATGTTGCAAAATGAAAACCCTCGCTATTAGAATTGCACAGATTTGACTGAAACTTAGAGGAGGTAAGAAAAATATCTGATACTTCAGTATTATATTATTAAATCAGATTTACAAATGAGTTTATTTCCTTTACAACTGATTACAAAAAGAACTAGGGCAAGATCCCTTCAGAAATGAGAGCTGCAACTAGAAATAAACTGCAGAAATACATAGACAACGTTTCTTTCCAGGTGGTTCAGCTGTTGTACATTAAATTTCAGATCTAGGACAGATATATGGATGAAACATCAGATCTAATACACATATGGAAGCTACAAGGCTTTAAAAACAAGATCCAATTGGAATTACATCAAAATACTACATATTAAGCTGTAGATCTAAATTACAATATATTGTGCTGCAGAAAACCCAGAAATTTCTGAAGATAAATTTTATTACTAAAAAATATCATATCTATAGAGACATGGATCAGCAACCCAATCCATGTCACCAAGGGAAGGCAAGCCTAACACCAAGAGATCTTCCTCCAAACTTATAGCAAACTGAAATAACAAATCCCTCTCACAAAATAACACATACGAAGCAAAAACTGCGTAGAGGGTGAAGGAGACTGAGTACATGGAATGAAAATTACAGATTTGATATAAAATATAGATCAGCTAACTCCTTGGAGGCTGAAGAACACTCTCCAATAGAGAAAGCCTCTCAAAAAAAACTAGATTTAAGCAGATCTACAATGCCACTTGCTACAAAAGATAGCAGCTGCAAAACCCTCAATGGGCCAGCGCTACTCATGAAAGATAGAGCTTAGTCTCAAACCAGATAGTGGCCAACTTCAGCAAAGAAATCCTCCAATGATCCTCAAGGGAAGAGGTGAAATCCCTAAACAGGAATTCCAATCACAATCCTCCACTAAACAACAGAGAATGGTATTTTTCTAAGCAGACAAATACTTCAGAAATATAACTCATCAACAACCTCTTCATGTGTCTTCTCCTCATTTTTATAACATGAGATAGCCTTTGCAAACCCTAAACCACTTGGATGATTTGGTCCTTTTCACATTAGAAGCTCCCTTCTAGAACTGCACAGTCCCTCTTGGTGATGCATTGAACCTAGACAGCGCAGTTGATTTGGTCAAGGTGGACCCAATCTTTGGCTCAATCCTCTTTCAAACCTACAAGTGATTATTTACATAGCCTAGATTTGTCTTTTTTCACATGGGCATTGATTTATTAGGAGTTTTACATGTCCTCCTTTATTCATTTATTCATAAAGCATAAAATAAATCAAAATTTAATGTCTCCTATTAGCTAAGGCTAAGTAGGGACATTACAAGATACTTCATTCAACCAAATTCCCATTATTCCATTAGCAATCACTTAACCCATTATGTGACAGTAACTAACGAAATAACATAAATGATAGATGATGAATACAAGCCAAGATAGAAAGACATAATAATATGGCACAAGCCAGGGAAAAACCCTTGTTCGAATCTTCTTATTATTAATCATCAAATGTTCAACAGGGAGAGAGGAAAGCATAATGGTTCAAGTTCAATGCTGACTTGTCAATCTGAAGATCTGATCATGACATCCCTTAAGAATATAAAAAATAGTGATCTACTCACAACTATAATCTATGCATGAAATGTAGATAGCCGAGAAGGATAAGTCTTTTTAGGGCTAAATATAGTCATCCACCTGAGACTGGTTAGGGCTACACAAGAATCATTGATAACCATCCAAAACTTGTCCTCTTGACTGCAGCTTACCTTAAGATATAAGGAGCTTTGATTAGAATGAGATTCTAACCATGATAGAAATATCATCCTCCATTCCTTGAGATATATGCAGCAACCCTAACAGGAATAAGAGGAAAATGATGCGGCCTCATGAGGAGATGGTTCCTCCTTCAGAGAAGAGCCCAAAACTTAACTCGGCCTACCAGAGTATGAGCCAGAAATAGAGAGATAACCAAAACAAGATACTCCTTACTTGCAGCTAACCATATGTGGAAGACTCAGCCTAGAAAAAAAATCAAGCCAGCAACAGACTTTCCTTTGCCCTCCTTGAAGACCACCACTGCCTCAACCATAGATCAAGCCCTTATCATGTGTCCAAATGAGGGAGAAGGCTCACATATTTATATAATACGATGGAATATGAATAGACGTGTCTCTTGGGCTAATTGAGCCGACATAAGGTGAGGGGCCTAGCTTGAAAAGTTACGTGTGAGAGGATAAAATGAAAAAACCACTTCCACTTGTCCAAATGGGACAAACTTTATATTGATTATGGTCCTGTCGAAGAGAGGAGTTCAATGCTGCAATTATCTTCCCAATTGGAGACATCCAAAAATCGAATTTTTCCCTAGTTTCCAATTTTAACACTTTCAAATCAAAGAGGCGGCTACAAGTCCTTAAAGTTGATTGGATCTACAAAATTTTGAAAGATGTAAGCCTTGAAGATGCGGAGTTCTGTTTCTTCTAGATATTTTCTTCCCTCTTGAAGTAATTTTTCATTCCTTAAGAACTTGATGCAGTTGTTTCCAAAATAATTTGGTGTGTCAAAGATCGTTGTTTACCTATTTCTGTTATTTTGTGGGTGTTTTCTCTTGTTTCTAAGCAAAGAAAGTGACCATAACCACCATTTAATCTACCTATTAAGAGTTTCTTGGGCAGATATTCATGTAACTTCGCAGGGAAAATGTATGCATTATTTTTACATATATCTAAAGACAGTAAAAGGTTATTTATGATTTGGGTCATATCAATCTATCTTTTTTACTAAAATAATACCTGAGCTAGCTTTAGGTTTTCTCTCATTAGTTTGGTGTTGAGACAAATCATCACATCCCAAAAGATGAAAGAGTTTTCTAAACTAGAAACATGAAATAATATCTTTTACAATATTCATTGTAGATATCATTTTCCATTCTGGGATTCTCATAGATCTATTTGAAGCTTTAACTTCGATACATTGCAAGGTTCTCTTTATTCATGAAATGACTTTAAATGAAAAGTGTAATAGCAACACCCAGGTTTGTTATGCAATTGCACAAGCCTGATGATGACCCCATATGCACATGTACATTACATGCATCTATGCACATATTGCAACTCCTTATGGAGGAGCTCTGCTTGATCTTCTTAGAGATGCTATATAGTATGACATAATATTTCTTTGTGGGTTCTATCCATATGTTTAGCAATTTTGGCTTAGGATATTTGCTCTAGAAGGTCAAATTCCCTAGAGTTGGCCACTAAGGCACCCAAAACTAATTACCTATCCCATCTATCTATATATGGAGCTACATTAATCCTATTGAATCCTCAAGTAGGGCCCTGTAAGATATGCATTACCTTGGCCCCACCTTCTAGTCCCAATTATCTGAACTTTATCTTCGCTCGGGATTGCCAAGTGTTGTCTCTCCATATGACTGCAAAACTTGACTGTGATGTGTGCTACAGAACGTGGTTACCTACAGGGTCATGTAATCCATGCGGGGTGACTCACTCCTATTTTTGACCTATAAAAATAAAATCCCTTCTCACTTCTCCACTTAAAAGAGGATCATTACAAGGGTCTGAGACATCAAAACTGAATACTTGAAGGTTTATTAGGAAATAAGGTTTCTTTTGGGTTTGGTAATAAAGGAAGGGTATAAAAAAAACCATTTGTACAGGTTGATTTCTCAATGCCAATCTCTTACACATCAATTTGTGGATGTCTATTAAGATTTATCCTCCCTAATTAAATCAAATTGAGATGCATTTATATTTGGCTAGAATTTGTAACAATGTTAAGAAAATAAATTGTATCATATATTGGGTAGGTTGGAGCTTTGTTGGACATGAAAGTTAGACTACACAACATGTGTATTGATTCTTCTAGACAACTGAAACACTGTTCTTTCAACTCCAGCTAGGTTATTACCAAGTTTGAAACAAACAGGGAACCTATTCTATGATTTCCAACCAAAATACCAAGATGTTGATTTTGCTATGATGCCTAGAACAGAGAATAGCAGTGTTACTTACATACCAAGCAGTACAACCATGCCTGCCAACAAAAGAGACTGAAATAGGAAAACAAATTGGTTAAACCAATGTTAACAGAGTATCCACAAAAGATAGTGTTGAACTTAGTTTCCCTTCTTATTATCTTGCATGTGTTTTACAGCAGACCCTTCTATTTTAACAATAAAAAATACTTCATTCAATGGGTAACCTGAACGTATTCACTTGGTATTAGATGAATTGGATCAAGCTCATTAACAAGCTAATTTCCCCATAACTAACATACTTCAAAAACATGATTAGTATGTGCATTGTTCCTAGTTGAATTTTAAGTGGAGGCATTGCTGCTATTTTGAGTTTGTATATTGTATTTCAGTTGGTGAAATATTGGAGTATTTCCTTCTAATCATTTGTAATTGGAGTAGTCTAATTAGGCAGAGGAATTTCCAACTTCCGTCACCGGTCTGTAAACCTTCTGGCTCTGGGAAGGCTTTCCTCTAACCTCCCACGCAGTCAAAATCAGATCCTCTCTGACATAATTTTTGACATGAATCTATCAACCCATTGTCTGCACATCTTCTGAGACTAATTCAAATTCACAAGCCATTTTTCTCTCCGTGCCCTCTCGATCCTGCTCCACTTCTCCTCACTAGCGGCCCTATTCCCTTGTAAAGCTGGTCTTGGAAACATGAAATTCCTCAGATACGGCGCTCAAATTTATCTGAAGGTAACCTGAGATCTAGAAATGCACCTCTGCAATACCTCCTTCTGCCAAAGATAGCTTTGAGTGCATATCCGAGAAAGGGATAAGGGATGTCAGAGCCGAGCGCCTGCTACGGGGAAGAAGCAGGCACAGGAATCTTGATGTTATCTTAGCTTGTACCACTAACATCGACCCTCTTATTCAATATTTGAAAAGGTAAGACATGTTTTGGTCCATTTCTACTTAAATGTCAGAGAAAGATTTTGACTCTTTCAGTTTATTCTTCATGACACTAAAGAGTTGAGGACATTGTCAATGTCACAAGCTCCTGCCAAGGGTTGAACATGACACAGTTATGACAATAACTAGAGAATGTTGGGTTTTGACAGACCAAATATCATATTCTGAAAATTTTCATATATTAAAAGAGTATATCTATAAGCTAAAGCCTGAGGCTTTCAATAATCACTTGGGTAAAACAATTGAAACTCAGGATGAGTGAGAAAAAGTAGGAAACTTTTATCAAAGCTAAATTGAGACATACTTCTAAATTTTTTTGGATATATATTACATTTAACTCTGTTTCTTTGAGAATCTCCACAATTTACATAAAGAGTTCAACAACATTTTTTATTTTTAACAATCTTTTTAATGCCAGAATTGTTGTTTGCATCCTAAGGTCCTTTCTTGTCTGCATGAAATGAAGCACCAACTATAAAGAAATAAAGAAAGGTTGTGTTAATCACATGCCACCAGAAATATTGATTTGCTTTTCAAGATATGCCATTCAACTCAACTATTTCTTGAAGGTGTGTGAAGTCCTTTTGGATTCCCTTCTGCCAATCCACTAATATGAAATTAGGGGTCATCCCTTACTCACAAAATCAATCAGCTATTGAAATTGATTAATCCTCATCGACCCATAAATTGCCAATTACTAGAACATAAATACAAATGGTGACTTTCATGGAATCCGAAACAATTTTTTTTGCCATAGTATGGAAATCATATTCAAAATTGTTCTATTGTGAAGTTGAAATAATGTGTCCTTTGGGATGTCTTCGAATTCCAAGGCACCCTTTCAACTTAGCTTCCACATACTTATAATTGCTTGTGCCTACCATAATTCCATGAGAAAGGATAGGGAGGTAATTAGGTGTAAGATCCCCATTCACTCCATTGGTTTTTGCTACTTGCATCTTTCTTATTCATCATGGTTGTCATCCCACTGCTTATTCTCTGGATTGGAATCTTTGTATGGGTGTTGATAACAAGGATGGAATACTATTCATTCTCTTGTTCCATATCATCACGTTAAAATACCGCAAGAAGAGCAGTCTCATGATCTCCTCCAAGCAAACCAATATCCTCCCAGTAGTTCATCTTTGAATCATTTTTGACTTGATTGAAAGTTTCAATATAATAAAAAAGGTTATGGCTTTCTAAAATATGCAAAATCACAGTGTACCAATTATTGACAATCCCCTTCACATTCATGAGGATCATTATCAAACTTTGGTGGTCCATCAAAGTACAGATCATACAATCTACCCCTATTTTGTTCCAAGAAAAGGTGGTTGTTGTTATATGACAGTGGCCTTTTTAATAGCATCAACAATGCTAACTTATCCTACACGCTGGACTATATCTTCATTATTTGAAATTTCCATGATTACTGTCATGAAGAACTGAAAATTCTTCAATTGCCACTATTTGGTGCCATTTTCACCATCATGACCATCCTAGATATTAAACAAAAATGAAGGGATCTTAGCTTGATGTTATCTTAGCTTGTACCATTAACGTGGACCCTCTTATTCAGTATTTGAAAAAGTAATACATGTTTTGGTCCATTTCTACGTAAATTTCAAAGAAAGATTTCGACTCTTTCCATTTATTCTTCATGACACTAAAGAGTTGAGGCCATTGTCAATGTCACAAGCTCTTGCCAAGGGTTGAAAATGACACAGTGATGACAATAACTAGAGAATGATGGATTTTGACAGACCAAATATTATATTCAGAAAATTTGCATATAGTAAAATATTTTATCCATAAACTAAATCCTAAGGCTTTCAATCATCACTTAGGTAAAACAATTGAAACACAGGATGAGTGAGAAAAAATAGGAAACTTTTATCAAAGCTAAATTGAGACATACGTCAAAAATTTTGTGGATATATATTACATTTAACTCAGTTTCTTCAAGAATCTCCACAATTGAGATAAAGAGATCAAGAACATTTTTTATTTTTAACAATATTTTTAATGCTAGAATTGTTAGTTGCATCCTAAGGTCCTTTTTTGTTTGCACAAAATGAAGCACATGCTATAAAGAAATAAAGAAATTTTGCGTTAATCACATGCCACCAGAAATATTAGTTTGCTTTTCAAGATATGCCATTCAACTCAACTATTTATTGAAGGTGTGTGAAGTCCTTTTGGATTCCCTTTTTCCAATCCACTAATATGAAATCAGGGATCATCCCTTACTCACAAAATCTCTCAGCTATTGAAATTGAAATTAATCCTCATCAACCCACAAATTTCCAGTTACCAGAACATAAATACAAATGGCAACTTCCATGGAATCTAAAACAATGTTTGTTGCCATAGTAGGGAAATCATATTCAAAATTGGTCTATTGTGAAGTTGAAAGAATGCGTCCTTTGGGATGTCTTCAAATTCCAAGGCACCCTTTCAACTTAGCTTCCACATAGTTATGATCACTTGGGCCTACCATAATTCTATGAGAAAGGACATGAAGGTAATTAGGTGTAAGATCCCCATTCACTCCATTTCTTTTCACTACTTGAATCTTTCTTATTCATCATGGTTGTCATCCCACTGATTATTCTCTGGCTTGGAATCTCTGTATGGGTGCTAAAAATAAGGATGGAAGACTGTTCATTCTATGTTCCATTTCATCATGTTAAAATACCATAGGAAGAGTAATCTCATGATCTCCTCCAAGAAAACCAATATCTTCCCAGTAGTTCATCTCTGCATCATTTTTTACTTGATTGAAAGTTTCAATCTAAGAAAATAGGTTATGTTTTTCTAAAATCTGTAAAATCACAGTGCACTAATTATTGACAATCGCCTTCACATTCATGAGGATCATTATCAAACTCTGGTGGTCCATCAAAGTACAGATTATACGATCTACCCCTACTTTGTTCCAAGCAAAGGTGGTTGTTGTTATACTGCAGTGGCCTTTTTAATAGCATCAAAAGTGATAACTTATCCTACACGGTAGACTATATCTTCATTATTTGAAATTCCCATGATTACCGTCATGAAGAACTAAAAATTCTTCAAATGCCACTATCTGGTGCCATTTTCACCATCACGGCCATCCTAGATATCAACCAAAAATGAAGGGAATGTCTCTGTTTTTATTTTTTAGCACAATTCCTGTGTCAAGGAACTCTTAATACTATTTCTATAGTAACCTCCTTCCAATTTTCCTCACAAAGGCTCACATCTGTGGGGTTAGCAAAACTGTCCATTTCAATTTTTGGAACAACTAACCCTTCTTCTGAATTTTGTCCTATATTTGCACCAGCGAATCCCTTCTCATGTGACACACTAGTTCGATGATTTTATCCTACATGATCATCCCTTGTAGCCCCACAATTCTCCTCTTGAACTAGAATACTTTGAGGAAGAGCATGGGACTTCCCTTCCTGCGATATTTTCTTCTTCAAACCCATGCCTTTGTTTCCTTCCAAAAGACTATTTTTATCTTGAGCTACATAATCTGAGACAGCTAAAAATCCCCATATCTGCACCATTATCAACTTCACATGCCAGTGTGCCACTGATTTCTCAAATATTTAACCCTACATATCACTCTTTGTTCCTCATTGACTGCCATAGCTTTTCAGTGTTTAAAGACCTACATTGCACAGAATATCCTTGAGTAGATTTAGCTTGTAAATTTAGGAATCTATCAGTGGAGTTAGTTTTATCAAAGTGAGTGGTGGTAGGCATATGTGTTTTTGAGCCTTTTCCTTTATGTTCTTTCTTCGTTTTCTTCAGCCAGATGCAACGAGAGGAAGTGGGTTTTTGAAGACAGAGAGCACCCATTTTTCTATCAACGGGTATCCTCTGTTTGTTAATGGGTTCAACTCATACTAGTTAATGACTGTGGAAACAAACTCAACACAAATAAATAAGGTTACCTATGTTTTTGAACAAGTTGCAGCTCATGGGCTTAATGTTGCCATAGGTTACATTTTTTTTTTCATAAGTACGAGTCTTATTGGCATTATTGCAGAGGTGTGTTTCTAGATCTAAGGTTACCTTCAAATAAATTTGAGTGCTAGATCTGCGGAATTTTGCACTGCCAAGACTAGCTTTGCAAGGGAACAGGGCCTCTAGTGAGAAGAAGCGGAGTAGGAGAAAGAGGGCGCAAAGGGAAAAATGGCTTGCGAATTTGAATTAGTCTCAGAAGATGTGTGGACAACCGGTTGGTAGATTCATCCCAGAAATTCTGTCAGAGATATCTTATTGTGACCGTGTGGGAAGTTGGAGGAATGTTTGGCTAGAGCCAGAAGGTTTCCCAGCTGGTGACGGAAGCCGAGAAATTTCGCCTAGCTAGACTACTCCTTTGTAATTTGGACTAAAATGCGTTTAACTAGGAAGTTTTGAAGACATGCCTGGCTGTGAGATTGCTTAAATCATTTCAGCACACAAAAATAGGGGGTGTTATCTTGGAAATTAAAAAATGGCATGGAATCTGAAGTTGTCCATTCACCATGCCCTCGTTACCTATGAATAGTGTGCTTTATTAATTGAAACTAGACTTCCTTTATACTGCAAAACACTGCAGCAACATTTTTATATACTTTATTGTAGTTGGTGATATTTGGAAGTATTTCCTTCCTGCACAAAAAGGTGAATTATTGTAAGTCCACAAGATATAGTCTTGGTTAATGAGGTCACTGTATTTACCTTTAAAATTTTATATATTATACTTTTCTTATTATTTTAATGTACAAAGTTATTAAGACCATTTGTGAGAGGTTCCTTTTTCCCCTGTTTCTGGGTCTTTACATATCATTTGGATTGAATGGTGTATTTTTGATTCTTAGTGTGCAAACACATGTCAAAGCTTTGACAAGGGGTAATGTAGAGCATAAAATTTATTGTGACATGGATAGAAAATTTGAGCTATCCTCTAAAGCACATAATTCAGGGTTGTAACTATCTCAGAGAGTTTGGATTCTGGAATAAGAAGAAGAGAAACATTTAGCAGGATTTCAGTTTCTACAAGCTCCTTGGAATGTTGTTTCTTATATTTGAGTGCAATGAACAACTAGTTGAAAACATGGGTTTAAATAGATGGCTAACATAAAAGTTGGGATCAAATTTGCTAGATTGTTCTAGCTTTCAATTCCTCACATCTTAGAAGTTGGATTTAAACTACAAGGGAATGCTAGAAGCATTGATTCAATAGGTTATGTTATTCAGAGTTCAATCTTGTAAATCATAGTTTCTTCCTATTATATTGACAAAGTGAGTTGACAATCATGGCATATTAAAGAATCCTAGTGTATAACTGGAGGCAATGCATGATGTCAAGAACTCTAATCTGCAATATTAGGGTTTCCTTTGATTAATCTTTGTCATGTGTTTCTGAGTGCAAATCCAATAGGGAGTAGACACTCCACCTAGCTATATAAATCTTAAGTCTGCACTGGTTGCTTAGTATGTGTATCTAATGCCATATATATAGCTCCCTCCTAACGTGAGAATCACAACCTTTGATAGAGTATGGGCCATTTTTCAGTTGAATTCTCTATGAGTGGATTGTGTTGGTTGTAAACTCTAGGTAGTGTGATAGGCCTTCCCGAAGTTTCTTATATATTTAGGTGGATTTAATCGAGAATATGAATGAACCATGTACGCGAAGGAGATCTTAGTGGGTCGCTACTACAAATTGGACCCAAAAAAACATTGAGTACTCAATTATGATCCAACCTGAGAAATCTTGAGCGACACTGCAACTCAAGAAGGCATCCTCCATCATTTTTTTCTTTCAAGTCTTAATAAGTCGCACAAAGTCCTGACCATCATGCATTGTGTAGATTATATTTATCTTTTAAACTCTGATTGGATGAATGTCTTCCTTCCAGAAACTTGGAATTTGAAGGAGTTTATGGTTGTCTATTTAGACTTTCTTCATTGCTATTTGAAACTTTGAAAATTTTAAAACTGGACAAATGCAATGTTACCCAGTGAATAAATATGTGTGAAATGGTTGCCTAACAACAACTTAAAGAAGAAAAAATGGGAGTTATTTATTTTTTGAATTGTCAGGAAGGAGGAGAATAGTTTTGTAGATGATAACAACGACTGAAGAGCTAATGAATTCATGAAGATCAATTCTTGAATTCAATAATATTAGTGCATGTTGTTTGATGAGTTATTTGTTACAATATTTATTTATGAAATTATTCAAATAGTGGAAGGAATGTAATGATTTGCAAGGAATGTCTAAAGTTTCTTCTAGGATTATTTTTTTTCCATGGAGAATGTTTTTTTTTTTTTTGTTTTTTTTTTTTTTGAAAATAACTAGAAATACAATCTTCAAGTGCACAGTGAAAGTATTGCGTTTCATCACTAACTATCTACTTGATTTTAGTTTACTTATTCATATACCCTGGAAAAAAGTATGACTCTTTTGCTAAAGGGAGATCATTGCTAGCGTCCATGACTTAACTTCAGTTCACTGTTCAACATTACATAAAACATATGAATAGTCTAATAATAGTATTTCCACAGTGGTTATACTTCAAGGTATTTTGAGAAGGGAAAGAAAGTAGGCAATCATTTCTTGGAAGAGCTCTTATAAAGAAAGTTGAAAGCCTATGTTAATGACTTCATCTTATTTTGTGATAAAAACCAATAGTTGGAAGACAATCAAGTATCTATCACTTCTTTTCATCCCAAGGAAATAAATACTAAATGGAATTATACAAACATAAATGTGTCTTTAGAAACTGCTCAAAGACCAAAGGTCTTGCAAGACATTAGGGTGCAGACCTCCTCCACACAAAATGTTGGTGTGTGAGAATAAATATTTATTTTATTATTCATATTGCAAGCATATATTCTCCTCACACACTATAAAACACTATATATCACATTTATGAAATTTCATATTTGTTGGGTGGTTTACCACATAGCCCCTAACTACAACATCTAACATTACTTTGGTTGCATATTAGAAATAAAATGCAGCAATGTATTAATGACTCCTGACCACTAATTATTGCCCCTAACTACAACATCTAAGATTTCATTGATCACATATTAAAAATAAAATGTGGCAAAGTATTAATGAATCCTGAATAATAATTATAGAAAGTTACCACTCTAACGGGCCTAGCTGTCATGGATTTTTGTGTGTGTGTGTGTGTGTGTGTGTGTATTTGATTTATGGCAACGACAGTAATGGTGTGTGGTATTCAAGATACATATTTACTTGCAACTTAAAAAATCAGCCATATACTGAATTTTTTAGTGTTATGAGTGTTGTAGCTCCTAGAGACAGCCTAGAGTTCTGATTGACTAGTGCCTAGGACATCTTAGCATAGCAAGGAGCTTATAATATAATGTATGAAGTTTTCAGCTTCAGCTCACATGCTATCTCCTATAAACAGGTAAAATCAATCTAGAATGGGACCAAACTCTCAGACACTGACACAGGAGAAGGGATAGTGCAGAGGCAAAATGTAGAACTCTAATACAAAAGCAACAGACAATTCAGAGACAACTTACTGCAAAGCAGGCCGATTCAGAAATACTTCACAGACATGAATTATCAGAAGGTGTATGTAGTGAAATAAATATCAAGGATATATTAGTTAGCCTTGAATTGATACCCAGGTATACAATACCACCATGCATGGGCTTACCAATCTAAGAATCCATACATGATAATAGCATTTTAAAAGCACCCTCCCAAAGCAACTAATATAGCAGAAACACGGTTTAGATGATTAATGGAGAAGAATATCATGCATGAGCCATATTTAAAGTGATTGACTGATCCGAGTATGGGCATCAACTAGGATCAATCCTTACCAGAAATCAGTGAGCCACTCGCATTCCAAAACATGATACAGGAAATATGGATGAGATGAAATGATATATTAAATAACATATAAAAGAGGGTTACAGATTGTGAAATACCAAAGACCATAATCCTCTTTGACAGATAGAACTCCTCCTCACTGAGACACTATGGGCTCTGAGCCTTCATACAAGAGTCTTACAAAATGTATGCAAAAAGAGCCTTTCACTGCATAATTTTCTGATAAAAATCCGGAATCCTTACAACTTACTTCTTCAACGTCTTTATATGAAAAACTAAAACCTAGCGAAATAGGTAGGTGATGAACATTTAATTGTATCACTAAAACAAAATGGTGGAGAAGTGCCCGCCCATACTGCTTGACGGTGCTGTGTTGTTTGTATTATGTTGCCTGCCTTCTGAAGTAAATGCACTGGGTGAAAATTTCTTCAGGAGCACAATATAGGGATAACCATACCAACATTCTATCCTTTCCTAAAGGAAAATTCAGCTGAAATAAGACCTGGAGGGTATTTTTTTTTGTGCATCGTACCCTTTGCTGGCTAGACCCTGAATTAGGATTGAAGATCTTCAATATTGGACACTGAATTCCTGGATCTTCCACTAATACTCTTTTCCGCAACATTAATGTCTTCACCTGCAAAAATTTGTGCTTTGAATAACTATAGAGGGTTTGATAGATTTTAACCCTGCTTATTTTAATGAAATCCATGTTGTAACAACTTCCCAAATATTTCTTCATAAATTCTGCCTCTAAATCATTTTCCTTTGACGTGCTCATGGCCTCTGTAATGGAGGCTGTGAGTAATGGTAGATTACCTCCATTCACACCCTGTAAAGTCCACAAACATGTTAGGAAAACCAATGCACAGGAATGCAAGCACAGTAGGGGTAATGGTGTGACAGTCTCTGAGTGGTTGACTGGTGGAGAAATGTGGGACGATGGTAAGAAATGCAGCGTAATAGTGTGGGGTGATCGTGGAGAATAATGTGAACATATTCGTGAAAATATGAAATAAACGGAGAAATGAACCAAATGTAGATCTGGGGTGGCGGAATGCACGTGGAGAAAAACTGGGAGACAAGTGGCACGATATCGGGGCGGCGGGAAATGGATGACATGGAGTGCTGACTGTGGGAGCCGGTCAAAGACATAGATAATCAAATCTTGAGCGTTCGATCTCAGGAGGAGATCGACGGTTGGAAGAGCACCGGAGGCAATAGATAGTGGGCCAGGGGTGCTATTGGCTTGGGTTAATGTTCGTGCAGCTTCGGGGTATGACGGCCGTCAGATGGAGGCCTTCAGATGGGATGGCTGACAGCGATATCGTTGTGCGTCCTGGGTCGAACAATAATGTGTGATGGAGATAGGTTTTGAGGCTGTACGCTGGGATGCGTGGTGAGCACTGAGTGGAATCGCTGGCCGAATGGGGATTACCGCCTACCGCCAAAAGGCAGTGCGATGAATACCGGGAAATTTTTAAACAGTGGATGCGGGGCGGGGACCACAAGGTAGGAGAGATGTAGTACGTTGATCTATGGTCTGATCGAACGGCCCAGAACACGCCCGATATGCATTCGGTAAGTGCCTTTCAGCTTGATGCATGGTTACAGCCTTTGGTCGCGTGGAGTAAGAAAACAGAGGGGCCAGGGCTGATAGGGCTAAACCTTAGATATTTCAAATATGAAATTTTCAACTGTTCATAATGAATTTTAGAGGCGGGAATCGGTAACGATAGGCTTGAGGATGATTTTCCACGGCTGCAAAGGGGGAATTTGAGAGCTCTAAACTAGATTGCCTGTGAAATTTTGCAGGAAGCAGATTATGATCAACATTGGCTCCACCTGGGGATGGCACGTTCATTCTTGGAAATGTCGAGAACTTGCAGACCTTCTGATCCTCATGCATGCAGACTTTTCTTTCTAGCACCTCCATTTTCACTTTATAATTCATCACCACACCAACATTATTCAAAAAAAACAAAAAGGAAACTATCATACAATATAATACATCAGGCTTTCTTAGCCTGAGTCAGAACTGGAAATAGGGTTTAAGGAATTGACCATTTACAGGAGCGTCCAGAAATTCACCCTGTAAATTTTCCAACCTAAAAGTATTATTGCCCCCCCTATTCCACAATTTTGAAAGGAACAAACCAAAGGGGGTCGAATTTACCATGTTTTCCCTTCTCGGCTCTCCGGATATCCCATCTGAGCACCAAATCACCAATCTGCAGCTTCCTGTCTTTTGCGTGCTGATCAAAAATGTGTTTCATTTTCTCTTGATATTCTATTAACCTCTGATTCACCTGGCCCCGTGTTTCCTCTAATTCCACCAATTGATTGATTCTCCTAATCATATCGTCAAGTTCCTCCTGGCTTTCTTGCATGAAGCGGGCCACTGGCAAGGCTAGTTGTACAGGAAAAACTGCTGCTCGTCCATATACCAATTCATAAGGGGATTTCCCAGTTGCTCCCTTGCTGGTGATTATTAGCCCATAGAGAAAATTTCAATTGGTAATCCCAATTCTTTTGATTTTCATTGATAGTATTCTTCAAGGCCCTCACCAGAGTTTTGTTTGATGACTCTGCCAAGCCATTACCTTGTGGATAGTAAGCTGTAGAGTGACTGAGTATGATATTGTATTGCTGGCAGAAATTCATAAATTTTGTAGACTTGAAGGCATATGCATTATCAGTCACTATTCTAGCAGGAAATCCAAACCTGGATATGATGTTTTCTTCCATGAACTTTATGATCACACTATCTGTGGCATTCCTTGCAGGTATGGTTTCCACCCATTTGGTGAAATAATCTGTGGCTGTTAAAATCCACTTATGTTGTCCACTCGATGGAGGATGTATCTCACCTATAAAATCAATAACCCATTGCTTGAATGGTTCATCTATGTGCACTATAATCAGGGGAAACGGTGCAGATTTCTGTCTCTCAGCAAATTTCTGACATTTATCGCATGCTCTTACCCTGGCAAAAACATCCCCAAAAAGCTTCGGCCAATAGAAGCCCGATTTCAGAATTTTATGAGCTGTGGCCCTCCAGCTGTAATGGCCTCCACATATTCCTTCATGGAATTCTGCTATAATACTCTCTACTTCATTTTCTGTGAGACACAGGAGTAAGATACCTGAGGGATCTCGCCATTATAGCTGGCCATTGGCGACTATATATTTCTATGATTTCAATCTCAGCACTCTATATTTAGTTTTTTCATAACTTGGAGGGCAGTTGAGTGTGAGGATATATTCTACTATCTCTTTGTACCACGGACTGGTGAGGTACTTTAGATGTGTCTCTGGGGTAGCTACTCCAATTCCATGTCTTTCTTCTTTCTCCTCGGATTCCTCACCTGCTATAATGGACAAATTTATGCCCAGGGCTTGATAGTTTGATTCGGATAACATTTTGGCGAGCCCCTGTCCTTTGATCAGATTAGTAGGGCGGATGTCTAAGTCATATTCCTATATTTTAGCAATCCACCTACCCCTTTTTCCTTCACTATCCCCTTGAATAAGGATATCTTTGACAGCAGCTGCAGGCACAAATGCAGTGATGTGGGACTGCAAGATATATACACGGAATGCTTTGAGGGATTTCACTAGAGCGTATGCTTGCTTTTCCAATATGTTGTATTTTAATTCTGCATCACAGAGCACCTGACTGAAAAAGGAAATAGGCTGCTCATAACCTTCCTCATTTTTCTGCAATAATACTCCTGCTATTGTATGAGGTGATGCAAAAGAGAAAATCATGAAAGGTTTATCATAATCTGGTCTAGCCAACCCAGGAGCTTCTGCAAAATCATTCTTTATCCTGGTAAATGCCTCCCGTGATTCTTGTAACCACTTTACCTCATTATCCTTCTTAAGCATATCTGTTATATGCCTAACTATCTCAGCATAGTTAGGAATAAACCTTCTTAAGAAGTTTATGTGCCCAAGGAATACTTGTACTTCTTTCTTATTTCTGGGAAAAGCAATACTGTTTATAACTTCTACCCTCTTGGGATCTATCTTCACCCCATCTTTAGTAACGATATGGCCTAAAAGCTTTCCCTCTTCTAAGGCAAATAAAGACTTTTGAGGATTCAGAGAGAGACCATACCTTCTACATTTCTCAAAAGTTCTCCTCAGATGTTCAATGTGCTCAGCATCATTCTTGGAAAATACAGTGATTTCATTGAGGTATACCACCAAGAATTTATCTTGCTCCCTGACAAAATAAATGTCCATTGCCCTCTGAAACATGGCCCCTGCATTAATCAATCCAAAAGGCATCCTGGCATACATAAATGTACCCCATGGTGTGGTGAAAGCGGTCTTCTTTTGATCTTCTGGAATCACAACCACCTGATTATAACCAGAGAATCCATCCATCATTGACATTATGGAAGCTCCAACCACCTTTTTCAGGATGTAATCCATTTTGGGGAGTGGATAATTATCCTTTAAGGATGCTCTATTTAAATTTCTGAAATCCACACACAGCCTTATTTCTCCATTCTTCTTTTGTACAGGGACAAGGTTTGCCACCCACTCAGAGTACCTCAAAGGTACAATTATTTTGGCCTTCAGCAGCTTCTTAATTTCTTTCTCAATTGAAGGCAGCAACAGGGGGTTTATTTGTCTAAGATTCTGCTTATGGGGCTTTGCATCTGCATTCAGTGGAATTTTGTGTTGCATTATACTGATATCAAAAGTTTTCAAGTCCTGATAGGACCATGCAAACACATCTTTGTAAGACTGGAATAAATTCTGATATAGCTTTCTATATTCTTCGGGGATCTTCTTGGACAGTTTAACAATTTTGGGTTCAGCCTCAATACCCAAATTCAGGTCTTCTACCTGATTTTCTTCTATCACTTTGCTTGGCTGCAATGAGACATCATTATTGTCAAATAACTTTCTAGAGGTACCAGCCCTCTAGGTATAATGTTTCCCTTTAACTGCAACACTTTATTACCTGCCATTTTCTCCTCCCAATTTCTTTCTGGAGTATCTTCAGACTCAGCCTCTTCTGCATCATCAATCTCCATATGGGAGAATTCTCCCACTGTTTCCAAGAATCTCTTCATCTTTTCTTCATCTTCAAATACCTGCCAGTGTTTGATATTGTCTGGGATTGAAGGCTGATAACGCACCTCAACTTCATATCTTAAAAGAGGGTTCTGAGGTGGTTGAAATGTACTAGAAGCCACAGCAAGGGAATCAACCATCCTATTCTATTCTCGAGACATGAACTGGATATTGAATGCCAAGAAGAAATTCTCTACTATGTCCCAAACTTCATTCCTATAAGCCCTTAGCCTAGGATGTTTGGTTTGACACTAATTCCTGACTTGCCTAACCACCAGTTATGAATCTCCCATAACCTTTAAACTTTGTACACCCATATTCCTGGTTTTCTGCAATCCTAACATGATTGCTTCATATTCAACCACATTGTTGGTGGCTTCATATTCTAGTTTAAAAGAAAGTGGGATCCATTTGCCTACAAGAGAAACCAATAGCACTCCAGCTCCATTTCCTTCTCTTGAATTTGCTCCATCAAAATGTAATGTCCATATTCCTGCTTCATGACCCTCTGAAGGCTGCTCAATCTTGATCTGGAAAAAGGATGATTCATGAGCATATTCTTGATCTTCTTCTAGCATCAAGCATGAAAAATCTCCTTCCTTGCTGTAAACTAGTGAATTTACAGAATTGTTCGCCTTAGTCACCATCTTGACAAATCTAGTCTCCCTGTATAATCTCCTCTCTTGGCCACCAAAAAATGGGATAATAGCATATGTTAAATCTAACTTGATTGATCCACCAATTTTTGTTCCCCAAGACCTTGACAGCAACATACCAAAGCGAGCTGGAATGTCAGCCACTACTATGTTCATTACCACACTTTTTATTGGGATTTGGGCCAAATTGACCACCAAATCCTTGATCATCCCTAAGAATTTAACTCTTTTGGAATCAAATGAGTAGAGGTCATTATATGGACGTGTGATTTGTAAACCCAGTTGTTCCATGACTGATAGAGGCATAAGATTATGGGAAGCTCCAGAATCTAACATGCAGTTATGTAGTAGCAGGTCATGGATTACTAGAGACACATAGAAGGGAGGAGTAGAGGGGTATATCTCCTCAACGTGTGGCCAAAAAAATACCATGGGTCTCTCTTCTTGAAGGTTGAGACTATCTGGGATGATTGGTGCTTCAGGAGGGAGCATGAAAGATGTGACTCGAGATTGATACGATGGCTGTTTCAACAGCTCAGTCAAGGGGACTGGGATTTTGACCTTTTCAAGTTCTTTCTACAGACTAAAAGCGGGGGGACTTTTCTATCACAACCTCTTTTAACTCTTTATTTTCAACTGGGGGCTTGGCTTCTTTTGTCACAGGTTTGGTATTAGGGGAAGTGACTACTTTTGAGGAAGAAGGAACTTGATCATTGGACTGTAAAGGTTTGTTTAGAGGTTGCTTACCTTTATCTGTAGCTTCCTGCATGGTAGCCTCCTTCTGAGCAGGTGCTTCCTTCTGGGGTAGCTCTTCATCTTTCTCTTGGGTACGAGTCCTCTTCCTAGAAGATCTGATATCGTATCTTCTATTGAAATGTGCTTGCATGAAATCATCAAATTGTTTACAATAATGATCAAATTCGGCCTCATCTGTGTCTCTGGTATTTTCTTCTTCTGGAAATGAGCACCCAACTTCATCATTCCCTTATAAAGGCCATTCTTTTCCATCACTATTTGAAAAGGCAAGATTTGGATCCTCCAGTCTATAGGTAGTGTCCTCAGTGGAATCATCTACTGGACCTTCCAGGTACAATGGGTGTAGCACTTGATCCTGTTGCTCCTTTGTTTCCCTTGGAAATATTTGCAAGGGCGGTTTCCTATATTGAGGATTGTAACCTCTACTTGGAGAATTTTGGAAATTCCTGAAGGCTGAATTCTTAGCTTCCAATTCAAGCTTGACCATTTTCTTAATTAATTTTCTCATTTCTTCCATTTTGTCTGAGTCTCTGTCCTGACTAGAAGTAGACACCTCCTCTTTGCCCCTTCTTCTGGAATCTTGTTCTGAATTTCATTTTAATTTACCAGTGGAGGAAAAATTTTCTTCCAACTCTAGTGCATCTGCCTGAGCATCATCCAGAGTAGTAGGCTTTCTTTCTCTGAGAGAGAAACCAAACTCCGAATTAAAGGCTGCTACAAAAACAACTTTAGCAGTAGTTTGATGGGGTTTCATATCAGCAGGGAGGCTCAGATACAACTTATTAAATCTCTTGATAAATTCTAACACTCCTTCATTGTGTCTTTTCTTAAGTGTATTGAACTCAATGAGACAATTTCCATGATCTTTTTTCTCTCCCCATTTCCTGAGGAAAGTGTCTTCCATGTTATCCCAAGTGGTAATAGAATGGCCAGCCAATGTCTTAAACCATTTTCGAGCTTCACCATCTAGAGATTGCACAAACAGTCTTAGGACCACATCTAGGTGTTCAAAATTGAAGTTCTCTGCAAAGGAGCAGAAAGTCTGAAGATGTTTCTGAGCATCAATCTCATTTTCTCCATTGAATCTGGGCAGGATCTTCAGATAATCTTGGGGCATATCATTTAACAATTGGGGTAATGCTAGGGGAGCATATCTATTCATCAAAAAGGCTGGAACATTAGCCATTAGAGGAGGTGGAGGTAGTGCAATAGTTTGATGAGTGAGAGGAGGAAGAGGAGGAGGAAGCAGAGTATGAATAATAAGAGGAATATACTCAACTGCAGCTTGAGGGGTCGAGGGAAACAAAGGTCTATTAACAGCAGATACTTTGGTAAATTCCTTGACCTCTTCAACCTCGAGAGTAGGCATTAGGGAACTCAAATTTCGAGCGGGAGTACTCGTTGGATGCGAAATTTAATTCCACATCCAAGGAGTACCCATGTTTCATACTTTCGATGGGTCCTACTACACGAAAAATGAGAAATACATAAAAAAACGTGATTACAATCACGTTTTTTTATGTTATTTCTAATTTTTCGTGTAGTAGAGTTCATCAAAAGTATGCAACATGGGTACTCCTTGGATGAGGAATTAAATTTTGCATCCAATGAGTACTCCCGCTCGAAATTTGAGTAAAATTTTTGGGAGATAAGTTGAAAATACGAGTTGAAAAAGTAGTTTTATTATTTTATTATTTTTTAATATTTTTACCCTTTTATTTAAAAAATGGTGAATCATCCCCCATGGTTGACATCATCATCTTGAATCCTATTGGTTTTTATAAATTTTATTTTTGTTGTACATTTTTCTTAGGAGGCCCATTTTAGACCTCAAAATTCCCCTAATGATGAAGACTGTTTTTATTTCTGATACCCTCTCGAGGTGGACTATCTGAGTAATAATAATCAGTATCTCCCACAGTGGAGTCGGGAATTTGAAACTGAGAATATTGAGAGGAGGAGGAAGGAAAATCTTCTATACACACTTCAGGAATCTGGGAACGGGATGATTTCCTTTCCCTCCAATTTCTTGTATGTATATTCTGGTCGGGGTCAGACACTGAAGGTGTCTTTGACTTGGACGTATCTGACCTCAGGTGTGGCTTACAAGGAGCCAGGACTGCAAATAGATATATCAAATAACAAATGTGGAGTCACCAAGGTGAGGGATCTACAACTCTCAAATATTTGTGCTCACCTACTTAGAGAGTGAATATGATTTTGTCGAGGCCCAGGGATTCTGATTTTCTTAAATTCATCCCTGGAAACAGCGCCAGAAAGATGCTATAGCTCCTAGAGACAGCCTAGAGTTGTGATAGACCAGTGCCTAGGACATCTTAGCATAGCAAGGAGCATATAATATAATGTATGAAGTTGTCAGCTTCAGCTCACAGGCTATCTCGTGTAAATAGGGAAAATCAATCTAAAATGGGACCAAACTCTTAGAAACTGACACAGGAGAAGGGATAGTGCAGAGGCAAAATGCAGAACTCTAATACAAAAACAACAGACAATTCAGAGACAACTTACTGCAAAGCGGGCCGATTCAGAAATACTTCACAGACATGAATTATCAGAAGGTGTATGTAGTGAAAGAAATATCAAGGAGATATTAGTTAGCCTTGAACTGATACCCAGATATACAATACCATCATGCATGGGCTTACCAATCTAAGAATCCATACATGATAATAGCATTTTAAAAGCACCCTCACAAAGAAACTAATATAGCAGAAACATGGTTTAGATGAGTAATGGAACAGAACATCATGCATGAGCCATATTTAAAGCGCTTGACTGATCCGAGCATGGGCATAAACTAGGATCAATCCTTACCAGAAATTAGTGAGCCACTCGCATTCCAAAACATGATACAAGAAATATGGATGAGATGAAATGATATATTAAATAACATATAAAAGAGGGTTACAAACTGTGAAATACCAAAGACCAGAATCCTCTTTGACAGATAGAACTCCTCCTCACTAAGACCCTATGGGCTCTGAGCCTTCATACAAGAGTCTTACAAAATGTATGCAAAAAGAGCCTTTCGCTCCATAATTTTCTGATAAAAATCTGGAACCCTTACAACGTACTTCTTCATGGTCTTTATAGGAAAAACTAAAACCTAGTGAAAGAGGTAGGTGATGAAAATTTAATTGTATCATTAAAACAAAAAGGTGGAGAAGTGCCCGCCCATACTGCTTGAAGATGCTGTGTTGTTTGTACTATGCTGCCTGCCTTCTGAAGTAAATGCATTGGGTGAAAATTTCTTCGGGAGCACGATATAGGGATAACCATACCAACATTCTATCCTTTCCTGAAGGAAAATTCGGCTAAAATAAGACCTGGAGGGTGTTTTTTTTTGTGGATCGTACCCTTTGCCGGCTAGACCCTGAATTAGGATTGAATATCTTCAATATTGGACACTGAATCCCTGGATCTTCCACTGATACTCTTTGCAGCAACATTAATGTCTTCATCCGTAAAAATCTGTGCTTTGAATAACTCTAGAGGGTTTGATAGATTTTAACCCTGCTTCTTTTAATGAAAGCCGTGTCGTAACAACTTCCAAAATATTTCTTCATAAATTCTGCCTCCGAACCATTGTCCTTTGACGTGATCGTGGCCTCTGTAATGGAGGTTGTGAGTAATGGTAGATTACCTCCATTCGCACCCTGTAAAGTCCACAAACATGTTAGGAAAACCAATGCAAGGGAATGCAAGCACAGTAGGGGTAATGGTGTGACAGTCTCTAAGTGGTTGACTGGTGGAGAAATATGGGATGATGGTAAGAAATGCAGCGTAACAGTGTGGAGTGATCATGGAGAAGAATGTGAACATATTCGTGAAAATACGAAATAAACGGAGAAATGAACCAAATGTAGATCTGGGGTGGCAGAATGCACGTGGAGAAAAACTGGGAGACAGGTGGCACGATATCGGGATGACGGGAAATGGATGACGTGGAGTGTTGACTGTGGGAGCCGGTCAAAGATGAAGATAATCAAATCATGACCATCCGATCTCAGGAGGAGATCGATGGTTGGAAGAGCACTGGAGGCAATAGACAGTGGGCCAGGGGCGCTATTGGCTTGGGTTAATGTTCGTGCAGCTTCAGTGTATGACGATCGTCAGATGGAGGCCTTCAGATCGAACGGCTGACAGCGATATCGTTGCACGTCCTGGGTCGAACAATAATGCGCGATGGAGAGTGGTTTCGAGGCCGTACGCTGGGACGCGTGGCGAGCGCTGAATGGAATCGCTGGCTGAATGGGGATTACCGCCTACCGCCGAAAGGCGGTGTGATGAATACTGGGCAGTTTTTAAACAATGGACGCGGGGCAGGGACCACAAGGTAGGAGAGATGCGGTACGTTGATCTATGGTCTGATCGGACGGCCCAGAACACGCCCGATATGCATTCGGTAAGCGCCTTTCGACCTAACGCATGGTTACAGCCTTTGGTCGTGCGGAGTAAGAAAACAGAGGGGCTAGGGCCGATAGGGCTAAACCTTAGATATTTCAAATATGAAATTTTCAGCCGTTCATAATGAATTTTAGAGGCGGGAATTGGTAATGATAGGCTTGAGGGTGATTTTCCAAGGCTGCAAAGGGGGAATTTGAGAGCTCTGAACTAGATTACCTGTGAAATTTTGCAGGAAGCAGATTATGATCAACAATGATGGTAGTCTATATCCTATTCATGATGAGGAAAGCCTACCAAGCGTTTGGGATCAAAATCAATTTTTGATAATTTTCAATTATATCCTTGTATTAGATTCTCTTCTTTCGAATTGTCAGTTAAGAAAGCATATTGTCAACATTAAGACTTTCTTGACTATACATTGTAGCATTTCAGATAGTTTTCAATTGCATCCTTGTATTATAATTTTTTCTTCTGAATTGTCAATTAAGAAAGGATATTGACAACAATACGACTTTCTTGATTATGCAGTGGTGTATAAATTGTCCATGAGGAGCAGAGCTGACAACACCACTAAAGACCTCCATTCAGTCCTTTTATGGAAAATGCCTAAAGGTGAGTGCAAAGTATTAATCATTTCCGACCTTTTTATGGAATTTAACACATGTATTTTTAAGACAAGTTCTTGTAACCTCTGGGAAGTATGAAAGTTGTTTATTTTTGTGGATGTATTCTTTAGGGTTGAGACATCATATATTGCTTATTCAATAATTGACATTTTTTTTGTGGGTAGTTTTTATTGCTTGATATTTTTAGTTTCCTTCGATTATCTTGTTGTCTATCATTGCTATTCTAATGTCTTAGAGCTTCCTTTACATGCCATACTTTTGAGAACTTTTCTACTACTTTTGATTCCTTGAGCTAAATTTCACTGCTTATTACCTGCTTGTTCTTTCTGTTGCATTGATCTCGCTTTATTTAGTAGTTTTAGAGTGTTTAGCTATTTATATTCACATTTACACAACTTTTATGTTGTTATTTTGTTTCCCTAAGAAGATTCCAAGTTTAAGGGAGTTATTTGAGCTCTCTCTTTTCAAGATGGCTATTTTGTCTATAATTTTTATGGCCCAAATTGGTAACTACTGAAATTCTTGAAGGGCAGGAGAATTAAATATTGTCTTTGAAACAAGATGTGGTAATGCATATGTATTTGATTTTCTTGATGTATTGAGACATCCTATGGTATACCATTTTGTTCTTGAAGTGGTTGATGTTATTTATAGTGAGTTGTCCAATTATTTTTCACTTGAAGTCTATAACCTTCTACTTCATAATTAGATGTATCTGTCATGTGAATTCTTTCTCTTACTCTGCAAGGTTTTCATGTGGTGCAAGAAGATATCGCTAGGTAATTGAAACCTTTTTCCCCAATGACACATCACAAGATTCTTATTTCTAAATTTAGGATATTCTCCTACACATTTTCTTACATCTACGACACCAATTTTCCAATTGGGCATAGGTGAAGATTTTTGTAACTCCCATATTACTTATGCATGCAACACTCTCATGAACACACAAATACCACCTTATATTTTATGATCTATTTAATTACATGAACTAGACCAGTGATCGAAATGGTTAACCTCAAAAATGTGAATCAAATCGGAACTAGATAAAAACCAGATCAAAAAACTGGTTGACCAAAAAATACATAAATGATTGAAATTTAGGAAAAAACATGTATATTAATGTGCATCCATATGACTCACAACCATTATACAAAAATATTTCCATTTAACTTGATTTTTCTTGGACATGGATTTGGAGGTTTCCCAACATGAAATTCCTAAAGAATATGTTGTCCTGAAGCCTAGCATGCAACATATCATAATTAAAATCTAAGGTCTTTGGCACCCTTAAACCTGACACTAGTCTGAGAATCCAATACCATACTAAGAGAATATTTATGCTAAGAGAGTTTACCATACATTTACAACCACATCTTTTCTTAAGGGTGAAAGTGGTTCTGTGTCTAATAACTCTGTCTGAAGTACAAATGTCCATATCATACAACAGAGTCAAGCTTAAAATGCTTGTTCTATAGCTGGACGTATTGTAATGAAATTGTTCCCAACTTTAAGCCCTTTGTTAAAGGACTTCAAAAGGATGTAAAAGTGATTTAGTGGGTCAAAATGTTGAATGCTAGGTATTCTTGTGAGATTATTTTCCCAGCATGCTCCTACTAAATTGAAAATGGTTTTTTTTGTTTATTGTTTAGGCCAAATATTGTAATAGCAACACTAGTGCAACGATGCTAAAAGGTCACTTTATTGTTAATTTGACCTTGAATATCTCTTTTACAAAGCAATGTTTCGTAGCTCTATTTATGTTAGTGGTTCGCTAAGAACTTCTCTACAATATCTTCTTTAAAGGGTGCTAGCTCAATGGAAGAGCACCAGCTTTACAAGCAGGAGGTTGGTGGTTCGATTCCATCATGCCCTTATATTCATGGGGTATGGCGGCGATAATTTTTTGGTGAGGGATGCTCTTTTGAACATCACCAATGAGTTTATGGTGACATTTTTTGACCCTCACCAAAATATGAAATGGTGATGGTCAACGAACGCCACCATATATATGCATCAATAGTGATGACCATGAAAGGTCCATCACCATAAATCGTTGTTGTTGATATGAAATGGTGAGGGTCATTTTTTGTCATTATAGTTATTATTCGTGATGGACCTTGATGTCACCAATGAGCTTATCATGACAGTTTTTGACCCTCACCAAATATGCAATAGTGATGGTCAACGAACGTCGCCATATATATGCACCAATAGTGACAACCATGAAAGGTCCATCACCAAAAATCGTTGTTGCTCATATGAAATGGTGACAGTCACTATCCATCATTATAATCAATATTCGTGACGGACCTTGAATGTCACCACAACACATACTTTTGGCGACGCCACCTTTGGTGACATTCAATTTTTTGGTGATAGAGGCTATTGTCCATCACCATTGCTCATATGAAATGGTGATGGTCACTATCTGTCATTATAAACCATTATTGGTCACGAAACTTGAATGTCACCACAACACCTTTACTTTCAGTGACGCCACCTTTGGTGATGTTTAGTTTTTGGTGATGAAGGCTCTTTTGACCATCACCAATGAGCTTATGGTCACATTTTTTTCCCCTCACCAATGTCATTTTTTCTTGTAGTGACGGTCTTCCAACATAGAAACAGAAACCAAATTCTTCATTAAACCAGGAACATGCATGACATCTTTTAATGTGAAATGAGTACCAGACTCCCTCTGAAAGGTAATTGTACATATGTCGGAAATGTTATACCTCCTTTCATCTCCCATGTCGATGTGCATTTGGAGATCCTTCTCCTCCAAGTTTCTGAAGAATTATTTGTTTTCGATCATATGGAATGAAGTTCCACTATCCAAGTACCACACATAACCCATCACCAATGACACCTTGCATGTGATGAGCATGAAATCCAACTCGAACTATGAAGCAAGTGCTTCACCTGCCGCTCCTCCTGAGGACTTCTTATCGGTCTTATTATGCAGACACTTTGTAGCATAGTGTCCAAGCTCATAGAAATGAAAACATTTTACCTTTGAAAATTCTCTCCTCTTTCCTGCCTAACAAGAATCTGATTTGGAATGGGACGCCTTCCCTTTCCCTTTCTTCACCTTTCTATCCAAGGCACAGTTCTCCTCATCATTAGTATTTAATGAGGATCCATCTCTGGTGTTCCGCTGAATATTTTCTTGTACGAAGTTGGACCACAATCACTCCCACTTTGGTAAATTCTCCCTCCCATTCACCAAATCCTGGTAGTTTTTCCGCTCTTGGGAAGTCCTAGAAGTGCTAGGCTCACCAAATCATTTTGGACAATTGTCATGCCAACACTTCCAAGCTCATCTCGAAATTAAGTGAACTTCATCAACTATTTTTGTATCATGCGCCCTTCTCCATCTTGATATTTATGAGCTTGTCCTTTAGCACCAAATTCCTCTAGTTGTTTCTATTCTTAAACATATTTGTTAAGGCCTTCCACATAGAATATGGAGTTTCCTTTCCATGGAGGTTCGAGACAATATGATCTTGAACTCATTCTAACATAATCGTTCTCACATTTTACACATTCTTCTTCCATGCATCAAGATTTTGAGCATTTGTTGTTGCAAGCTTCAGAATACCATTGTTAATGAATTCCTTCAATTTGTTTCCTCCAGCACTACCTCCATCATTTCCCCAAAAGATATGTAATTCAAATTTTTCATCCTGATCTGTTATTGGTCTTGAAGAATAATTCTGCAAATTTGATTCACCTATTCAAAACAAACTTTGGTTCTTCTCTTCTATAGTGATTCCTTCTCTAATACCAAGTAGAAATCCACATAGATTCAACTGATATTTTAATATGCTAAAAAAAAAATACTTGAATATATTCTACAAATTTGCGGAAACCAATTATGAATGCACAATCTCGTGAACAAGAAAGAGAAAAAATTTAAATCACACAACACAAAGATGTATCTGGCGAAAGCCTCAGCTAAAAAACCCGCTATGTGTATATTGAATTAAGTCAAGAATATGAAACAATACAGTGCTTCTCTCGAGCTCTAGAGCTCTCTACACTATCTCTCATTATCTCACTCTGATCCCAGCAAGAATGGTTTGATACTTAACCAATTTCCTGCCTATGGGTTGCTCAGCCTTACTTACGCATTCCTGGAGGAATCTAACCCTAGTTAGCTAGGAAATTCCAAAGAATTGATTGTGCAATTCATCTAAGGCGTCATAATGATCTCATGCATGCCTTGTACAAATTTCTAAGTATACAACTGATATTTCTCTTCCATTTCACTCCAATATCAAGTGAGTCACTCTTAAAACTGACATGCAACAATTATCCATAGTGAATTATCAGTTATATGATTGATCACTGCAAGTGAATTAGATCATATTTAATTCACTGGACCTCTCACTAGCTCATACATTAGTTAGAACTAGTTAAACTGATTTTAATTCAAATAATTAAGTTAAACAATTACAACTCAAAATAAACTATAATTGAACCCATTAAAACATAGAGTGAACTCTACATGCCTCCAGTTTGACCCCCAACTCCAATTGACTGAGCTAACTTAGGCTTCCTAACTCAGTTAACTAGTACAAGTTGTCATGTGATGATTTCCTTCTCATTTAATTAAGGGAAAATTAAATTAGAAGCCCTTTTCGTTGCCAATTTCAACACTGTGTTCAATAAATGACAGCCAGTTCAATAACTTCAATAAATGATACCCAACCCATTATATTTCCCATTAAAATAGATCAAAGTGCATGGATAAAAAACAACAAATTCTCAACCATTGGATCACATCCAAATCATTCTAGATCACACATTCAAATGAAGTCATTACAATCCATGTCCATCATTGCCACCAAATAAATTCAAGTGAAAAAACCTTTAAAGAAGTTCAACCATTGTTGAAGTTGCATGTTTAACTTTCAAAATATTCACCAGCCCTGGACACAAACAATCACGGAAAATTTCACAGTACATTCAGGTTTGTTATTTCGGTTACAGCACAGTTTTCCTACATTTTTATTGTCATTTCTCGCAATTTTTATTTCAATTTTCTTATAGTTTTATTTTCATGAAAATATATATTTTTCTACTTTTCTATATTCATAGTGATTTTCAAGTTGAATGGAAAATATGACACAACCATAATGCAGACTATTGGCTAATATGTCTAGCTACAGATGAAAAAGAATAGAATTTGTAGTTGAACATCAATCCTTTTCTATAGTACAAATTCCAAGCGGGGAGGACTTAATATAAAGTTATACACATTCATCCCAAATCTAAAACAATGTCATAAAAAATAGTTCCTCGATCAAAATTATTTGGAAAATGATGCTCCTATCACCAATTTAAGAACAACAAGATGACCACTTGAATTAACAAGGAGACTCCACAACAAAATTACCAAAAGGTCATCTAGGATTTAGCATAAATTGATTACATGCAGAAATAAATAGTGGAAAATAATTTAGCGAGAAATGACAACAGTTCCTTTCTCAACTGGCTATAAGTGACAAACTTGGAATCGAAAAAATAGGCATAGAAACTCCTTTATGCTTCTCTCTCTTTCAACACTTGTCATATTTGTTGAGACATAAAACAAATCTAAATTAAATTTAGATTAAATTTCTAGTAAATAAGATGAAGGGATCTGTTAGTCATCAGTGTTTTTACCATGTTGCAATGACTTGATTCCCTGGCTGAGTTTTCTAAAAACTAATCTCAATCTGTCAATTTGTCATCTAGAAAACACCTCAAACAAATTTTTACTTTCCTACCCCTCCCTATTAGTCTATAATGATAAAAAACCCTTCAGTTTCCCTACCTATCACAATTCAGCAAAGCCTCCCTATCTATAGCTGTTATAAGTTTGTCCCTCTACCATCAAAATATTTTGTTTTTCATGCAACTCACTGTCCAACATTTAACAAAGTGTCTACCCCTCTCTCACTTATCACTTTGTTATGTGATAATCTACTCATGCCCAAGAAGCCATTCAAAATCCATGACAAAGTATGTAGGTCTAGGTGGTGGTGTTTTAGGGAAAATTCCTTGGCGAGATTGTTTTGAGTCAAAAACCTTGTCTTCAATATCAGTCGGCCATCATGTCTTGTTATTTGCTAAGGAAAACCCCTTGTATGTCCCTAGGTCATGCACTATCAAAGAGGTCACTTTTTTTTGTTTCTAACAAGGCTTGGGAATGTTCAAATTAGGAAAAGAGAAGGAGTTTTCCCTATCTGAAGAAATATGATTATATCAGGCATAATCCCCATGAAACATCAAATAAGCCCTCCAAAATTCAAAAGCATTTTTTTTTACATATCTGTAGGGATGTACTGATTGATGATACCAAGAAGAGTGTGAGAAAAAAGAGCACCTCAGGATAAATTTTCATGCTGTGTCAGTTTACTATGGAAGTCAGAAGAAGTGCATATTATGGCCAGCCCTACAAATCAACCTTATACAACCAACAGTGGTAGTCTTCTGGAAAAAAGAGTTTTAAATAAAATTAGGCATCATGGTGAGGATATAATGAAGAACAAATGCTCCTTATACCTTATCATGAACTAAGCTTTGAAAGACTATCACAAACAATTGCACTGTACCCTGTGAAAAAATAGTCAAGGGAAAAGAGTTGTTTCAAAGATGCATAACAGTGAGCGCTCCCCATGTACCAATCACATGGTTTACTCCCTAAGAGAAAAATTCACAGTGATATAGTACAAAGCAAAGACATATATTACACAACAAGGCACAATGTTGTGATGGATGTAGTTTCTATGTTTAAGAGGACCTCCTTCAAATAAGCAGAGGGTCAAAATTCATCAAATATTGACAGTGTTTGGAAACATTTGTCAGTAATGGGAAGTTTGAGAAATATTGTGTTTGAAAGAGTGCATTCACTGACAAACCAAGGCTATAATTTGATTAAAGCAACCTCATCTGAAAGGTGAAAAAGGTACACCAAGATCTGTTTAAAGGTGACTTCTGCAACTGAAAGAAAGAGAAATTCACATAGGTGATTTATGTAAAAGAGGCATCTTTCATTCAGACAAGACTATTATAGTTTTGAAATGCCTTCCACCAAATGATGAGAGCAAGTTCTAAATGTTGAAAACAACCTTTTTCAAATAAATAGACAGAGCTTTAAAGGGGTTGAAACATGGAGTATAGGACAAGCACCCGAAAGAGTATGTTGAAAGTGCCTCCTTCAATAATAAGCAGAGGGCACACAGTTGTTTGAGGATATTCAAGAGTGACAAGTAGAAAAGATCACATTTTAACCCTAATGGTCTACTCAAAGTAACAGAGAAAATTTATATGAAAAGACCTCCTTCACATCATAAATAGAGGATTTACATAATGGTGTTGAGATGCTGCAGTAATGATGTTTTTGCAAACCTTTTCAGATAATAAGGACAAGGTCAAATTTTTTAGGGAAAATTTTCTTAATAGACAGAGCTTGGATGCATAAATTTGAAACCTAAAAATATCAAAGAGTACCCAAAAACACAGTGTTTACAAGGCCTCCTTCATAAGAAGCAGAGGGCCCACTTCCCACAGTTGCAGATGACCTCCTTCAAAATGAGCAGATGGTCAGGTTTCCCATTGTTAACACTATGGTTGAAGAAAGGTGTCATTAATAGACAAGTTTGAGAGATACATTGTTTTGGAAAATTGGAAAAAACAACACTCGTTTCAAAGAAACTGTCATAAAATACACATAGTAATGTTTGTTGTGTATCTCTCAGTAAGAAGCATACTCATGGCACGAAGTTCAATCTTCAAAGGAGACACCTTTCAAAAATGGATGAAACAATTGGTAAAAATCAATCCCTCAACAAAACAGAGAAAATCATTTTTCTTTACAAACACAAAGGAAAAAAGTGAGAAATCACCAAAATGAGGGAAAAGGCATTCAAAGTGTTTTAAAAATGGCGATAAATTCTCTCAAAGTTAAAGTCCAATTTCCATTTTGCAAATGGACGGAAGAAGAATGCTCCTTTAGAACCCTGGGCAAGATGTTGGTAAGAGTTTTGAAGATGTGACATGCTTGTAAGTGAGCGCGACACGCCTGTAGCATCTCTACAAATGTCTCTGAATGCGACGCGGCATGCCTGTAAGTTTGCGCGATGGGCCTGTGGTCTTCACCCACCGGACATTCAGAGGGCGCCCAATGCCCAACCTGACAGCATCCGCAATAGCATGCAGGTCCTATGCGCCTGTGCATAGGAGCATAGCGCCACTCAAAAAGACGTCAAACTCACCTAAAATCAGATTTTTTCCGAGTGACATTGTCTCCAAAAGCGCACAATGCATTTTTAAGAGGTATTTTACTGTTTTCTTCGCCTAATTTTTTGAGTTTGGGAGGTGCTAAGAGTCAATTTGGTTAAGAAAAAGACACAGTCCAATGAAGGAAAAAACCACTGTTTATTCTAAAAACCACCATGTTTACAAAGAGGAAACAAAACAATGATTGAGGAGGAAGGGCCTATTATCTGGTTGCAAAAGGCCTATTGTTGAGTAAGAAGAAAAAACCCAGCTTTTGAGAAAGGGATCATTATCAGTTAAAAGGCCTGTTTTGCTTAAGAAGCCAGGCATAGTTTTTGAACAGGGAAAACTCATTGTTTTCAAAGTAGAAAAGGCATAGTTCTTAGGAAGGAAAACTATTTTCATTAAAAAGAACCTGGTTTCTAGTAAAGAAAGAGATACAGTGCTGAAAGAGGAGTTCTATTTTTAGTTCATTTGAAAGACCTGTTTTGATAAAAGAGTGAAAGAAAGCCTAAAAAAAGCTATGCCTCCAAAGAAAGTCAGCAAGGGTGGATTTCACAAAATATTTGAGCCTATTACAACTCAGGAAATAAATGACTCCCCTTCGGTTCTTTTCAACTTCCATGAGGTAGGCTGCCTTGATTTTTGCCAAAATTTCCAGGAGGTCACCAATTAGCCTCCCCTAGCACAGCTATTCACCATGAGGCCGCAAGGAAAACATGTTCACCTAGCCGGTCTGGACTTTAAACTCACTCCTAGGGTTGTCTCCAAAGCAACTAAGATCCCCTATAAAGGAGAAAAGTGGTTCAAACAAGCATACCTAGATCTAAATCACTATAAACCCTTCCTAAAACTAGACCATGAGGATGCTTGCCAACCTATATTTCCTTTTTCTCACTTATGGAGCATTTATGCCTCCCTCATGAGAGTTATCATGAAGTATTTCACATGTGAAGGGAGATATTCCCGAATTTATTCCTATCACATCAGGCTTCTCATGCATTTCACAAGAACTCAGTTGCTGAATCTCCCTTTCTCCCTCTGCAAAAGCATAGACCAGATGTCCTCCATTTTTCAAAAGAGACCTCCTGCTCAGCAAAAATCTAGTCTTTTCCATCATTCTCTCATCAAAATCATCATCCTTCACCAGCTTGAAAAAAAAGGAGTGTCTTGGGAGACTTTCATTTCTCATTTAGATTTTGCTGCTACCTGTTCATCTCATGGCCCATCTCACATATCCTCCTCACCCTCCACTCACTATTTCTCTCCTCCATCAATTCAAAATACTTCTCAAAGGCAAACATCACCCATGATTGATAGTGAAAAAAAGCAGTCTTATGAAAGAATACATGAGGTTAGTGGTGATAAGCAAGTCAGTGGAACTCAAAAAATTAGTGAGGATGAAGAGAAAAGCAGCCCTAAACAGAGCAGTGAAAATGAGCAAGGGAATAGTGATGATGAAGAAAAGAAAGCTAGTGGTGATAAAGAGCAAAGGGAAGAGGTTCAAAGAAGTGATGAAAGACAAAGTGACCATCAACAGCACAGTGATCAGGAGGACAGTCCTAAAGAGAAAAGTGAAGATTATAAGCAAGGTAGTGATGATGAAAAGAAAAACATTCCTCAAACAGATAGTGAGGGAGGTGAAAACATGCAAAGTGACCATGGTGGCAGCCCACACACAGAGTCTAAGGAAAATAGTGAAGAATAATGACAAAGAAGATAGACATAGTGAGGGTAGCCCTCAAAAAATTCAAGATAGTAAGGAGGGTAAACAAGGCAGTCCACAGATAGGCAGTGAAGGCAGTCAAACAAAAAAAAGATATGATGAAGCTGACAGCTCTAAACAAACTCAAAACAGTGAGGAAAACAGTGAACAGGGCAACAAAGAAAGAAATGATGGAGGCAGCAGGGCAAAGGACCAAGTTGAGCAAGTTCTAGTGATAAAACCTCCTCTCTCTTCTCCTCAACAAAACCAAGAACATGTTCTTGCTACCTCTCCGAGGGAAGGGGCCATGATTCCTTCTCCAAAAGCACCAAAGGCTAAAAACACCAGATCTGCAAAGAAGAAGATCACTCCAGCAGTGACTAGTAATGTCACTAGGGCGCTAAGAAGTAGAGGCAAACTGTCTAAGAAGAGTATTGTTGAATTTCCAAAAAGAAAAAGAGCCAAGAAGTCTATCCAAATCAAGGGCAAAGAAAAAGTTGAGCAGCAGGAGAGTAGTCATGAAAAAGAAAGGGAGTTTGACATCATACGAATATACAGTGATGCTGGAGATGATGAAGCTAGAATTCTTGAGTCACTTTTGCAAAATAGAGAAGCCCAAATCCATGACTTAGAAATTGATCTAGAAAGGTCAAAGGACCTCATACATTTTCTACAAATGCAAAATAAACAAATGAGTGGGCAGATGGCAATTTTTGAGGCTCGGGCATTCAAATACCAAAGGGAAGTATACAAAGCACAAGTCAAGCTTGAAGAGTATATGGGCGAATTTGATGATACTGAAGAAGAAGAACAACGAGTAAGAAAAAGGCCTAGGACTATGGGTCTTAGGAAGGCTTTGGAGAAACAGAAGGAAGAATAAGTAGCCCTTGTTTGATCTTATCCTCTCACAAAATTTCTTGCCCAAGAGATAGAAAATTATAAAGAATCATGGCTTGAAAGAGCGAACAAGAATTTGGAGGATAAATTAGACAAATCAAACAAAGACTTGGGTTTGCAAAGGAAGATGACCGGGAACTACAAGAAATTGAACCAATTTTCCTGAAGAAAACTCAAACTTACTCAAGAAAGGCTCAAAACTGCCCAAAGGAGGCATCCGGTGGAAAAAGTGGAAAAAGACATATCTAGGCTTGAAATATTGGCTTCAGCTTCCATGCATGCTTCTAAGAACCCATAAGGGGCTTGCTCGCCAAAATTGAGCAAATTTTGACATGATCTTATTTTTTGTGTTTTTTGGCCCTAATTGCACATTTTTCTAGGCACTGCCATGTGTGCTAAGAGCATCCTCAGCTCATGAAACTCATTTTTTTGGATGTATTTTTGAGTGAAAAAACATTCAAAATTCACCTTTTTGCCTCACATATCGGCAGATGAGACCCTCCTGGGTTTTTTCACTCAGTCCACTTTTTGGTAGACTTATAAGGATCAATTTGGGAAAAATAAAGTACTTCTAGAAACTAGACATCTAGGGCTTTCCAACGATCTATCACTTTCCTCATTTTGACATCGGTAAGTCCCTCAAAAGTTTTCTACAAAAGAGGCTTCTTTCTGCTGCTACGCTCCTGTAGCATTTTGGCTTAAAAAGAAATTTTCTGAATATGCCCATCCAAATGTGTGTTTAGCTATTTTTAGCTCCATGTCAAAGATTAAAATTCAATTTTCTTTCTATTATTAGCTTAAATAGATATTTTTGAAGATATTTTGTGCCTTGGGCTTTGCAAAGCCTCAATGACAAAATCAGATATTTGTATTAGGCCAATGGCCTTCTAGTTGCTCTAGGAGGGTTTCCTTCTCTTTGGCCTATATAATCAAAGAGAATTCATTGTAACCAGAGCCTGAACTTGATTTTATAGAGAAAATACATAGAATTATAAGCTTTGAATAAATACTTTGTCTCATGAAGTGGATGATCTCTTGCTTGACTTGGATGGTGGAGGAGGATTGTTTGTAGGATTCCATGGCTTGGTGAATGGTATTGTGTTCCTTATCTGTTATGTTTCCTTAATTTGTAATACATGTTTTCATGCTTCTTGGTTTTTGTAGGTCAGTAAAGAATATATTTTAGATATGCCCATGGAGGCACCTCAAGTTTCCTGATTCATTACAGCTTCTATGTTTTCATCTTTCTTGGTTATGTCAAAGAATTCTTAACTGCTCTTTGATACCCTAAGAACTTGTTATCAATTTCATTAATGGTTATTATTTATGCTATCTAGTATGATTCACAGTACGCCCTACTTACTCATATCTAATCAAAACTCCATCTCTGAAATCTCTCTCTGAAGTATTAGTTGTCTTAGTTAAGTCAAAGAGGTCTTCTTTCAAACTTTCCCTTTGTCCATGCTTTGTAGTTTTACTTCAAAGTTCCCAATAGCTCAAAATATGATTCTTAGGAGTTTCTTCTTCATAGATTGAGTTTTTTTTCTATCTTATTTGTTTTCCCAAAATTCTGAAGGTGATTTTCCCAAAGTTAAAGGGTCTTATACTTCTATGTATCGCCTGATTATTTATTTTCTACATCTATCAGTTTGAGTTTCATTTATTGTGATTAATGGTTAGCCCTACCACATGAATGTTTTATTTTTAACTATTTGTGCTTAAAATCTCTTTTTCCTTCACAAACTTAATGTCCATCTCATTTCACTTTCACCCAAAGAATCCATTTACCTCGACCAAATCGGCCCTATAGTAATACCTTCTCTACCATTTGAGACAGTCTTGACCTTTTCGACCCCATAGCCCAGTTGATATGACAAAATTTTTATCTATTTATTCTTTGATCAATTCCCCCTCAACAACCTAAAACAAACTAAAAAAATACTTAACAACTAGCCTAAAATCAAATATACAAAAAGAAAACAAGTTTACATCCTTTGCATAATAGAGAGAGCCCTCTCTGAGTCAAGGAAGGCTAGGTCTTAGGGCTCCAAAGTTGGTTTGATGTTACCCTGTCATTTGGCTTGCCAATCTACCAAATCACGGGACCATAACATAATGGCACTCAAGGTGGGACTTTTCTGAATTAGTGACAATTTAAGTACACCTTAGGACTACAGAAACCCCTTGTCTTCAAGAATATCTTGTGAATCAGCCACCTCATCGTCACACTAACATAATGGCGATCATGGTGGGACTCTAAGTAATAAAAAAACTTAGACTTCCCTAAACATTTCAACATCCCTTAAGAAGACTATCTTGTCGATTTATCTCACCGCTCACTATAACGTAATGGCGATCATGGTGGGACTTTTCTGAGTTAGTGACAATATAAGTACACCTTAGGACTAAAAAAATCCCTTGTCTTCAAGAATATCTTGTGAATCAGCCACCTCATGCGACACTAACATAATGGCAATCACGGTGGGACTCTGAGTAATAAACAAACTTATACTTCCCTAAACATTTCAACATCCCTTAAGAATATTATCTTGTCGATTTATCCCACTGCTCACTATAACATAATGGCGATCATGATGGGACCTACTGATTGTATAACAGTCTTGAAAACTCTTGTAGACTCATTATTCCTTCAAAATTAGAATCAGACAAACAACCTATAAATTCATTTAGAGTAAACTCTTTTTGCTTCACCACCTTAGCTAAGTGATGAATCAGGTTTAGGGCACTCTTACAAACTAGGCTGCATATATGTACTTAGAAAACCCAAAAAACATCCCTAGATTGGCTTTTTATCTGTTATTGGTGGTGGACCATAAATAAATATCTCTAAAAACAACAAAACATCCACCTGGCGACTCCACTAGCTTCCAGTAGGCCTAATACTCCACAAAAACCAAAAATTTCATAAATCATACTATCCTTTTGACTTACCTTTCCAAAAAACACAAAGTTCATGATGCAGCCTCCAAAATCAGTGACAAACTAAGTGCAACTTAGGGATTCATAAATATTCTTCTAAACATAGGAAATCAATGGAATAGCCTAAGAATATAACTATAGCTTTCTTAACAATCTAGCAAACTGTTGAACTGAGTTTTAAGTCATTCTTACAAATTTTCACATAAAATTTTTCTAGAAAAGAATTTTCCTAAAAAAAACATCTTTATCAGTACTGGTGGTGGACCATAAACCTCAAGAACATCCACCTGGCAACTCCACTAGCCTTCATTTAGTTTTTACTTTTACTCACATCTGTGAAACCCCTAGAGAGGACAATCATCTAAAAAAAAATCACAACTATCACCCTCTCTAAGCTTTAACTTTGAAATCTGGCTTCACAAAGAATTAATACCAGATCTCACCCAGACCCAAATCCCCCTATCATAGTTGATGACCCAGAAAATATTTTGTGGAAAACTTCTGAAACTGGTAACTTAGCTACCAATAGGACCATCCACAAAGCAAGCTCTGTACCTGAAAATCTTACATCCTTGCAAGACTCCCAGTTTGACTTGAGTTCAACAAAAGCCCTTTTTAGAATCAAGTCGCAAAGTAAAATCAACCTTGACGATCTTGAGCCCTTAGATTTGCAACAGAGTCCTAGCAGAGAAGCCTCACCCACTACACCTCCTGATTTTCAGCTTCTCCACCACTTCAGCTCTTATCACCCCAAATCTACTCGGAATCATTCCACAAGTCCAAGTACCTCTGCCACACCCATTCAAACCACCACTGTGAAAATCACCTCATCTCATACTACAAGTCCTCATACTGTAAATATACCACCAGCTCCCATCATGGCAGCTTGGTATGCGCCCTTAGTGTTACCACAGTCTTTGGTACCTTTGCAAAATGATTACCAATCCAAAATCCCACATTTCACCGGGGCTGAGGCTACTACTGCCCAGCAACATGTATATAGAATTAGTGATGCCTTTGAATACATGGAAATAGAATATGAGACCATAAGAATGAGGATGTTTGCCCAAAGCCTAGGTAGAGAACCCAAGAAATGGTTTTAAAACTTGGCTCCTAACAGTATACATGATCTCCCAACACTTTATCAAATTTTCATAAATAGGTGGGAAATCAGGAAAAACCCCATCCAACTCCTTTCCGAATATAAAAATCTTAAAAGGAATATAGGGGAAAGTGTTCAAGGATATTGCACTAGGTTCAAGAATGTCTATAACTCCCTCCCGCCTCACTTGAAACCTCCACTTGGCTCAGCATTAGCAAAATTTCCTGAAGGTTTCGATCTAGATATGACATACCAACTAAGAGAAAGAGACCCCGCAACTTTAGAGGAAATGCAAAAAGTAGCTATTAGTGTTGAAGCCAACCTAGCTGAGAAGAGAGCTAGGATGAGATTAGAAAAGAAAGTCACATACCGAGATGAGGCTACCCCTTCAGTTTTTTCCTCGGATCCTAGAATAGACAAACTGGTTATATCCATGGAGAAAATGTGGGAAAGAATAAATCTAAATGAAAAAGCACCTCTTAGGGACAATCAGCCAAATCCTAAAAATAGAAACTAGAACCAAAACTTTAGAAGAGACCCGCCTCAAAACAAACCAAGGGAAAACGACCAACAGATCAGGCCAACTTTCCATGAAAACTATGTTGATGAGGTAGAAAGAGATATGGAACCAATTGATGAAAATCACTTAAACTTGATAGGTTCTGATAGCGAGGGTGAGATTTTCCTCACAGAAGAAGAGCAAGTTTTCTTCTCCTCAAACCAAAATGAAACAAATTATGAGGACCTCGAAGATCCCGAAATAGGATTACAAAACTACATAATGGAAGTCCATAGGCTATATGATCTTAGGAGTAAGAAAAACCAAGTCAAATCTAAGAAATGTAGCTTAGACACTGTTGTTACAAAAAACCCTGATACCATTCTTAAGAGAACAACAGATAGTAAAAAAACCATAGCTAAGAGAACTGACCAAAATAAAGACAAAACTAGCCAGGAAAGCCTTGATCCTAACTGTCCTATTAACTCTACTAAGATCCCCAAAACCACTGTATTGAACAAAAACCCAAATCAAAATCAGAAAATTAAGAATATAGAGAAAGTCATGGCTGAAAAAACTGAAGCAAATCTATCTAAACTACAAGCACCCTTCAGTTTTGAAGGGGAAATCGCCAAAATTAAGATCACCATGCCTCTCACTTAACTTATTGCCCAAAGCTCATGCAAATCTCAAGTGCTAAAGGTCATAAACATAGGAAATCATGCAGATACTTTACACCTAGCTGATGATACCCCTGAGTTGTTGTTTGGAACAAAAATAGAAGGAAAGTATCAAGAGGGAACCACTCTTCCTTTTTACATTAGTCTAAATACACATGACCAAATCCTACATAATGCCATGCTAGACTCTGAGGCCTCTCACAGTCTCATGCCGAAAGTATTAATGGAAAGATTAGGCCTAGAAATAACGAAACCTTATAAAGACTTATATTCATTTGATTCAAGCAGAGTCAAGTGTCTAGGCCTGATAAAAGATCTTTGTGTCAGTTTGGCACAAATACCTGCAAAACATCTGGTCATGGACATAGTGGTAGCAGACATTCCCCCCAAATATGGAATTCTTTTAACCAGATCTTGGGGGACCAAGCTTCAAGGAAATATTCAGTTAGATATGTCTTACGCCACTATTCATGTGTTTAACCAAACAAGAAGACTGTATCGGGAATAACACATGAAATATATGGTTAGAAACCAAAAAAGGCCAGATAACATCCCTATGTATTCCATACATTCAGACCTAAATTCATTCATTTTGCATACTGATGAAGACATTGATAAGCAGGTAGGGGAAATTGAAACAAATCTAGGCACACCGCATCAGACGGCCTAGATTCTCTATGATGAGCTAGATACTCAAAACTATCATGACCCTAAACATTTATGTCTTGAAGAGTGGGAATTTGATTTTCTATCAATAGAGATAAATCAGAAAACAGAACAAATTCTACACCCTCAAGCAAGTTTCTCAAACCAAGGACAAACATCAGAATTACAATCAGAAACTTTTTTCAAAATATAAGCACTAGAAGGCTTACATAATACAAATCTCTTTGGAAATTAGGAGCAGGAGAGTCTTATTTTCTTACCATACTTGAATGCTTCACCATCCCAAGACCTTACCTCTCCAAGTAAAGTTTTAACTTTTGCAACCACTTTGATGAATCTAGGGAAAATGTCTGATAAATTTAATGAAGGGGAATATGATAACAACAGTCCCAAGACACCTAAGCTAATTGAACTAGCTAAAATTCTGTTATCTCACCAGAGATTAAGAACTACTAGAGTATGAATTTTTTTTCAAGATACTACTACATGTCAGGAAAACAGTTTAAAACACTATGACAGTGCCATCATTTCAAGAAGTAACCCTTACAAAAAGAAATGAAAAATTCTTGGTCAAACATTAACAATTAAAGACAAAACAAATGGACATAGGATATGTGTAAAGTTCAGGAACGCAGATAAACCTCCCTAGAACAACACTTATATCCTTCTCGAAACAAATCATACCATACAAAATATAGGAGTTTCTAATCATATGTCTTTGCAAAATTATTTTTCAGGATATCATCAGTTGATTCTTCTTCAAAGCAAACAGCTTAAAGATTTTTTCAAATACACTGGAAGCAGTTCCATATTCAAACCTAGGGTTGCAAAGCTGCAAAACACCGAAGACATGTTTCGGAAGGCCATGTTTCCAGTGTTGAATTTCTTCACCATGATGTACCTTGACGATGTAATCATCTATTTTAAAAATGACAAAGAGTATCTGTATTACCTTAAGAATATGTACAACAAAGGCAGGAGCGGAAATCAAAAGTATAAAGAAAAGTAGCAAGAAGATATAGAATTTTTCAAAGACTCTTGCAAGAACCCTTATGTTGTGATTGAAAGGGAAAATTTTCCAAACTTTAATTTTCAAGAGCTGACTGGACCAAGAGCATCAAGAGATCCCTTTGAAGACAAAATGATCAAGTTCCACCATTTTCAAGATTTCTAGTTTCAAAAACATTTTCACTCGTTGTACATATCACTGTTTGAAGAAATAAATCAAAAATACAAAATACAAAAACAATAGACAAGTTGAAAAGAGGACGATTTTAGAAAATGGTAGAAAAGCCCCATGTTCAAAAAAAAAGGTCATACTAAAATTGCACAAGTCTAAATTCCACTACTAGTGCTCAAAACATGTCTTGTTTAGTTATCAAGCCTAATCATAACTGGACATGTTTTAAATTGATTGTTGATAAGTTAGTGAAAGAAGTGATAGTCAAATTCTATGAGCTTGACTTGTCAATGAAAGTAGATTAGGAAAAGATATTGGTTCCACATGCTCAAAACAGAACCAAAGAGGAAAATAGGGATGAAAAACAAACTATGTATCCTAGCCCTGATTTTTCTAAAGCTTATTTTGTTTGAAAATAATATTTGTGTGCAGCTTGTCTTCTATGCCACAAATAGATGACAAATCAGACCATCTAATCCTAATTTGGTCATTTTTCAATTTCATGTTTTAGTTTAGTGAATGAAATCCTGTCAAACAGCTTACTATTGATAGTCGATCCAGCATAGGTAGAGAATCAAAAGAGTTCATAAGTTTAATTTGAACTCCTGGAAGATATAAGTGTTGAATTAGATAGCTTTCCTTTTTTCAAATTTATCATGTCAAAAGGTTGCTAGTCCGAATGCACCTAAAGAAGAAAAAATGTTAGGAGATATAGCTAGGTAGGTAGAGATGAGGTTGATGCTAATCATGCTGTAAATTTTCAGAAATAGCATCAAGAAAGAGATAAATTTGCACCAATGGATAAGGCATTGGTCTTCACAAGCCAGAGATCTTCAATTCTGGACACCTCCTGAAAAGAAGTTGCCCTCCCCAAATGGAGCCACTGTTAGTAATCAATATTTTTACCATGTTGCAATGACTTGATTCCCTGGCTAAGTTTTCTAGAAACTAATCTCAATCTATCAAATTTTCATCTAGAAAACACCTCAAACAAATTTTTGTTTTCATAACCCTCCCTTTCAGTCTATAATGAGAAAAAACCCTTCAGTTTCCCTACCAATCACAATTCAGCAAAGCCTCCTTGTATATAGCTGTTATAAGTTTGTCCCTCTACCATCAAAATACTTTTTTTTTCATGAACTCACTATCCAACATTTAATAAAGTGTCTACCCCTCTCTCACTTATCACTTTGTCATGTGATAACCTACTCATGCCCAAGAAGCCATTCAAAATCCATGATGAAGTATGTAGGTCTAGGTGGTGGTGTTTTAGGGAAAATTCCTTGGAGAGACTGTTTTGAGCCAAAAACCCTGTCTTCAATATCAGTCAGCCATAATGTCTTGTTATTTTCCAAATCAAAACCCTTGTCTATCCCTAGGTCACGCACTATCAAAGAGGTCATTTTGTTTTGTTTCTAGCAAGGCTCAGGAATGTTCAAATCAGGAAAAGAGAAGGAGTTTTCCCTGTCTAGAGAAATATGATTAGATCAGGCATAATCCCCATGAAACATCAAAGAAGCCCTCCAAAATTCAAAAGCATCTGTTTTTACATCTCTGCGGGGATGTATTGATTGATGATACCAAGCAGAGTGTGAGAAAAAATAGCACCTCAGGAGAAAGTTTCATGCTGTTTCAGTTTATTATGGAAGTCATAAGAAGTGCAGATTGTGGCCAGCCCTACAAATCAGCTTTATACAACCAACAGTGGTAGTCTTTTGGAAAAAAGAGTTTTAAAGCAAATTAGGCATCATGGTGAGGATATAATGAATAAAAGCTGCCCCTTATACCTTATCATGAACTAAGCTTTGAAAGATTATCACAAACAATTGCACTGCACCCTGTGAAAACACAATCAAGGAAAAAGAGTTGTTTCAAAGATGCATAACAGTGAGCGCTCCCCATGTACCAATCACATGGTTTACTCCCTAAGAGAAGAATTCATAGTGATATAGTACAAAGCAAAGACATATATTACAAAACAAGGCACATTTTTGTGATGGATGTATTTTCTATGTTTAAGAGGACCTCCTTCAAATAACAAAAGGTAAAAATTCATCAAATATTGGCAGTGTTTGGAAACATTTTTCAGTAATGGGTAGTTTGAGAAATAGTGTGTTTGAAAGAGTGCATTCACTGACAAACCAAGGCTAGAATTTGATTAAAGCAACCTCATCTAAATGGTAAAAAAGTTACACCAAGCTCTGTTTAAAGGTGACTTCTACAACTGAAAGAAAGAGAAATTCACATAGGTGATTTATGTAAAAGAGGCATCTTTCATTCAGACAACCCTATTATAGTTTTGAAATGCCTTCCATCAAATGATGAGAGCAAGTTCTAAATGTTGAAAACAATTTTTTTCAAAAAAATAGACAGAGCTTTAAAGGGGTTGAAACATGGAGTATAGGACAAGCACTCGGAAGAGTATGTTGAAAGTGCCTCCTTCAGTAATAAGCAAAGGGCACACAGTTGTTTGAGGATATTCAAGGGTGACAATTGAAAAAGATCACATTTTACCTGTAATGGTCTACTCAAAGTAACAGAGAAAACTTATATGAAAAGACCTCCTTCACATCATAAATAGAGGATTTGCATAATGGTGTTGAGATGTTGCAGTAATGATGTTTTTGCAAACCTTTTCAGATAATAAGGACAAGGTCAAAGTTTTGAGGAAAAATTTTCTTGACAGACAGAGCTTGGATGCATAAATTTGAAACCTAAAAATATCAAAGAGTACCCAAAAACACAGTGTTTACAAGGCCTCATTCATAACAAGCAGAGTGCCCACTTCCCACAGTTGCAGATGACCTCCTTCAAAATAAGCAGATGGTCAGGTTTCCCATTGTTAACACTGTGGTTGAAGAAATGTATCATTAATAGACAAGTTTGAGAGATAGAGTGTTTTGAACAAATGGCAAACGCAACACTTGTTTCAAAGAAACTGTCATAAAATACACATAGTAATGTTTGTTGTGTATCTCTCAGTAAGAAGCATACTCATGGCACGAAGTTCAATCTTCAAAGGAGACACCTTTCAAAAAGGGATGAAGTAATTGGTAAAAATAAAGCCCTAAAAAAAAAAAGAGAAAATCATTTTTATTTAAAAACACAAAGGCATAAAGTGAGAAATCACAAAAAGGAGGGAAAAGGCATTCAAAGCATTTTAAAAAGAGCTATAAAGGCTCTCAAAGTTAAAGTCCACTTTCAATTTTGAAAATGGACAGAAGAAGAATGCTCCTTTCGAACCCTGGGCAAGAGGTTGGTCAGAGTTTTGAAGACGCGTCGTGCTTGTAAGTTAGTGCAACGCGCCTGTAGCGTCTTTACAAAGGTTTATGAACACGACGTGACATGCCTGTAATTTTGCGCGACGTGCCTGTGGTATTCACCCTCTCAGCATTCAAAGGGCACCCAGTGCCCGACCCAACAGCATCCACAACAGCTTCAGGTGCTACATGCCTATGCACAAGAGCATTGCGCCACTCAAAAGACCTCAAACTCACCTCAAACCGGATTTTTTCCTAGTGAAATTGTCTCCAAAAATGCACAATACATTTTTAAGAGGTATTTTACTATTTTCTTCACCTAAGTTTTTGAGTTTGGGAGGTGTTAAGAGTCAATTTGGTTAAGAAAAAGACACAGTCCAATGAAGGAAAAAAGCATTGTTTATTCTAAGAACCACCATGTTTACAAAGAGGAAACAAAACAATGATTGAGGAGGAAGGGCCTATTGTCTAATTGCAAAAGGCCTGTTGTTGAGTAAGAAGAGAAAACCCAGTTTTTTAGAAAGGGATCATTATCAATTGAAAGGCCTGTTTTGCTTAAGAAGCCAGTCATAGTTTTTGAAAAGGGAAAACTCATTGTTTTCAAAGCAGAAAAGGCAAAGTTATTAGGAAGGAAAACTATTTTCATTAAAAAGAACTTGGTTGCTAGTTAAGAAAGAGATACAGTGATGAAAGAGGAGTTCTATTTTTAGTTCATTTGAAAGACCTGTTTTGACAAAAGAGTGAAAGAAAGCCTAAACAAAGATATGCCTCCAAATAAAGTCAGCAAGGGTGGATTTCACAAAATATTTGAGCCTGTTACAACTCAGGAAATAAATGACTCCCCTTCAGTTCTTTTCAACTTCCATGAGGTATGCTACCTTGATTTTTGCCAAAAATTCTAGGAGGTCACCAATTACCCTCCCCTAACACAACTGTTAGCCCTGAGGCTACAAGGAAAACATGTTCACTTAGAAGGTCTGGACTTTAAACTCACTCCTAGGGTTGTCTCCAAAGCAACTAAGATCCCCTATATAGGAGAAAAGTGGTTCAAACAAGCATACTTGGATCTAAATCACTATAAACCCTTCCTAAATCCAGACCATTAGGATGCTTGCCAAGCTATATTTCCTTTTTCTCACTTATTGAGGAGCTATGCCCCCCTCATTAGAGTTATCATGAAGTATTTCACATGTGAAGGGAGATATTCCTAAATTTATTCCTATCACATCAGGCTTCTCATGCATTTCACAAGAACTCAGTTGCTAAATCTCCCTTTCTTCCTCTGCAAAAGCATAGACAAGATGTCCTCCCTTGTTCAAGAGAGACCTCCTGCTCAGCAAAAATCTAGTATTTTCCATCATTCTCTCATCAAAATCATCATCCTTCACCAGCTTGAAAAGAAAAGAGTGTCTTGGGAGACTTTCATTTCTCATTTAGATTTTGCTGCTGCCTCTTCATCTCATGGCCCATCTCACATATCCTCCTCACCCTCCACTCACTATTTTGCTCCTCCATCAAGTCAAAATACTTCTCAAAGGAAAACATCGCCCATGATTGATAGTGAAAAAGAGCAGTCTTATGAAAGCAAACATGAGGTTAGTGGTGATAAGGAAGTCAGTGGCACTCAAAAAATTAGTGAGGATGAAGAGCAAAGCATCCCTAAACAGAGCAGTGAAAATGAGCAAGGGAATAGTGATGATGAAGAACAGCAAGCTAGTGGTGATAAAGAGCAAAGGGAAGAGGTTCAAAGCAGTGATGAAAGACAAAGTGACCATCAGCAGCACAGTTATCAGGAGGAAAGTCCTCAATGGAAAAGTGAAGATTCTAAGAAAGGTAGTGATGATGAAAATCAAAACAGTCCTCAAACAGACAGTGAGGGAGGTGACAGCATGAAAATTGACCATGGTGGCATCCCACACACAAAGTCTAAGGAAAACAATGAAGATAATGACAAAGAAGACAATCATAGTGAGGGCAGCCCTCAAAAAATTCAAGATAGTAAGGAGAGTAAAAAAGGCAGTCCACAGACAGGTTGTGAAGGCAGTAAAACAACAAAAAGAAATGATGAAGCTGGCAGCCCTAAACAAACTCAAAACAGTGATGAAAATAGTGAACATGGCAGCAAAGCAAAAAATAATGGAGGTAGCAGGGTAAAGGACCAAGTTGAGCAAGTGCTAGTGATAAAACCTCCTCTCTCTTCTCCTCAACACAACCAATAACATGTGCTTGCTGCCTCTTCTAGGCAAGGGGCCATGATTCCTTCTCCAAAAGCACCAAAGGCTAAAAACACCATATCTGCAAAGAAGAAGATCACTCTAGTAGTGACTAGTAATGTCACTAGGGCGATAATAATCATAGGTATAAGTAAAGGTTCGTAGATTCCAACATGCTTAGATTGAACATATGGCACTGATACTGACACCATGAGGAAGAGCTTATTACAATAGGTATACTTATCACACCAGAAAAAGTAGTGAATCATTACACTAAGTAATCAGTCTTTATATGGTATTGCATATCCCTAATCAATACAGTAATCATAACAATAGTAATATGAGACGTGTACACTATTCAAGCTCTATAAGCAAACTTCCTAAGAAGAGTATTGTTGAATTTCAAAAAAGAACAAGAGCCAAGAATTATATCCAAAGCAAGGGAAAAGAAAAAGTTGAGCAGCAGGAAAGTAGTCATGAAAAAGAAAGAGAGTTTGACATCATACAAATAGACAGTGATGCTGGAGATGATGAAGCTAGAATTATTGAGTCACTTTTTCAAAATAGAGAAGCCCAAATCCATGACTTAGAAACTGATCTATAAAGGTCAAAGGACCTCATACATTTTCTACAAATTAAAAATAAACAAATGAGTGGGCAAATGGCAATTTATGAGGCTCGGGCATTCAAATACCAAAGGGAAACATACAAAGCACAGGTCAAGCTTGAAGAGTATATGGTTGAATTTGATGATACTGAAGAAGAAGAACAACCAGTAATAAAAATGCCTAGGACTATGGGTCTTAGGAAGGCTTTGGAGAAACAAAAGGAAAAATAAGCAGCCCTTGTTCGATCTTATCCTCTCACACAATTGCTTGCCCAAGATATAGGAAATGATAAATAATCATGGCTTGAAAGAGCGAACAAGAATTTGGAGGATAAATTAGACAAATAAAAAAAATACTTGGGTTTGCAAAGGAAGATGACCGGGCACTACAAGAAATTGAACCAATTTGCCCGAAGAAAACTCAAACTTACTCAAGAAAGGCTCAAAACTGCCTAAAGGAGGTGCCCAGTGGAAAAAGTGGAAAAATACATATCTAGGCTTGAAATATTGGCTTCAACTTCCTTGCATGCTTCTAAGAACCCATAAGGGGCTTGCTCGCCAAAATTGAGAAAATTTTGACACGATCTTGTTTTTTCTTTTTTTGGCCCTAACTGCACATTTTTCTAGGCGCTGCCATGTGTGCTAGGAGCGTCCTCAGCTCATGAAAATCAATTTTTTGGATGTATTAAATTTTTTGGCATCTACTCAAAATATTTTAGATCACAAGAAGGTGTTTTGGTCTCCCAAAGAGTCAAAAAATAGTCAAAATTCACCTTTCTGCCTCACATATCAGCAGATGAGACCCTCCTGGGTTTTTTCACTCAGTCCATTTTTTGAAAAAATTATAGGGGTCAGTTTGGGAAAAATCAAGTAGTTCCAAAAGCTAGACATCTATGGCTTTCCAACGAGCTATCACAAGTCTCATTTTGACACCGGGAAGTCCCTCAAAAGTTGTCTTCAAAACAGGCTTCTTTCTGTTGCCACTCTCCTGTAGCATTCTGGCTTAAAAAGTAGTTTTCTGAATATGCCCATCCAAATGTGCGTTTAGCTATTTTTAACTCCATGTCAGAGATTAAAATTCAATTTAATTTCTATTATTAGCTTAAATAGATATTTTTGAAGATATTTTGTGCCTTGGGCTTTGCAAAGCCTCAAGGACAAAATCAGATATTTGTATTAGGCCAATGGCCTTCTAGTTGCTCTAGGAGGGTTTCCTTCTCTTTGACCTATATAATCCAAGAGAATTCACTGTAACCAGAGGATGAACTTGATGCTATAGAGAAAATACATAGCATTATAAGCTTTGAAGAAATACTTTGTCTCATGAAGTGGATGATCTCTTGCTTGACTTGGATGGTGGAGGAGGATTGTTTGTAGGATTCCATGGCTTGGTGAATGGTATTGTGTTCCTTATCTATTACGTTTCCTTAGTTTATCATACATTTTTTCATGCTTCTTTCTTACTGTAGATCAGTAAAGAATAGATTTGAGATATGCCCGTCGAGGCACCTCAAGTTTCTTGATTCATTACAGCTTCTATGTTTTCATCTTTCTTGGTTATGTCAAAGAATTCTTAACTGCTCTTTGATACCCTAAGAACTCATTATTAATTTCATTAATGGTTATTATGTATGATATCTATTATGTTTTATGGTACGCCCTGCTTACTCATAGCTAATCAAACCTCCATCTCTGAAATCTCTCTCTGAAGTATTAGTTGTCTTAGTTAAGTCAAAGAGGTTTTGTTTCGATCTTGCCCTTTTTCCATGCTTTGCAGTCTTATTTCAAAGTTCCCAATAGCTCAAAATATGATGTTTAGGGGTTTCCTCTTCATAGATTGAGTTTTTATATATTATTTATTTTCCCAAAAGTCTGAAGGTGATTTTCCCAAAGTTATAGGGTCTTATACTTCTATGTATCGCCTGATTGTTTATTTTTTGCATCTATCAGTTTGAGTTTCATTTATTGTGATTAATGGTTAGCCCTACCACATAAATTTTTGCTTTTCAACTATTTGTGCTTAAAATCTCTGTGTCCTTCACAAACTTAATGTCCATCTCATTTCACTTTCACCCAAAGAATCCATTTACCTCGACCAAATCGACCCTACAGTAATACATTGTCTACCATTTGAGACAGTCTCGACCTTTTCGACCCCATAGCCCAGTTGATCTGACAAACATTTTATCTATTTATCCTTTGATAAGTTCCTCCTTAAAAACCTAAAACAAACTAAAAAAATACTTAACAACTAGCCTAAAATAAAATATACAAAAAGCAAACAACTTTACATCCTTTGCATAATAGAGAGAGCCATCTCCGAGTCCAAGAAGGCTAGGTCCTAGGGCTCCAAAGTTGGTTTGATGTTACCCTATAATTTGGCTTGCCAATCTGCCAAATCACGGGACCATAACAAGATCATCGTCATTTTTTCATTCTCTTATTTTTTTCATTTCTCTCAATTTCATTTGAAGAGGAAATATCTATCAATTGTTTTCTCTTACAGGATTTTCACAATCACCATGTTTCTCTATAACCTACTTACCTACTTAGCATTCAAATGCTCAAGATATTTCATCTGTCTTTCAGATTTTCTTAAACCCAAATTATCCTTCCCTTCATCAACCACGACATATTTTCTTATAGCATCCTCTCCCTCTACCTTGTCAATCATTTTGTGGAACATCCACTCAAATCAATCTCCAAGCTTCATTTTTATTCTTTTAACTAAATTTTTAACATTTCCATTAATTATTTTAGGATGTTCGTGAGTGTTTCTAACCTTTTCTGACTTGAAATGGAGAAAGAATAATTCCATATCCAATTAAAAATTTAAGTGTTTAATTCAATTCAAACAACAATAACTAGACCAGATCAACATCTTAACGAGAAAAGGAACCAGGTGTCACTTTTGTTAGTTGAAATTCCTCCTAGGGATTCCTTCATGCCTAAAAAGTGTTATCTATAGGAATAACAGTGATGACAAATGTATAACCACTCCCACAATAAATTTGAAAAACTTAGAACCATTCCCACAATAGGAGAATTACTAACCATTACTAATGCAAGTCTAGAGCTTTTATTGAGCTGCTAAATTCCTTTAGCAAGGAAATACTACAACTTCTTTCATGCCTAGAGATTGCGATGATTAGGATTAGCAATAATGACAAACATGAGGCTAAACAATTTAATTCAAAAAACAGTGACTAGACCGAATCAACATCTTATATTTACGAATAACAGTATTTAAAAACTCAGAACCATTTCCACAATAGCGGAATCACTAACCATTACAAATGAAAGCATAGATCTTCTATTGCACTGTTAAATTCCTTTAGCAAGAAAAGCCTATAACTCCCTTCATGCATGGAGATTGTGTTGATTAGGATTAACAATAATGATAAACATGAGGCTAAACAATTTAATGACAAACAAGAGTAACTAGACCAAATCAACATCTCATCTATCAGAATAATAGTATTGACAAACTCAGAACCATTCCCACAATAGGAGAATCACTAACCATTACTAAGGAAATCCTAGAGCTTCTATTGAGATGCTAAATTCCTTAGCAAGGCAAGCCTACTACTTACTTCCTTCATCCCTGGAAATTGTGATGATTAGGATCAATAATAATGACAAACATGAGGGTAAACAATTTAATGAAAAACATCAGTAACTAAGCCATATCAACATCGTATCTAGAGGAATAACAGTATTGAAAAAATATAACCATTCCCACAACATGAGAATCACTAATCAATACTAAGGAAAGCCTAGAGTTTATATTTAGTTGCTAAATTCCTTTGGCAAGGCAAGCCTACAAATTCCTTCATGCCTGGTGATTGTGATGATTAGGAATAACAATAATGACAAACATGAGGCTAAATAATTTAATTCAAACAACAATAACTAGACCAACATCTTAACCATAAAAGGAACCACGTGTCACCTTTTTTAGTTGAAATTCCTCTTAAAGCTTCCTTCATGCCTGAAGTCTAATTTTATCTATAGGAATAACAATATTGACAAACTCATAACCATTCCCTGTATAGATTCTATTACACCGTCAAATTCCTTTAGCAAAGCAAGCCTACAACTTCCTTCATGCATGTAAATTTTAATGATTAGGAATAACAATATTTACAAACACGAGGGTAAACAATTTAATCCAAACAAAATTTTATAAAAAATAAATTGACCATATCAACATCACTTCCTTGATGTTGATTAGTGGTTGTCATTGATGTCAACCCAAGGAGCACCAGGGGCTAACCCAATATTTCATGGGAATTTTGACCTACCAAATTAATATATTTTGGGTCAATAATTCTTTTGATAGTTTCTACTTGTCGAGATGTTTCCGTTGATATATGGCAAGCCATGTAATTCTTCACGGTTTGAGAGATATTCATGTTTGAAGTTTGTACCCCCAGTTAGTGGGCTAAAACCCCATGGGGTTGGGGCATGGGTCATTGAAAAGTCATAATTAAAATTTTTTAAGCTCCTAAAACCCCTCCCACGTTCACTTGTTGAAGCCCCTCTCAACTTAAGTATTTATATAAATTTTGGTCCTCATTTCCTCCTTATGCAAGGGATTCAGCCATATGAAACAGGTCATCGTGGAGTTTTCGCTCTAACGTTTTTTCTACGAAGGTTCAGAAGCTGAAATTTTTATGAGGAGAATCTGAAATCCTAAGGAAGCTGCAGTAAAAATTTTAGATCAAGGTGTGCAACATTTTTGGAGATATGATCTGTGGAAGTCAGGGTTTTTGCAGGCTCTTCAAATTCATCTCAAAGAAGTGACCTTGGTAATTTTGTCATAACTCTCTCTCTAAGTATCGTATTGCAATTTATTAAAAATCGGTGGATAGTGCACAGTCTGTACTTTGCGCTCTATCAATTTTAGATCCAAATGAAGAAACAGTGACATGTGGCACGTCGTACAAGTGTGCTCTGCTGAAACAGTCCATAATTAGGGCATTATGAGAGATTGGGTATAACTCACCCTTGAAGAGTCCAAATTGGGTCAGACCTATGGCATCAGAAAGATGACTCAGAGGAATAATACAAGACCGAAAATCAGATATTGAGGATCTCAAATAACAAAGATACACCAGATTAAATATCGAGCTCCTAGAAGGAAAGAAAAATATAGATCATGTGTTGTCAAGGGTTGCAAAGGACCAGACTTCTACGGCAGAAAAGAAAAGAAAGGTGCAACAGAGGGTAGCATGACAAGATCAGCAACCAAGGTGCATAACAGCAACAGGAAGTTCATCATATGAAGTCTTCAAGTGGGTAGCACTGCATACAATCATTGTAAAGTATTTCCAACAATTGGTATCAGAGCTTGGTTCCTTCAATAGAAGTTTAACAGCTGGAAGGAGGTCATGGAGCATACCAAGAATGGTGTACCTCTATTCAATGAAAATAATTATGCACTTTGGAAAGGAATAATGGAGGTCTATCTCTTGGCGCAAGGTTACAAAGTATGGGACACTGTTCAAAATGGATTTACATCAACCACGGATGAACAAGGTAAGAAGAATTTGGTAAATGATGCAAAAGAAAAGAATATTATTATCAGTGGACTTATTGAATCTGCTTATCATAAGGTGTTGGGTTGTAAAACCACCAAAAATGTATGGGACAATCTTGAGAATATATATGCAGGTGACTCAAATGTCAAAGAAGTAAAGCTTCAAATCTATAGAGAAAAATTTGAGCAACTCAGAATGAAAGAAGATTGCAACATTGCTACATACTTTCAATACGTTGATGAAATAACCAATACTCTGGAAAGATTGGGAGAGCCAGTTGACGAGAAGACTATTATACGAAATATTCTTAGAACGTTACTAGGGAGATTCAACCCAAAGGTATCAGCTTAGAATACAGTGCAAATCTGGACAAACTCAGCAAAGAGGAATTACATGGAGTTCTCATAGCATATGAAATGAGACTTGATGAAGAAGAGGGTACTTCGCATCTAGAAACTGCATTCGTTGCATCTAAGAAAATAAATAAGGATAAACAACCTTCAATTGAAAAGACATGCACCTGCAAGTGTGAAGAAAAGGGAGATGATGAAGAAGGTCTTTCAGATGAAAAATATGCTTACTTCACAAGAAAGCTACAAATTGGTAAGGGAAAATTCAAAGGTAAAATTCCTTTGATATGTTTCAGCTGTAATGAGGTTGGGCATTTTGCAGCAAAATGTCCAAACAAAAGTAATGGCAACTCAAAAATAAAGAAAGGCTTTAAGAAATTCAACAAGCAAGGATCCAAAATTAACTTTCTCTTTAAAGAAGATAGCTCATCATCCGATGAAGACAATGATAGTGAAGAATAAGCCAATGAGAGAGTATTGTTTATGGCCAAGCACAATAAACCCAAGCATAATATGCAAGAGGTATCAAACAACAAAGAAGAAGGATGGACCATAGACGAATTTTATGAGGAAGCAATAAAGCTTATAAAAGATCTCAAGGCGGAGAAGATCCATTCGAAAACTCTTGAAGAACAAGTTCAAGGTCTCAAAATTGAAGTTGAAGAACACAAATGCATTGAAGAGTCACTTCAAAAGAAGTTGGAAGAAAGAAACGAAGAAAGGGAATAATTAGAAGCCAAAGTAGTCTCACTGTGTGTGGAAGTGAAGAAAGGAAAAACTATCCAAAACTATGCCAACAGCTCAAGGGCATTGGAAGAACTCATCAAAAATCAACGATCTTACAATGACAAAACTGGCATCGGTTACAAAGAAGAAGAAGAAAGACCTTATACAACAAAATACAATGAACCTATGAGATCTGACATGCATGTAGACTTTATTGGACAAGATTCGCAAGAACACCCTTGGAAGACAATTCCTCGACGAAAATTTCCATCCAGGTACCAACATATTTTTTATGGCTACTGTTCTTCATGTGGAAAATTTGGTCATAAAGCTGTAGAATGTCGCATGTACCCTAGGAAAAAATACAATTCTAGGAGATCTGTCAAATATGAACCTCCCAGGGCTCAGCGAAACATCAATAGATTTGAACATTTAAGAAATAATATTGAATGTTACAAATGTCGAAACTTTGGACACATAGCCAAAGACTACAGACTTGAAAATCCTCTAGAAGAATCTTTGAAGCCACAGAATTAACGAACATGGAAGAAGAAGAAGAATGATAATTGTGCTATCATTCTCAAGGCTCAAAAGAACAAATATGTGTGGTATGTTGATAGCAGTTGCTCAACGCATATGACTGGAGATAGAAATAAATTTGTATCTCTGAAAGAGAAGAAGGATGGGACCGTGTCCTTTGGAAATGATGGATCTTCAAATGTTATAGGATTAGGTACTATCACTCTCGGAAGCAAAGATGTTCTAGCCAAGAATGTTCTATTGGTTGAAAACATGAATCACAATCTGCTCAGTGTTGGACAAATGTGTGATCAAGGACACACAATACTATTCAACCCCACGAAATGTGAAATCAGGAAAGGCGTGTATGGTGAAATTGTGGCTACAGCAATTCGAGCTCCAAATGACATATATGTTCTGGATGAAGCAACTAAAGCATGTCTAATAGCTAAAGAGGATGATACAATAATTGGTAGCAATGATGATCGAAAAAGTAAGAATTTTTCTACAAAGGTGCAAAGTGATTTCGATATGTCTTTACTTGGTGAGCTGACATACTTCTTAGGGCTTCAAATATCCCAACAAGAGAAAGGAATATTTATATTTCAAGCCAAGTACATCAAGGAAATGCTCAGGAAATTTAAAATGGAAGATTGTAAACCCATCCTTACTCCAATGGTAACAAGTTGCAAATTGAGCATAGACGACTCATCTAATGATTTGGATCAAAGGTTGTACATATCTATGATTATTAGTCTTCTATATGTAACAACCTCCCAACCAGATGTTATGCAAGCAGTTGGACAAGTAGCAAGATTCCAAGAAACACCAAAAGAATCACATATTAAATATTCGCCAGCATTGGAATATCTTCGTCAAAAGCTTGGGATTCTCCCAAGTTCTCATTAGATTACAAGTCTGTAGGACGGTTGTGTGTCAGGGGGAGTGGAAGTGTGTACAGGTCCGCAGGATGGTTGTGTTTTAGGGGGATTTACCCTTTGCCATTGATATCAAATGGGGAGATAATGTTGTAGGAAGATGTGTCATGATCACAAGGGCAGTACTTGTGTTTCCATCAATGCCAAAGGGGGAGATTGTTGATCAGCAGTTGTCATTGATGTCAACCCAAGAAGCACCAGGGGCTAACCCAATATTGCATGGGAATTTTGACCTACCAAAAAAATATATTCTGGGTCAATAATTTTTTTTATAGTTTCTACTTATTGAGATGTTTCTGTTGATATATGGCACGCCATGTAATTCTTCACGATTTGAGAGATATTCATGTTTGAAGTTTGTACCCCTAGTTAGTGGGCTAAAACCCCATGGGTTTGGGGCATGGGTCATTGAAAAGTCATAATTAATATTTTTTAAGCTCCTGAAATCCCTCCCACGTTCACTTGTTGAAGACCCTCTCAACTTAAGAATTTATATAAATTGTAATCCTCATTTCCTCCTTATGCAAGGGATTCGGCCATCTGAAATAGGTCATCATGGAATTTTTGCTCTAAATTTTTTTCTACGAAGGTTCAGAAGCTAAAATGTTTATGAGGCGAAGCCGAAATCCGAAGGAAGCTGCAGTAAAAATTTCAGATCAAGGTGCGCAACATTTCTGGAGATATGATCTGTGGAAGTCAGGGTTTTTGCAGGCTCCTGAAATTCATCTCAAAGAAGTGACCTTGGTAAATTCATCATAACTCTCTCTCTGATTATCATATTGGAATTTCGTAAAAATTGGCGGATAGTGCACAATATGTACTTTGTTCTCTATCAATTTCAGATCCAAATGAAGAAACAACGACATGTGGCATGCCGTACAAGTGCGCTCTGCTGAAACAGTCCATAATTAGGGCATTGTGAGAGATTGGGTATAACTATCTTTTGAAGAGTCCAAATTGGATCAGACCTGTGGCATCGGAAAGACAACTCAGAGGAATACTATAGGACTGAAAATCAGATATTGAGAATCTCAAATAACAAAGATACACCAGATTAAATATCAAGCTCCTAGAAGGCAAGAAAAAGATAGATCATGTGTTGTCAAGGGTTGCAAAGGACCAGAATTTCTATGGCAGAAAAAAAAAAAAGCAAGGTGCAACAGAGGGTAGCATGACAAGAGCAGAAACCAAGGTTCATAACAACAGCAATAATTTCATCATATGAAGTCTTCAAGTGGGCAGCACTGCATACAATCATTTTAAAGTATTTCCAACAATTCATGCCTATAGATTTTGATGGTTAGGAATAAAAATATTCACAAACATGAGCCTAAACAATTTAAGTCAAATAACATTTTATAAAAAATAACTAAACCATATCAACATTTTAACCAGAAATATCACTTTTTTTAGTTGAAATTCCTCCTATAACGCATAAAACATTTAATCCAAAACATGTATTGATATAATTGAAGACATAAAACCAATTATAGGTCAATTTCAACACACTGGAAGTAGTTTTACAAGTACAAAAATTGTCATGATATTTTAAGTGTAAAAACAAGTTATCAAAACAACAATCATTGATTTATTTGAATACATACAAAAAATTCCTTCTGTCGATTTGATTTTTCAATGGTACTATCAAAAAGGCATATGTATGAAAATATGTTAAGCTGCTTCTAACATACATGTTGATAATTGTGTGTAATAAAGCAAAAATACTATTGGCTTGTAAGAAAGCATAATTTTAAATTATTCTTAACTAAATGCATGCAATAATTTTGTGGGTAGTTGCATCTATGGAAAGAGTTAGTTATGTTGCTCATACAAGAAGTGGTAGGAGAATGACCAGGGGTGCCCAGTTGTGATGTCCTTCATCTGATGAGGACAAGATAGGGGATGTGAATGTCAACAATGCTCCGAGTAATGTTGAGGATGAACATGCGATTGAAGTTGTTGTCGTCACACCATCTACCACAGATCCACCATCAACCACAATCCAAAGGGCAATTTCAACTAAAAAAATCATCGTTATAAGATGTTGGAAAAAAAAACATGTTCGTTGCAATTGACAACATAGATTTAATGGATATTCAGTTCGGACATCTACGAAAAATCATGGTATTCCTCCCTCATCAATACATTATTGGATAAATGGGCTCACTCATACAAAACGTAGAGGGCATATTACAGTTATGACTGAAGAGGATGAGGTTGAGATGGTTGAGTGGTGTAAAGAGATGGCTCAATTAGGGCATCGGCTAGAGTTGATGCAACTCAAATCTACATTGGCTCAAATCTAACAAAGGAGGCCAAACTCATTCAAATATGGGTTACCTAGTAAATCATGGTGGTTTTGGTTTAAAAAAATACATTCAAACCTTGTATTGCATACAGTTGAAGGCCTTGACAGAGACAGAGCATTAAATTTGTGCCCTATAGTTGTATGTAAGTTCTATGACACTCTTTCTAGTGCATACGATAAACATTATTATGGGGCAGACCATGTATGGAATTGTGATGAAACAAGTTTATAGGCAAGAAGGAATTGTGCCATGTGGGTAATTTTCAAGAGAGGGAGCCGAAATGTGCCAAATATTTTGTCCGAGAGAAGGGAGTGGATAAATTTTCTATGTTGTGTCAATGCAATTGGTGCTTCAATCCTAGGATTTTATCTATTCAAAGGTAAAAATCAATTGAAAAACTATATACAAAATTGTGAACCAAGTGCATGCATCGTTGCACATCCCCATGCATGGATGACTAAAGAGATTTTTTTTTAATTCGTTGTCAATTTGTTGCATTTGTGTCAGGTGTCTTACTTAATAATAGACAGTTATTGATATTAGATGGCCATGGAAGCCACATTGTTGTACAAACAATTGAGGAAACAAACAATTTGGACATCGACCTGTAAACATTTCCCATTGATACCACTCACAGATTGCAACCCCTTGATGTCAGTGTGTTTGGCCCTTTCAAGAAAAATTTCAGGGTAGAGCATGCTGCATGAATGAAAAAGAATCCAGGGGTTGAGGTGAAAAGGTTCGAGCTAGCAGAGCTTGCAATTAAAGATTTTAAAAGGGCTCTAACACCATCAAATATCAAGGTTGGCTTTAGGAAGACTAGAATCTTTTCATTGAATTATGATGTTCTTATGCATGATATTAGTTGTAGCCAAGCATTTCATGTGGATGCTCAAGAAGAAGGGCATGTCCAAACAGGTGTTGAAGTGCATGAAGTAGTAGATGAACAGGATGATGTGGTTGTAATTGGTAATATGATTCCACTCTATCAAAGACACTTATATGGTTGATGATGATGAACATGTATGTGAAACACAGTGTAATCATGAACCAATTCACAGTAAGATGGAGCTTGTTCCACCAATTGATATTGTTAATGACATTTTTGAACATGCAATTGACAATGAAGATGTAGTTGAAACTGACATTGTTGATATTGCACTAGGTAGAAACAATGACCAATTGACATTTCCAAGCCAAATAACTCCATCATCATGACTGGAAGAAGCCATGATCAATTTGAATGAACTAATGAACAAAGCATGAACATGCCTTCACAACCAGCAGAATTGAAAAATGAAATTGTTCATTTTTTTGGACAATAGATTAATGGAAGAAGATGAAGCACATAATAAGCCATGAGTTGAAGATAAAAATATATTTCAATCATTTGTCTCATTTACTGAAAGGTAAGTGCTAAGAAATGACATGCAAGTGGGAGGGGTTGATAATTACTTGGTCGGTTCTTAAAGCTACCAGTAGAGAGAGTGTCAATGAAAAAAAAACAAGGAACATCGAGTAGTCTTCGTTTGGGCTTAATTTCAAGGTTACTCACCTCATAAGACTATATAAACATATTAGTTGAGCCTAAAAAAAATGATACAAGCACAGTTGATGAAATCAGGATTATTTCAAACACATTAGACAATATTGCATATAATACACCATTATTCCAAGACCTCATAAACATTCAAGTGCCTCACTATCAAAATAGGGGTTTACCCACTTGCTTTATTCCTACCATAGCAAGTGTCAATTCTATGTATGTTCATCACACACCTCCACTTAATGCAAGGGTTTGTAGCGCAAGTGTGAGGTATGGGTACTCAATTCCTCCATGGTTGGAAGGGGAAAATTGGACTCAATAATATGGCAGCAATCCACCACATCCTAATCAACCATTTTTATGTAGATCAACCTACTTGGCTTGCACAGGCAACTCAGAGAGTTTTTTCATTAAAGATTCTCAAGGCCACAAATAATAGTAGTGTCATATGTTTTTTGTTTGTAACCACATTATGATGTCTATTTTGGATGGACAGTCTCTTTTTCTTGTCACAAGAATATTTTCGCTTACAACCTAGGTTGTTTTATTTCATATTGTATGCATCATTGTAACCAAAATCCATCATATAAATCCACTGAGTTTCTAATGAAATTATATAGCATAAAAAAGCATCAACTAAGCTTTTAATTAAATGACAAATGAGTGAATAACAACATTTCTTGAACAAGTCACTTATTTTAATATGAAAAATCCATAAAACAGTGAGCAATAAAATTACCTAACCTCACACCAAATGAAACCTCATTTTTTGTAAGTTAACTTAGAAGACAAACAGATTTCATGTGCGGTGAAGCATCAACAAGCCAAGAGAATAATTAAATGAATTTTAAGCAAGAGTGACTTTTAACTCTAAAACAACAACATTTCCATTTTTTTCATCAAGTTTATCACAAACTGCCTTTATTGTTGCCAAATCATCCTTAATTTGTAGGCCTTCTTTAAATGACACAAAAATTGGATCATCCAAACATACTACAACCACCAAATGTGGTTATGTCAAGGATGTCTTTAGATTGTAAAAATCCAAAGCACTATAAAATTTAAGAAATCCAATAAGTGTTCTGGGAAAACTAGGAAAGTTATCCAAAGTGGATTTAACTGTATCCACTACAATGTTAAGTATGTCATAGAGATGTCAATAAGAAAACAAATATAATCACTGAATTGGAGGTTCGACTATATATATTGTTGGTGCAACCAATTCCACATTTCCTTTAAAAAGCTTTGGAAACTCATCTGCACCACTATCACACTCTGCCACAAAAACAATGAGCCATCTACCTCGCACCCAAGACAACATATAGTGGTAAAATTTCATAAAACAGTGAACAGTAAAAACACCTAAATTCACATCCTTATGAAACCTCATTTATTGTAAGTTAACTTAGAGAAAAAACAATGAGCCATCTACCTCAAGCCTAAGACAACATACAGTGGTAAAATTTCATAAAACAGTGAACAGTAATAGCACCTAACTTCACATCTTATGAAACATCATTTATTGTAAGTTAAATTAGAAGACAAACATACAACATGTGCGATGAAGCATCAACAATCCAAGTAAATATTCAACAAGTCAAGAGAATAATTAAATGACAAACGAGTGAATAATGAAATCGTATGCCGTGCTCAATGCCAAATAATGAACCAGTAAGCAAGAGTGACTTTTAATTCTAAAACAACAAGAATCTTTCCATATTCTTCATCAAGTTTATCAATTTTATCATAAACAATGATCCATCTACCTCAATCCCAAGACAACATACAATGGAAAATTTGATAAAACAGTGAACAATAAAATAACATAACCTCACACCTTCTGAAACCTTATTTATTGTAACTTAACTTAGAACACAAACATAGTACATGTGTGGTGAAGCTACCATAAACATATATTTTTTGGGGGGTAAGTGGAAAATTTTTTGGACTAGGCAAACCTGGTGAAGTCATCAACAACAACAAGCCAAAGGAAACCCTAGATGGGGAGTTTATGTCAAAATTTAATGCTCCCAGCAATCATAGCAAGTGGTAAAGCACACTCAACGCTTGTCGTACGAAAATAAAAAATAAAATAAAAACATCGTATCCAAGTTAATTGCCATCGTGGAAGGGAGGGCACACAAGTAATAGCGTCCCTCCCATAGATTCATGTTTTTTTTATTCCCCATGTATAGTTTTTCCTTTGACCCAAGTGATTTTCCACCCCTCACTATTTGGTCATTATGTGCCACTTCCACAACATATCCATGATTCAAAATGTAGTGTGGGATTTTCCATTTTGTATTCACATGCCAAAGGTCTTCTTATAAGTGCGCATCCGTGTGGTATTGATTCCCCTAGTTTTTTGAGGGATTGCGGAAGGTGCTACTCAAACTATGTAAATAGCATTAAACTATTAACATCTCTCTTCAATATTTATGTATTCATTCACTCTATGTTTGTTAGCTCTTAGTACATTGTGGGTTTTGGTAAAAAATAATAATAATTGGAAGTGCCTACTATTTTTCTTTTGCATGTAGCTTTGAGTGTTCTTGGTGTGAATAACGTCTAGCTTTGTATTGGTTCAATAGTTATTATAGACTTCATGTTGCATCAATAAATGTGTGGTCAACACAAGGCTAGGGGCCATGGCCAACAAATTCTATCATACATCCAACCGCAAGCCTAGGAAGCAACATCTACTTACTACTCAATTACCTCTCCAAGTACTCAAGAAGATATTCCTACTAGGTGAAAAGTTATAACACAAATAAATCATTGTCAAAATTCTATTAGAAATTTATAACGTATAGTTTGACCTAGTCAAATTACATAAAACTAAAACTAAATTAATATATAAAATATAAATTTAATAATTATAATTATAGTCAATTAATAATAAACCTAACATAATCCATCTCAACTCGAAATCTACCAAGCTCATCTCTTAAAATGAAAACCTCTTTTAAAGTAAAAATATATTTCATAACTCAAAAAGGTTGGTAGATTTGGAGTTAAGATGAATCTAGACTTGCAAATTAATTAATTTATTTTAGTTTAAATAATGTGAGATATATAATGAGATAAGTGTTTTAATGTTTATCATATACATTCACCACCATTGCCACCCACTTAATTTATACAACTTCATTAGTATATATATATAGTGAGCATTTTCCACCCACTTAATTACGCTGTAAAGCGTTATTATTTGAAAACAACTTTCCTAAATTGCCAGATGTACAATTATGAATCATTGATTTTAATGTTAGACGATTCAAAGAATTTCTACCTTTAGATTAAATACAGTTATTAATAAGTTATAGAAATAATCCATAAATTTTCTTACCTATTGTTCTTTTCTTGTTTTTTTGTGGGTGAAGGTTGTGGCATTCGCACAGGGGCAAAGAAAAGATTTCTGTATACGAGTCTGAAATGTATTCGGAGATACAGATACCAGTCTGTTGTTCTCTTCTTGCTGACGGTTGTAGCGTTCGAGCACGGCAATGCGTATGCTTATAATTCAACTCTGTGAATTACTGGTTTTTTGCTAACTTCTTAATCACTGCACAGAATTTTGGATTTATTTAGTGTTCTCCCACCGCATCAACTGTAAAATAACTTATCGGTCTCCTTCTTCTATTTTCCTTTCCTAAAACGTTTTCTCTCGGTTTATTTACTGAATTAATGGTAGGATTTATTTGTTAATAGCAAATGAGCTATCCCCTCTAGATTTCCAAGGACCACCTGCTACAAGATTTATTAGATTTCTAGGTTCTAATGTTCCAACTCTTATTGTTTTCCAAGCCACATTTTAAAATTTGGTTAGGATTTCAAATTTAATTCTCCTTCAGCTTGAGTTTACGTGTTCGATTTTGACTTTTAATGGAGTTATGATTCAAATGCAGTCTGTATCATGTAAACTTTGTTATTTAATTAAGAAGGCTCACGACCATGCTTCTGTTAGCATTTGAAGATATTATTAATGCGCCATCTAGTTACTGTAATATCTGTAACTGAGACTTGGAAGAAACCCTTGTTTGTTAATATATTTCCTATTTAGAGTTTGTTAAGTTGGTTTATGGTCAATGGCCAAGAACACTTAATTATGGACACTGCATTTATTCTGTAATATAAATATATATAAATAAATAAAATAGTTTATTTTCAAATTAATATATATATATATATATATATATATTCTTTAAAATGTTAAAGAATATTTTTTTTTTAATTGATTAAATCATATACTACTAATAATACACCATGATCTACTATCATCATGATGATGATTGCATGAACTCTATTTCGGTAGGTTGTAGTTTAGAGCAATCCCTTAGAGTGGTTATTCACATGGTTCAATCCATGTTCTCTTACAAATTTTTCATTTCTTAGTGAGTATGATCTAGTCCAACTCATTTTTTAAATGTTTACTATCTTATTTTGGTAGGTTTTAGTTTAAAATTATATGATATTCAAATTATATAGATTTAATAATTTATAATTACAATATTTTCCATTCAAATAAATTTGATTGATTTTTTTTTTAATTGTCTATTTAGTATCTTATTTTTTTATATTAATGTATTTGAAGGTTTATAGATAGGATATAATATGGTTTTGGTAGATAACAAATGAATATTATTATAGTACACCGTGATCTACTCTCAACATGATGATGATTGCATGAACTCTATTTTGGTAGGTTGTAGTTTAGAGCAATCCCTTAGAATGGTTATTCACATGGTTCAATCGATGTTCTCTTACATATTTTTCATTTATTAGTGAGTATGATCTTGTCCAACTCATTTTTGTAAATGTTTACTATCTTATTGTGGTAGGTTTTAGTTTAAAATTATATGATATTCAAATTATATAGATTTAATAATTTATAATTACAATATTTTCCATTAAAATAAATTTGATTGATTTTTTTTTTAATTGTCTATTTAGTATCTTATTTTTTTATATTAATGTATTTGAAGGTTTACAGATAGGATATAATATGGTTTTCGTAGATAACAAATGAATATCATTATAGTACACCATGATCTACTCTCAACATGATGATGATTGCATGAACTCTATTTTGGTAGGTTGTAGTTTAGAGCAATCCCTTAGAGTGGTTATTCACATGGTTCAATCCATGTTCTCTTACATATTTTTCATTTCTTAGTGAGTATGATCTTGTCCAACTCATTTTTGTAAATGTTTACTGTCTTATTTTGGTAGGTTTGAGTTTAAAATTATATGATATTCAAATTCTATAGATTTAATAATTTATAATTACAATATTTTCCATTAAAATAAATTTGACTTATTTTTATTTTTTAATTGTCTATTTAGTATCTTAATTTTTTATATTAATGTATTTGAAGGTTTATAGATAGGATATAATATCATTTTGGTAGATAACAAATGAATATCATTATAGTACACCATGATCTACTCTCAACATGATGATGATTGCATGAACTCTATTTTGGTAGGTTTTAGTTTAAAATTATATGATATTCAAATTATATAGATTTAATAATTTATAATTACAATATTTTCCATTAAAATAAATTTGATTGATTTTTTTTTAATTGTCTATTTAGTATCTTATTTTTTTATATTAATGTATTTGAAGGTTTATAGATAGGATATAATTTGGTTTTGGTAGATAAAAAATGAATATCATTATAGTACACCATGATCTACTCTCAACATGATGATGATTGCATGAACTCTATTTTGGTAGGTTGTAGTTTAGAGCAATCCCTTAAAGTGGTTATTCACATGGTTCAATCCATGTTCTCTTACATATTTTTCATTTCTTAGTGAGTATGATCTTGTCCAACTCATTTTTGTAAATGTTTGCTATCTTATTTTGGTAGGTTTTAGTTTAAAATTATATGGTATTCAAATTATATAGATTTAATAATTTATAATTACAATATTTTCCATTAAAATAAATTTGATTGATTTTTTTAATTGTCTATTTAGTATCTTAATTTTTTATATTAATGTATTTGAAGGTTTATAGATAGGATATAATATGGTTTTGGTAGATAACAAATGAAAATCATTATAGTACACCATGATCTACTCTCAACATGATGATGATTGTATGAACTCTATGGTCATATACTTAAAATAAAATAAAATAATTGATATCTATAATTTAAATATTCAATTGCATTGCATAACATATCACATCCTCTTTATTGCGGGCTATTCTTTTTTATGCTACTTTGCATGAATTCTATGGTGATATACTTCAATTAAAATAAAATAATTGATATTTATAATTTAAATATTCAATTAAACTGCATAACATATCACATCCTCTTTATTGTGTGGGCTATTCTTTTTTATGTTACTGCTTTACAGCTTTTCTTTTGCAACATGTGGTGCAATTGCTAGTTTATACAATTTCACTAGTATATATACACATCTATAATAACAACAATATTAAATTATATTAAATTATAAAAAATTCTAAATAGACAACATTAAAAAATACAACCTCCACAACTATAATCTTATATAATGGCTTCATTACATGAAAAAATCAAAGGACAAAACATTGAGCCACTAAAACCACGAACTTAGAAACCATCCATGTTGACCTTCACAACTACCAACTCATTTATCTAGTGACAAAACCTTGAGCCACTAAAACCATGAACTTAGAAACCATCAATGTTGACCTTCACAACTACCAAGTCATTTATCTAGTCAAAATTAATCTATTAATCTAACTACCAACCATCAATGTTGACCTTCACACTACAACTCATTTATCTAGTCAAAATTAATCTAGCTACCGTTCCTTTAAAACTTAGAAACCATCAATTTTGACCTCCACACTAAGACTTAATTATTTAATCAAAATTAATCTAACTACTCTACCTTTAAAATTAGCACCAACTACAATCAAATATCCTTTCACTTTAAAATTGATTTGCATCTCAAAAGATTTGATCTAATGATTTCACAACTCATATTTATCTTAACTATCAACCAAAAACTATTTTTATTATTTTAATTTGAGATTATTTTATTCCACCAAAAAAATGTTATAATGTCATATTTTTGATAAAAAAAATATTGTAATGCTCAAAACAAAACCAAAAAATATCATCAAATGAAATTTTAATATATTTAAAGTATTATCAAATGCAATAAAATATAATGATATTCAATATCATAGTACAACCTAATAAGAATACATTAAATAAAGTGTATTACATCTCATGTCGGAATTTAAAGAAAATATCACAGGTAGCAAAATATAATAATATTCATAATAATTAATCAGCATATAAAGTAAAGTTCCAAGGTTACCTTAATTGGTCAAGTCTATAATGTATTCAAAATAATTTAATTAATCAACATATAAAGTTACAAGATTAAAAAAATATCAAAGGTAGCAAAATATAATTATATTCATGATAATTAATCAACATATAAAGTTCCAAGGTTACCTTAATTGGTACGCATAGAAGAAAATAGGTAGCAAAATATAATGATATTCAAGATAAAAGCAAATGTGACCTAACATAAAGTTAAGCAAATGTGATCTAACATAAAGTTCTAAGGTTTGTTTAATTGGTGAAGCTTAGGCCAAGTCCAATCATAAAAGCAAATGAGAGATCACAAGGTCAACTTACTTAAACTTAGATAAAGTCCAATCATAAAAGAAATTGGGAGATCACATAATTAACCAAAGTTAAATTGCAAAGTTAAATTGCAAAGTTAAAGGTCAAGTCCAATCATAAAAGCAAATGGGAGATCACCTAAATAACCAACATATAAAATTGCAAAGATAAAAGTCAAGTCCAATTATAAAAACAAATGAGAAGTTACAAGGTCAATTTATCTAAACTTAATTAAGCAGCATATATTCCAATGTTAGCTTTAGGTAAAGTCCAATCATAAAAGCAAATGGGAAATAGATCACAAAGTCAATTTACCTAAACACTCTCACAAGACCAATTTTCCTAAACATTTTTAAGCTAATCAAATAATGACTAATTTTCCTAAACATTCTTAAGCTAATCAAATAATGACCAAATTTCCTAAACACTCTTAAGCTAATCAAATAAACCTACTTATTTCGGAACATAGCAGCCACTAATTTCCACCTAAACAGTCTTAAGCTAATCAAATAAGCAACAAGCCTAATTATTTCGAGGTATATAAGCCACTAATTTCCATTTCCAAAATCCAATAGAAGGTCGTAAGCCTGATTATTTCCAGGCATTGCAGCCACTAATTTCCAAAATCCAAAAAGTATTGCGACCACTAATTTCCAAAATCCAAATAGTAAACGCTCTTAGGATAATCAAATAAGCCTGATTATTTCCAGGTATAGCAGCCACTAATAATATTTAACCAACATAAAATATATTGATATTCAATTTAATTACATAAAATATATTGATATTCATTTTAATTAACGAACCTCCATACACTAAATTTCGTTAATTTGAAATGTAATCGCTGATATATAACGAAATTGGGGGCACTTTACCAAATGATTTTAAATGTACTCTGAACAATATATTTAATTATCAATGTACACGATGATGTAGGGAAATAGTTCGTTAGGAAGAGTCTATCCCTGTTAATTCAGGGAAATAGTATAGTTTCGTAGGAAGAGTCCATCCTTGTTATTCAGGGAAATAGTATAGTTCGGTAGGAAGAGTCTATATAGTGATCAGTATTGGTATAGTTCGGTAGGAAAATTCCATATAGTGACCTTTATATTTCAATAGCATTAGGCATTCAACTTTCAGGAAAGTTTGGCATTAAACTCTTTAATCTAGGGGATAGTTTGAGCATTACACCGTTCAACCTAATTGTGAAAGTTTGAGCTTTAAAATTTTCAAATTTGGGTAGAAAACTGAGAAAGAGTATTTCTTTCTTTTAGTTGTGAAAGTTTGAGCATTAAATCTTTTAAATTTGCGTAGAAAATTGAGAACGAGTGTTTCCTTCTTTTATTTCAGAATGTGTAGTAAAGTTGAGCATTAAAAAGTCAAGCATTAAACCCTTAGGAAAGTTTGACATTAAACCGTTCAACCTAGCTGATAGTTGCGAAAGTTTGAGCATTAAACCCTTCACTAAAGTTTGAGCATTAAACCCTTCAAGCCTATAGTTGTCAGGCATTAAACCCTTGAGTAGTTTGGTAGTAAACCCTTCAACCAAGGTGGGATAGTTTGAGCATTAGACCGTTCAACCTAACTGCGAAATTTTGAGCATTAAACCCTTCAAATTTGGGTAGAAAACTAAGAACGAGTATTTCCTTCTTTTAGTTGCAAAAGTTTGAGCATTAAACCCTTCAAATTTGCATAGAAACTAAGAACCAGTGTTTCATTCTTTTATTTGAGAATGAGTAGTACTTTGCATAGAAACTAAGAACCAGTGTTTCATTCTTTTATTTGAGAATGAGTAGTATAGTTGAGCATTAAAAAGATAGGTTTTTTATTTGAGAATGATTAGTAAAGTTGAACATTAAAAAGACAGGTATTAAATCCTTAGGAAAGTTTGGCATTAAACCCTTCTTCAACCTAGGTGGGATAGTTTGAGAATTAGACCGTTCAACCTAGTTGTCAAGCACTAACCCCTAAATAAAATTTGCCATTAAACCCTTCAACCTAGGTGAGCATTAGATCGTTCAACCTAGTTGTGAAAGACTGAGCATTAAACCCTTCAAATTTGGGTAGAAAACTGAGAACAAGTGTTTCCTTCTTTTAGTTGCGAAAGTTTGAGCATTAAACCATTCAAATTTGGGTAGAAAACTGAGAACAAGTGTTTCCTTCTTTTATTTGAGAAAGAGGGTTACAATCTTTCAATTAAGAATATTTTGGGTGTTGTAAAACTGATAATGGATGTTTCATGAATTGAATGTTTCTTTTTATTTGAGAAGTATTTAACCTAAGTGGACAAATTTTCATTAAACCATTAATTTTTAATGGTCAATATAATTTTGGGTGTTGTAAAACTGATAATGGATGTTTCATGAATTAAATGTTTCCTTTTATTTGAGAAGTATTTAACCTAAGTGGACAAATTTTCATTAAACCATTAATTTTTAATGGTCAATATATTTTGGGTGTTGTAAAACTCATAATGGATGTTTCATGAATTGAATGTTTCCTTTTATTTGAGAAGTATTTAACATAAGTGGACAAATTTTCATTAAACCGTTAATTTTTAATGGTCAATATAATTTAGGTGTTGTAAAATTGACCATGGATGTTTTATAAATTGAGTGTTTCCTTACAAGTCAATATAGTTTGGGTGTTGTAAAACTGACAATGAATGTTTCATGAATTGAGTGTTTGTCTTTTGTTTCCTTCTATTTGAGAAGTGTTTAAACCTACGTGGACAAATTGTCATTAAACCATTCATTTTTACAAGTCAATATATCAAACAATACAAAAAACAATGGAGAACTTATCAAGATAAAATGTAAAATGAATAGAACAACAATGTAAAATGAGTAAAACACCAGTTCAAAGATAGCATCCTATGAAATAAGACACTAAAATCTGTAAAATGAGTAGAACACCAGTGCAAAGACAACACCCCATGAAATAAGACACTAAAATCTGGGAAATAGTATAGTTCGGTAGGAAGAGTCCATATAGTGACCAAATCTGAGAAATAGTATAGTTCAGTAGGAAGAGCCCATATAGTGACCAATATCGGTATAGTTCGGTAGGAAGAGCCCATATAGTGACCAGTATCGGTATAGTTCGGTAGGAAAAGTCTATATACTGAACTCTACATCTCAATAGAGTGTGAAAATTTAAACCTTGGTAGTATAGTCAGAATTAAAAAGTCGCGAGAATTTAAACCTTGGTAATATAGTCAGAATTAATTATTCAGGCATTAAACCCTTAGGAAAGTTTGGCATTAAACCCTTAAACTTAGGTGGGGACAATTTGAGAGTTACTGTTCAAACTAGTTGCAAAATTTTGAGCATTAAGTAGAAAATTGAGAACAAATGTTTCTTTCTTTTAGTTGCAAAAGTTTGAGCATTAAACCCTTCAAATTTACATAGAAAACTGAGAATCCGTTGGACCCTTATGAAAGGGTGGCATTAAACCCTTCAACCTAGGTGGTATATTTCATGCATTAGTTCAACCTAGTTGTCAAGCATTAAAGCCTTGGCATTAAACCCTTCAACCTAAGTGGGATAGTTTGAGCATTTAGTTCAACCTAGTTGATAAACCCATCGCATTAAACCCTCAGGTGGGATAGTTTGAGCATTATAAACCCTTGGCATTAAACCCTTCAACCTAGGTGGGATAGTTTGAGCATTAGTTCAACTTAGTTGTCAAGCATTGGCATTAAACCCTTCAACTTAGATTCAAGAAAAAGTAAGGCTAAAAATAACCTATGGGACAACTTGCTTCTTCAACTCGCTCTTGTATTCGGCCCTTTTCCTCTAGAGTTTTACAATACCAACTTCTCGACAAAATCTTCATTGAATAGATTATCCCAAGGGCTAGCTTCCAGAATACCTACATAATTTTCCTTGTTGTCTTTGAAGGCCTCACTTTCTAAAACGAAATGTTTTTATGTTTCCACTTTTCCGAAAGATAGTTTGAGCATTATTTCAAACTAAAACCCTTATGAAAGTTTGGCATTAAACCCTTCAAACTAAGTCTGGCATTAAACCCTTCAAACTAGGTAGGATAGTTTGAGCACTAGAGATTACTTCAACCTAGTTTGGCATTAAACCCTTCAAACTAAGTCTGTCATTAGGTAGGATAGTTTGAGCACTAGAGCATTAATTCTTCAACCTAGTTGTCAAGCATTAAACCGTTCAACCTAGTTATGAAGGCGGTATACTTTGAGCACTAGAGCATTACTTCAACCTAGTTGTCAAGGATTAAACTGTTCAACCTAGTTATGAAAGTTTGAGCATTAAACCCTTCAAATTTGGTTAGAAAACTGAGAACAAGTGTTTCCTTCGTTTAGTTGCAAAAGTTATGAGCATGTTCCCTTCTTTTATTTGAGAAAAAAAGGTTAGGATCTTTCAATTAAAAATAATTTGGATGTCCATAAATTGAATATTTCCTTTTATTTGATAAGTGTTTAACCTAAGTGGACCATTCATTTTTACAAGCCTACAAGTCCCATTCATTTTTACAAAAATTAATATATCAAGCAGTACTAACCAAATTGTCATGAAACCATTCATTTTTACAAGTCAATATGTCAAGCAATACACAAATAAAAAAAAAAAAAAAAAAAAAAAAAAAATTGTCATTGAACCATTCATTCATTTTTACAAGTCAATATATGAAACAATACTAAACCATTCATTCTTACAAGTCAATATATCAAGCAATACAAAAAGACAAAGGGCAACTTATCAAGAAAAAATGTAAAATGAATAGAACGGGTGCAAAGACAGCACCCCCATGAAATAAGACACTAGAATCTGGCTGAGAAAGTTACTGGTTATCATACAAGTCATCATTAAAGCCCTCGAAAAGCTATCATGAAACTCTGGTATTTTCCAACTACTTTGAGACATAACATTAAATTGACAATGTTGCCGAGACACACTAAATTGGCAACGAGATTTAGAGGGAAACTGACATGAAAACTGAGATATACATTAAATTGACAGTGTGCCTGACATGCACTAAACTGACAACGAGTGGCCACATGAAAACCGACATAGAAACTGCTCCTGCGCAAGTAGGTTCTCATTAAGCCCTCGCGACCTGGGTGGCTACGTGGCATACAAACGAAATTCACAAAACTGCACTGTCACAAAGATTTTCTGTAGGGTTTAGACAACTTATTTTCAAGAACGTTGACATTCCAAACAGCATTGCAAAATACTCGCTTCAGCCTCTGGCAAATAAAATACATACACATATTAAAAAATCGAATTATTACACTATCAAATTGAAAAGAAAAGCATGTCAAATTATTAAAAAACCAAATAAACAAGTTTCACTATCAAGAATTTCGGCAAAAACACTCGGCCCTCTCTTACAGAAGACTTGCAGTACGATTACAACACTTCTACATCAATAGACCACGTCGGCATAAATTTTCTTCCAATAACGTTTTGTATTGCACTTATAATTTTATGTGGCACTCGATTCTCAATGAGAAATAATAGAAATTGTAAAATACAAATCATGAAGACTGTTATCCAAACGACACCAAACTCAATTTACATTATTGACCAAATATTAGCTAGTTATCTCCAGAAAATTCCAGTATATTAGCGCTATTGGCAACTCAGACTCGAATAGAAGGCAATGCCAATGCCTCGAAATAGGTATAAAATGCCAATCACTTTTTAACACTACATGCAATTGAATACGCCTAAAAAAATAATTATACCATATATCTCTTATCAAGCATCCAAGCATTCTTCATGCAGTATGATTAAAAAAACATCTAATAAAATATCCTTCTGCGAGAAGGAAACTCACAAGCAACCACAATTAGCTCAAATCAATCAATTTAGCCAGAAGTCACATTAATCCAGAAACACAATATTCACCAGTCAAAGTAATGTCACATTAATCCAGAAGCACAATATTCACCAGTCAAAGTAACTTTAATTATATGAAATTACATAATCCAGCAGTCTACAATGGGCTTCTGCAAAAGGTTTCCTTTATCAAATATATATACAAGCCACAAAAAATCTGCCAGTTACAAATGATCAACATGAAACCAGATCTAAGCCCTTTCCCCACGGATACGCCTTGCTAGCTGAATGTCTTTAGGCATGATGGTCACCCTCTTCGCATGAATGGCACACAAGTTCGTATCCTCGAACAGACCCACGAGATAGGCCTCTGCAGCTTCCTGAAGTGCCAAAACCGCATGACTCTGGAATCGCAGATCCGTCTACCAAAAAAATAATTTAAATAATTAGATAGGTCGCACCACCCTAATAGCAATTAACTTCAAAAATATGCAATGAAGTCGCGTTACTCCATTTTCTTCACCATTAAATGAGAAAAAACTTGCTTTACCTAAAAGTCCTGGGCAATTTCTCTCACAAGCCTTTGAAATGACAACTTTCGAATTAGCAACTCCGTACTCTTCTATACTTGCGAATTTCTATACTTGCGAATTTCTCTCTGAGTTAATAAAACAACTTCGCAATAAGATACATATATTATACAGAAAATAAAAACAAATTCATAGAATCAAAAGCCTTTCTTTACCGATTAAATCTGACTGTACATACCAAAGAGCAACTGCTCCGGGACGATATCTATGAGGCTTCATGATGCCTCCTGTCGTCGGAGCCGATTTACGAGAAGCCTGACATAAAAGACGCATTTTAGGATACGATTGACACGTTCAAATTGCCACAATAGAAACAATACGCCGCAATTAATTAAGCCGAAACCATAGACTTTAGAAAGGCATTGCCTTTGTTGCGAGCTGCTTCTTTGTGTTGAAATTTTTGAGTATTTCAAAACACTAACAAAATTTCACTTGAGAGAACATTTTAGAATTGGTTGGCTGGACAAAGATGACCCACAATAATCTATTTCATTAAAATGAAAAAAAATTATTACAAACTAATAACTTTCCATTGGTGAGAGATTAAAAAAAAATGGAACTCTTCACATGTAGTGTCCTCAACTTCCTCTTTGTCTCTCACAAAAATTTCAGTCTTTGTGCTCTGCACTTTTGCCTTCGGCCTTAATAAAAAAAACAATACACAGTGTTCTCTTTTTTTCTATAGAACAACTTGAAAAAAAAAAAAAACAAACTATTGAAAGTATATATTATAAACTTTGGAAAAGTTTATAATATATATATTGACAGAATATATATATAAAACCAAAATCAAAAGACCTTTCACTGCAGCGCTTTAAAAATAAAACATAAGTAAATTATATAACCAAGGTTTAAAACCTTAGTGCACTTTCGTCGTATAACATAAAACTTAAACCAAAGTTTATAACCTTGTCGTGGATTTCAAATCCGGAAATTAAACTGCATTTCATAATCTTTTCGCATACAAAAACCCCTTGACGTCAGTGAGAGTCAAACCCACGCGATTGGCCTCCCATTAGCTGGAGATGGGACCCACCATAACTCAAACAAAAAACTAAACCGAAATTCATAAAATTATCGCATATCATTTTCTCCCTGTGACATCATCACAAATTCTGCGCGATAAACGTTGATTGGTCCATGTGCCCTTGCTGTGCTGGCGGTGGGACCGGTTCCTTGCATCGGTGAAGCAGCTTTAAACTTACGTGACCATAATTTCATTGGCTGCTGGTGGAGCGTCGCTGTGATGCCGTGCTGGCAAGTGGGGACCAACATGACGTGGCCCATTCAAAAAAAACTTCAAATTTTCCGCGTAAAACAACAACCCCTGTTTGGTTGGTTGGTGAGTGTTTTTAAAGCGTGATATGGCAGATCTAAATGCAACTGCGGTTATGTGGTCAGAGCCACAAAAATTTAAATGTGAGTGCCGAGCAATGGCTACGGCCATAAATAAAAAAACTTTGCAGGCTTTGAATATGTTGTGGCATGGAGGCAAACAACAAAGCATCAATGCTGCCCCCTGCATTATTCGTCCTTTTACATAGCAGTAGTTGAATTTAAAAAAAATTCAACACTCCCCCTTAAATTCAACTGCTGGTTTTTCTGTCATACCCAAACACTTCCTCAGATAATTAAAACTTTTTTTCCCTAATGGCTTTGTTAAAATGTTTGCAAATTGCTCTTCTGTTCTGCAATGCTTCAGAACAGCTTCACCATTGTTCACTAGCCCCCTAATGTAGTGATACTTGGCATCAATGTGTTTTGTTGTTTTATGAAACACTGAATTATTTGATAGTGCTATCGCTGAGCTATTGTCACAATAAATTGTTGTGCCTTTTACCTGTTCATGACACAAACTCCTCAACATTCTCCTTATCCAAATTGCTTGACATGTTGCTGTTGTAGCTGCCACATACTCTGCCTCTGCTGTAGATAAAGCCACAATTGGTTGTTTCTTAGAAGCCCATGATATGGCTCCTGAACTCATATGAAAAACATAATCAGAAGTGTTTTTTTGGTCATCTATACTTCCATCCCAATCACTGTTAGTATATCCAATCAATTTAGAATTTTATGAAGTGGTGTATAAAATACCATACCTTTTTGCTCCTTTCCCATACCTCGGAATTCTTTTTGTTGCTTGCCAATGTGCCTCCTTTGGCCTCTCCATAAATATGGAAATTAAACTTACAACATGCATAATATCTGGCCTAGTTGCAGTCAAATACATGAGGCTGCCAACTATGCTATTGTACAAACTAGGATCGAAATCCTTGCTGAGTTTCAATCCCATCACTGTAGGAGTAATTGCTGCATTGCAATCCTACATATTAAATCTTTTCAAAACTTCATTTACATATTTAGCTTGAGAGATAAAAAAATTATTTTCATTTTTCTCTACTTCTATTCCTAAGAAGTATTTCAACAATCTCATATCAGTTATCTCAAATTAATCCCTTATGAATGATTTAAAATTCTCAATGAGATAAGCATCATTATTTGTAAAGATCACATCATCAACATATAAAACAACAATCAACATCTTACCATGCTTCTCTTTGATGTATAATGTGGATTCTTCTTCACATTTCTCAAACCCATTTTCCAGTAGATAGGCATCTATCCTACTATACCATGCTCTTGGTGCTTGTTTAAGCTCATAAAGAGCTTTCTTCAATCTACAAACTTTGTGTTCTTGGTCTTATTTCTCATAGCTCAGAGGTTTTTCAACATAAACCTCTTCCATCAATACTCCATTTAGGAATTTTGATTTCACATCCATTTGGTAATCCTTCCACTTGTGTTGTGCTGCTATGGACAACACTGCTCTCACTGTTTCCATTCTTGCAACCGGTGCAAAAGTTTCCTCATAATCTCTTCCTTATTGCTGCTTGTAGCCTTTGACAACAAGTCTGGCATTGTGCCTTTCAATTTTACCTTCAGCATTTCTTTTGGTATTGTAGACCCATTTTACTCCAATGACTTCTTTGCCTTTTGGAAGATCAACCAATTCACATGTTTTATTTTTCTCTATGGCATTCATTTATTCATCCATAGCATCTATCCATTTCTTATATTTAATAGCTTATTCAAAATGAATAGGATCATCTACATGGCAGTACAATGCAAATAAAGAGTTCATACCTTCATTTGCTGCTTCTTGCTCATAAATTTCATTTAAATTTCTGAATCTGGTTCCTCTTTCACTTGGTGTATTTGTTCTTGTAGAAGCACTCAAATCTGCTCCTTGTTGTGTGCTTGGAGAAGCACTGTTATCACTTCTCAAGGGTGTTCTCATACCTGCTTGTGATGTCCCTTGTTTTCCTTGTGTTGGTGGAGGTGGTGCTGCTAATGAGGTGTTCCTTTCAACCATTTCTTCCTCATCATCATCATGAAACAAACAACTCTTCACATTGATTGTTTTCTCAATGCTTCCATCCCAAGCTTCTTCCTTAATGAATTGTACATCTTTACTTATAAAAAACTTATTGGTGGATGGGTTATCCAACCTGTATGCCTTGGATTCTTTGATGTATCTAATAAATATGCACTTCTCCCCCTTACTGTCCAACTTCTTTCTTAGCTGATCTAGAATGTGTGCATAAGCCACACAACCAAAAACTCTCATGTGGGTGACACCTTGTTTTATGCCACTCCATGCTTCTTCCCAAACTCTGTTCATTACTACTTTTGTTAGGAATCTATTCAAGATGTATGCTACACAATGTACAACTTCAGCCCAATATTCATTTGACAAATTCTTTTCCTTCAGCATACTTCTTACCATATCCATGATGGTTCTATTTTTCCTTTCAACAACTCCATTTTTTTGTAGTGTGTACCTTGCTGTAAATTGCTTGTGTATGCCATTTTCTCTGCAAAAACCCAAAAATTATTTTGAGATATGCTCACCTCCTCTATCAGTTCTTGATACTTTTATATGCTGCCCACTTTGGTTCTCAACAAGAGCTTTAAAGTGACAGAATTTCTCAAACACTTCACTTTATATTTTAAGAAATAAAGCCAATTTTTCCTTGTGTAATCATCAATAAAAGTCGGCATATAGTGGTTGCTTGCTAGTGATGGTGTTTGCATTGGTTCACACAAATCTGAATGAACAATTTCTATGGGTGCCTTTGCCCTTATGCTCTTTCCTGATGGAAAGCTTTATCTGTTTTGTTTGCCCAAGATGCATCCTTCACATAGGCTATCTGGTTTCTCAATCAATGGTAATCCCTTTACCATTCCTTTCCTATGCAACAAATTTAGACCTCCAAAGTTGAGATGTCCAAATCTCAAATGCCATAACTAGTTTTCATCTTTTGCTTCTCTTTGGAATGTTTCTTATGTCACTACTACCATTTCAGCTCATTTCTTCAAATCTGCTCACATCTTGAGAGGAAACATTATTTTCCTTGTCATCTTCACTTGTGCAATGCATTGCTTGCTTGGTGGTTTATCCATGATGGTGCATACATCATCTTAAAAGAAAACATTGTACCCCTTTTGAATGAACTGTCCAATGCTCAAGATGTTACACTTCATACCAGGCACATAGTATACATCTGATATGGATATTCCTTCTCCTTTCTTTGTCAAAACATTCACTCTGCCTTTTCCCATGATAGATACCTCACTGTCTATCCCCAATGTTACTTGAGAATTTACATTTTCATCCAACATGGAAAACATGGAAATTTTTCCAGTCATATGGTTGCTACATCCTGAATCTAGAAACCATATATCTTCATTCTTTTCCTCAGCCATATTACATGCTAAAAACAACTTTTCTTGACTGATATTTTCCTTAGTAAAGTTAATATTGGGTCTATTACCCATGTTACTCTGCTTCTTCCTACATTCATTGGCATAATGGCCATACTTCTTACAGTAATGAAATTGTACTTGGGATTTATCATACCTTTGTCCATGTGCTTGATTTTGTCCACCTTGCTAGTTTTTGCCTTGGTCTTGGTTCTGATTTTGATTGATTCCCCTTCCATGATTATTTGCATGGTTATTTCTTTCTCCTCTGTTTTGGCTTCTGCCTCTTCCTTTTCCTCTATAGTTTCCTTGACCTTAACCTCTTCCTCTTTCAAAAGACATTTGGATCTTGAAGGCATAATCCAAAGATGATTTTTTTTTTCTTTCCAATCTTTGGTCATGAGTCATCAATGATGCATGAAGCTCATCAACTGTAAACTTTGTGAGATCCTTTGTCTCTTCAATGATTGTGACTATAACATCAAACTTTGAGGGTAAGCTCCTCAATACTTTCTCCACAATCCTTCTTTCTTCAAGTGTCTCTCCACGAGACCTTATCTGGGTAACCAACCCAATCACATGTGTGAAGAATGAGTCTATGTTATCAAACTCTTTCATATAGAGAGTTTCAAAGTCTCTCCTTAGCAATTGTAGCTTTGCTGTCTTCACCTTCTCCATACTTTGATAAGCAGTCTGGAGGGTATCCCATGCATCCTTAGACCTCTTAGCTGCTGCTATCCTAGGAAATACACTCTCATGCATTGCTTGATAGATATAGAAGAGGGCTTTTGAGTCCTTCTTCCTATTTCTCTTCAACAAATCCTTCTCTGCATGTGTCAAGGCATTACAAGAATTTTCATCTGTTGGTTCTTCAAAAAAATCTTCAACAATCTCTCATAAGTCTTGAGAGGAAAATAGGGCTCTCATGGTGATTTTCCAATAGTCATATTTCTTTCCACTAAACTTTGGGAGTTGAGTATTTCCAATACTCATGCATGTGTTGGCTCCTGCCATGGCTAGCATACTGAACTATCCTCAAATAACTTGACTGTGTTTTTAAATAAACTGTCTCTATTCTTAAAATACAAATTTTGTCTCTGAGGACTGCACTCTTTAAACACAAAACAAAAACTTTATTTTTGCAAATACCTGGACTTTTGTTGAGCCTTCACACTGCTGGTCAAAAGCTGCAATAACACCTTCTTCCTTCAGCTTCTTTGACAAACCTTCAAAGAGCCTGGACTAGCTTCGATACCATGTTAGAATTTCTGAGTATTCCAAAACACACTGAGAGAACAAAATTTCTCCTCAACAACACATAGAACATATTTTAGAATTTGTTGGCTGGACAGAGATGGCACACAATAATCTATTTCATTAAAATAAAAATAAAAACTATTATAAACTGATAACTTTCCACTGCTGGGAGATTACAAAAAGATGGAACTTCTTCACACGTAGTGTCCTCAACTTCCTCTCTGTCTCTCACAAAAATTTCAGTGTCTTTGCTTTGCACTTCTTCGTTTGGGCTTAATAAAAAAAACAATATAGAGCCTTCTCTTTTTTTCTTAGCCTTCAGGCACTTTTTCATTTATATGGCACAACGTAAACAAAAATTAAATCAAACTATTGGAAATATATACTATAAACTTTGGAAAAGTTTATAATATATATATTGACCGAATATATATATAAAACCAATTTCGAAAGACTTTTCACTGTGGCGCTTTAAAAATAAAACATAAGGAAATTATATCACCAAGGTTTAAAACCTTAGTGCACTTTCGCCACATAACATAAAACTTAAACCAAAGTTTATAACCTTGTCACGAATTTCAAATCTGGAAATTAAACTGCATTTCATAACCTTTTCGCATACCAAAACCCCCTGACATCAGCAAGGGCCAAACCCGCGTGATCGACCTCCCATTGGATGGAGATGAGACCTGCCGGAACTAAAACAAAAAACTAAACCGCAATTCATAAAATTATCGCATACCATTTTCTCCCTGTGACATCATCACAAATTCTGCGTGATAAACGTTGATTGGTCCATGTGCCCTTGCTGTGTTGAAGGTGGGACTGGTTCCTTGCATCAGTGAAGTGGCTTCAAACTTAAGCGATTGTAATTTCATTGGCTGCTGGTGAAGCCTGGCTGTGATGTGTTGTGCTTGCAAGTGGGGACCACCGTGACATGGCCCGTTAAAAAAAAACTCAAAATTTTCCACAGAAAACAAAAACTCTTGTTTGGTTGGTTGGTGAGGGTTTTTAAAGCGCGATATGGCAGATCTAAATGCAACTGTGGTTGCATGGTCAGAGCCACAAAAAATTAAATGTGAGCGTTGAACAATGGCTACGACCATAAATAAAAAACTTTGTAGGCTTTGAATATGTTGTGGTGTGGAGGAAAACAACAAAGCATCAATGTCGCCCCCTACATTCTTTGTCCTTTTACACAGTGGTAGTTGAATTTAAAAAAAAAATCAACACCTTAGAGCCGTTCCCCCAATCGATTTTCGTGCGGTTTGCTTCGTATGAGCCATGTTTCCGTAAGACTACGAACCAGAAAGGAAGCGATCCACAGCAAAGGCAGCAAGAACAATAGCATTAGAACAAAGTCCAACCACACACGAAATCCGTAAACGCGACCAAAAATTACTACATATCTAGTTCAAAAACCTACGAAAGAAGATTTCAAACATAAGAAGACTTTAAACCAAATTTATAAAAAGCGTACACAACCGAAACTCAAACTATAAAACAATTCTCGAGAGGAAATAAGGAATCCAGAACTAAGGGCGACCACAAACCCTAGGACGACTAGAAAATTAACTATCTCAAGAACAATCTGACTGTATACACCAAAAACCTGCAAACACACCAAAGAATATAAAAAGGAATAATAAATAGAAATGTGACCAAAATTTACTACCGATATAGATGGAGAAAAAAAAATTTTAAAATCACTTCAGAACAATGCAAAATGTGTAGATTTCATCGTACGATTACATCACAGAATATCTGGTACTAAACCCTCAAACATAAAATTGAAGAATAGGAAACCCTAGAAACCAAAAGCAGACGTGTACTCTAAAACGTACTAAAGAGGAAATAATGAATCGAAGACCAAGAAAAACCACAAACCCCAGTGCACCAAGAAAATTAACTAATTCAAGAAAAATCTGATAGTAGCAACTACAAAAATTTATAAGCCATAAACCTCCAGAAACGTCATGAAAACATGAAATAGAACAACAACTAGAAAAGCAGCCAAAAGAAGAAAACCGTAGAAACTAACACCAAAATCCTCTACTACACAACCCTTTTTTGGATATAATCCCATTCACCTAGGCAAATCTAAAAGGACTTCCTCGAACACCTAAAATTCCTTCCCATTACACCCAATACCACCTCACACCATAAAATCCTTTCAAATCTTAGAGAAGGGAGATCAAGATCCATCATACCTGTGCAGAACATTCACGCGCAAAAGTATATTCCAACAATCAAGAAACCCTCTGATACAGTAGAACCCGCAAGCGAAAAATAACAAACAAGAATTCGAATTATGAACTCTCCATTATATAGTAAGAGCTAACTATCATGTTAACCGACATAACCCTTTCCTTAATAGATGTGTTTCTTCCTCCTCTAATCCGACAGTCGTTTCCCTTGCGCCACATTAAATCGACGACCCGACTTGAATTTCCTTCATCTTTCCTATCGATGACCCTCTTCTTTTTACGTTAGCAATCAATGGCAACCAGTGATCCCAAGAAAACACATAATCCTTGTCCTTAAATTTGATTGGTCAATAACCTTCGGCCACGGATCCATCGAACCCCTTCTTCTTATTCCATTACTTTCAGGGAAGGACTAGTTGAATGCAGGTGTGAATGCGTGAGAGTTGAACAAAAATATGGATTTTGGCACAATTTCAGATAATGTTATTGCAGGTAGATCTTGTTCCATGTTTTTTCATAGGATCTAATTTTGAGATATAATTTTATTTTATTTTAAGAAAATTATATTATTTTAGAATAATATGTAATTGATTATAGATAAATATAGATAAATATAATTTTTAAAATATAAATTGACAATATATGGTTAATTCACATTATTGTTTTAATTAATCTATAATGTTATATAGAAAATGATATAACATATAATGTTATGCAAAATCATATAACTATATAAATTATCATATATTGTTATTGGTTTTATTAAATGTTTTTTCATTGATTTAATACTGCACCATCATATAAAAAAATGTCAAAAGTCAAAGTTAGAAGTGACATTGAAGTTTATTATCCCAACTTGCATCCATTATTATCCCTCAAGGAGGTGCCCTCGTACATTTAGAATCCTCAATTATAGAATTAAAATAATAAAATAAAAATAATTAACTTTTGTTTAGTTTAATGGTTTTAAAAATTAAAAGGAGAGTAATTTAATTTAATGGTCTTAAATTCATGAAGTGTAGATCAAATGGTTTGTGTAGGGTTTAGTTCTCACTAGGTAAAAAGTTCAAATTTTATGGGAAGGGGTTGAGGATGGAAGTCACTTTGAGGGAATTAAACTTCCTAAGGGGTGTATAGACTCAACACAATCCTAATGATAGGCATCCCATTGCGAAATGATTATTCTTTGTCCATCCATTAAACATGCTAACCCTAACTTAAGCTTAACCTAATCTTTAAAATAACATTAAAAAAAAATAATTATGACCACATAAAGGAATATTACAAATTGAACATCCTAAATTATAGAATCAAAACAAATTAACTCCATCCAACCTAAGGGATAGCATGGAGGAGTCGGTTTAAGTGAAAATTTATTTCACACAATCAAGGGCAGATCTTTATTTTAAGTGAAATTTCATCTCACGTAATTAAGTGATAAGGTGCTAAAAAATATGCTCAAAAATGAAAATTGTCGAAATGGTGTGGAACTTGAACGACCGCGTAGATCTCTTCTTTCTAAATCTAACGCAACTCATTTCGCGGAAATTAGCTAGAATGGAGGTAGCTTATCTTCAGAGAGAGAGGTGTTGATTACGCTCATCCACAAGTTGTCATGACAAGAGGCCAACAATGGCATATTCACATAAAGTACTAACCTTGAGAGGAAAAAACCCTGACTCTAGTAAACAAAGCACCAAAAGGATTATGGGCCCTAAGGTGGTTAGTTAATATGTCAACTTCATGGAGATGTAATTAGCATACAATATCCAATTGGGGTGCATAGTAGCTTGTTGGAAGGATTTAAAGGAGAAGTACAACTTTTGGCAAGCTCGGGCATGCTTATAATAGCCCAAAGCCCTCAAATGGCAAAAAAACGATGTTGGGGGCCTTGAAACAACCCCAAAAATGTAAATAGAAAGAAATTGCAACGAAGCAATGGCTCACCTAGATTAGTCCACACCATTATTAGGAAGCAATGGTCCACCTATATTAGTCCACCCCATTCTTAGGAAGCAATGTTCCACCTAGATTAGTCCACCCCATTCTTAGGAAGTAATGGTTCACATTGCATCAAGTTCCCTTGTTAGATGGGGAATTTTTTTTCGAATTTGACTTTGGTAAGCCACTTTCCTCAATAAAGAAGTTGTCCTCTTTGGCACCTCGTTAAAGCTGTATATCTTGTTAGCAAGTGCCCTTCATCTTGGTGTCCATGATTTGATCCACTATAGGCTGCTCAATGTAGTCATGATTAAGTTTTATAGGGGCCATTTTCTTATAAAACTTTAAGGTATCTAGTAGAGGTGGGAAATATGGTCAAAGTAATTCCACATTAAATACTTGGTACAAGCCAAGGAAAGGATGAATACTCAATTGAAAATAATTTTCACCCACAACCTTCATGATCATGTAAATCTCCTATAAAAGTGATATAATTTTCCTATGGACATCTATGAGGTGTTGTTTTTTCAGTTTCAACCACACCTTATTGCCAACACGAAACTTGTGTGGAACTTGATGTTGGCCATGTCGTTGCTTGTACTTGTTATTGTGTTAGGTCTCCATAATACTACTGTATCCCCCTTATTTTTATTGTAGTATAGCCCCCTATTGTTATTTTTGTGCCCGTGTATCCCCCATATATCTATTGTTGTGCCCCAAAGAATCCCACTATTTTTATCGTTGTGCCCTTACATTATTATTGTTATGTAGGCTCTGTATATTGTGACCCCTTAGACTTATATATACACCAGGGAGGTTTTATCATTTTTATCATCCAAGAATTGTTCATTTATGTAATATAAATGAGGTTTCCCCCTTGAAGAGGATAAATTTCATGTCATTGATCTATCTTTTCTTCTGCTTTGTCAACTGGTTGGATAACATTTGGTATCAGAGATTTGGATTAGAGGGTTTCGCTACTTTAAATAGGTCACCTTGGAATTTTCGCTATAAATTTATTTCGGCAAAGGTTCAAAAGCTTAAATTGCGACCGCGTGGAGCTCAAATCTTAATGAAATTCCTGTAAAATGTTCAGATCTTGGTTCACTATATTTTCAGAGATATGGTCCAAAGAAGTTAAGGTTTTTGCATGCTCCTGAATTCAGTCTCAAACAGGTGACATCGGGAAAATTGTCATAACTTCCTCTAAGAGCATCGGATTTGAATTTCTTAAAAAGTGAATGAAATTCCACAAACTGTAGTTTTTAGTATATCAATTTTAGGGCCTAAAGTTGAAATAGTGGCACGTGAAATTCATTACAAGTTCGGTCTACTGAACCAGTCCATAATCAAGTCATTATGGGAGATTGGGAATAACATTACCTTAAAGAATACAATTTTGGTATGACTTGTGGAGTTGGAAAGAAGACTCATAGGGCTACCATGGGACAGAATTTCAGACCTTGGAGATTTTCAATTACAAAGATACAACAATTTCAATATCGAGCTCCTAAACAGAAAGAAAAATGTGTGTATTTCTTTTTAAATTTTGCATAACTTTTGTTTGAAAAAAATCAATTTGAAGTGATTCAAAGGGAAAAGTGAAACATAGATATCATTGTTTGATTCTAAAATTCCTCGAAGCAAGAAAATAGACACACCTAGTAAGCAACCAGAAATCTCTACTATGACACATGAAGAAGATGAAGAAATGCAACATGATATATCAAAATTATGATACCAAGTGCCACAAATTTTTCTTTCGCAATGAGTAACCAAAAATGAATTGGAAGTGATGATGATGGTTAAGATGGATGGTTTAAAAGTAAAAATAAAAAGGGACATGAAAGGTTTGAAGGATGGTTTAAAATCAGACATGGAAGTAATGATGAATGCCAATATGGAAGGGTTGACAAAGATGTTCCAAAAAAGGCTTCCCAATGGTGGCAAGGGAATCCTTGAAAATCATGATGATGAAAAAAGGAATATGAATTATGATTTTAGAGACTCTAATGTTGGGTTTAAGACCCACCACATTCCAAATATCGATATGATAAAGTTTGATGACATGGATCTAGTAACATGGATACTATAGATGGAGCAATATTTTGATCTCCATGGTGTGCAACACACGCAAAAGGTATGAATTGAATCTTTATATTTAGAACCCAATAATTTTGTATGGTATCGATGGTTTTGTTCTTGTAAAACACTTGTTACTTGGTCAATTTTTATGGAGGAAATGATAGCACATTATGAGGATACAAAGAGCAACACCTTCTTTAGCAAAATGATAAATCTCAAACAAAAGGGTTCATTGCAAAAGCACATTGAGGACTTCATAAATTGAATATCAAGGTAATTGATATTCCAGAGGAGCATAGGATTGATTTCTTCATAGAGAATTTAAAGGATAACATCCAACATGAGATTCACCTTTGGGAACCTGATTCATTGGAGAAGGTTTTCAGGGTTGCAAGAAAATTTGAAATTAAAATTATGGCAATAAGGAAGTTTATCACTCACAACTATAAAGATGGAAGTGTTGCTGCACCTAGCCTTCCACAACCTACAAGGTTGACACCACAAAAATTAGAGGAAAAAAGAGAAAAAGTGATTTGTTACAATTCTGATAGAAAATACACTAATGGTCGTAAGTGTGCTGAGAAGAAATTATTTTACATAGATTGTGAAGAGGAGGAAGAAAAGGAACAATAAAAATCAAAAGAGGAGGATCTACACCAAGTTCCAATCCAGAGAAAGAAGAGATCAATCTGACCATATATTATAATTCAGTGGCGAGAATTACCACTCCTCAAACTCTCAAGATAGAAGGATATATCAAGAAGAAAAAGGTAGTAGTGTTGATTGATTCAGGTAGTTCCCATAATTTTATTCATTGTAAGATAGCCAAGGAATTGAATTTCTTCCTATATCCAAAACCAAATTCTTAAGTGATGGATGCAGATGGGGGAACTATAAATTGCTATGGAAAGTGCCATAATATAAAGCTAACCATGGGGGAATATGTATTTAATACTCCAATTCTTTCCATTCCAATGGGTAGTGTTGATGTTGTACTATGAGTCCAATGGTTACAATAATTGGGGATGATCACTTTTAATTTTCAAGAACTTTTCCTAAATTTTTTTTGGGAGAGAAAGGAAGTTGAATTAAGGGGTAACGCAAAGAAACCGAGAAAGATAATAAAATCTAATGGCATGACAAATATTTTGAAGAAAGAATAATGGGGCGTAATTGCACAATTATGATCATTATAGGTTGAAACATCGAAATCATCTATTTCTCGAGGTCTCCAAAAAGTCTTGGACAATCATTCCAAGATATTTGAGACTCCCAAATGCCTCCCACCTATTTTTTATCATGATCATGCTATTCATTTGATTCTAAGAAGTGTTCCCCCAAACATCAGGCCTTACAGATATCCCTATTCCCATAAAAGTGAAATTACATGTATGGTTGCAAAAATGCTAGAGGTTGGTATAATTCAACCTAGTCAAATTTCTTTCTTTGCTCCATTAGTATTGGTGCACAAGAAGGATGGATCATGGTGTATGTGTCTGGACTATAGGCAACCCAACAAGCTCACTATTAAAGGTAAATTTCCCATTCTTGTCATTAACAGATTGTTGGATGAGTTACATGGAGAAATTTACTTCACCAAGTTGGACCTTCATTCAAGATATCATCAAAGTAGAATGAAGACCAATGACATTCCAAAAACAACATTCAAAAATCATGAGGGTAATTATGAATTTTCTGTCATGACTTTTGGCCTTACTAATCCACCTTCTACATTTCAAGGTTTGATGAATTCCATTTTCAAACCCTTCCTTATAAAATTTGTGTTAGTATTTTTTGATGATATACTAATCTGCAACAAGCCTTGCAAGGATCATGTTCAACATGGTGACATAGTGCTCAAACTATTGGAGGAGAAATAATTATATGCAAAAACCTCCAAATGTTTCTTTGGAGTACAATAGGTAGAATATTTGGGTCATATTTTATCTCATGAGGGTGTTAAAGTAGACCCTAACAAAATTAAAGCCATTAAGGAATGGAAAATCCCCACAACCATAAAGCATCTTCGAGGATTTCTCGGGTTGAAAAGATATTATTGCAAGCTTGTTAAGAATTATGGGAGAATAGCAACACCTCTAACCACATTACTGAAGAAATATTCATTTTCTTAGACTCCAAAAGAAACTAATGCCTTTAAACATCTTAAAGAGACAATGTGCCAAGCATCAGCCTTAACTAAGCCAAATTTCACAAAAACCTTTATTGTGGAATGTGATGCCTTAGGAAATGGAATTTGTGTTGTTTTAATGCAAGAAAGAATCCTCATTGCTTTTGAAAGTCATCCAATCAAAGGGAAGTATTTACACAAACCTATTTATGAGAAGGAAATGTTGGAAATAGTACATGCACTAAAGCAATTGCGACCTTACCTAATGGGAAGACACTTCAAGGTAAAAATATATCATGATAGTCTTAAATACTTTTTGGAACAAATATTATCTTCAAAAGAGCAACAATAATGGATCACAAATATGTTGGGTTATGATTTTGAAATAATCTAAAAAAAAGGGAAGAAAAATGTTGTTGCAAATGAGCTCTCAAGGAAGGGTGACGATGTGGAAGTATTGATTTGTGCCATCTATATTATCCAACCTGATTGGATAACTGAAGTAGGGGATGAATGGAAGAATTATGAATAGATGTGGAAAATCATTCAAAAGTTGCAACAATATCCCAGTACACCTGATACATTTAGCTTAAAAAATGATTAGTTATGGTATAAAGATCACTTATATCTTTGTAAGAATTTCCAACTCAAACAAAAGATTATTTTTTAATTGCACACCTCCCCCTTAGGAGGGCACTCAAGATTTTTAAAAATTTACCATAGGGCCAAGAAGGAATTTTTGTTGGAATGGCCTTAAATTTTTACCATAGTGATTTATGGTATTCACCCATGGTTTTTTTTAACCCATGGTATTTGAAATATAACGAAAGTGCATTAATATATGTGAAAAGGTCCCTATAAATAATATACATATAAGCCTTCACCATTGTAAAAGTGAGTAAGTTGTTGGTCTTCAAAATTGACATCACCAACCATCCTTTTATTTCAATATTTCCTTAATTTTTGTGTCCATTTTTCCCAAAACCCCATAATCATGATCCTAAGTACTCCTAATGCACACAATGAGGTAATGGTTGCTTATTTTATTGAATTCCTAAGTTTTTATTATATTTAAGTGGATTTTGAGGCAGCATTACTAACAATGAAATTTAAATCCACTTTTAGTACCTCTAGAAGGATTCTAACCAAGGGTCATCGTTCAACATACACACAACCGATCAAATAGAAATCCATCACACTGATTTTAGAGGCATGGTTGGAAACATGGTGTACTTCCCTTGGTGTGTGCCCAAAACTTTCCAAGCAAGTGCAGGACCAAGTCAAACCATGCACTAGTACAAAATGGCTAATTAGTTACTAAAAAAACGACTAAAATTTGCATATAAACAACTATTTTTTAGTCGGTGACCAATAGTGACTAATTTACAGTATCTTATAACGCGACTAAATTTTGGTCGTTTTTAGTTTAGTCAATAATTGGTTATCTTAATTTTGTTATCTAGTTTTATATTTGGTCATTGATTTGGTCATTGATTTAGTCACTAATTTAGTCATTCATTTTGTCTTTCATTTTGTCACTAATTTAGTCATTCATTTGGTCACTGAGTCATTCATTTACTCATTTATTTGGTCTTTGATTTCTTCATTAAATATCACAATTAATGACCAAATATACAACAAAATATATTACTATATGATCACCCGAGAAAACCAATTAATGACCAAAGAACTATGACCAACATGTTGGTTGTGTTATAAGATACTGTAAATTAGCTACTAATAGTCATATATATGAAAATTTAAGTCATCGTTTGAAACCAATTAATGATCGAAGAAATGTGACTAAATTTTAGTCATGTTATAAGATACTGTAAATTAGCTACTAATAGTCATATATATGCAAAATTTAGTCATCATTTGTAGTCACAAATTTATCATTTGTTGTAGCCATTTATTCATTATATAAATGAATAATTTAGTAGTTTATATTCATTTCATTTACTTTAATTAATAATCATTATAAATGACTAATTTAGTCGTATATTTATTTTATTTGTGTTCATTATCAATCAACATAAATTAATTTGTATGATTTTAAAATGTCATACAATGTGCATGTTCATCTAATATGAAAACACAAAGTCGCATATTTTAATTACAATACTAAACAATATCAAGTGCAACTATAAATAATTTCAACCACATAAATTATATTATATGAAATGTTAAAGTATTACAATATGAGTTTCCAACTTTATAATAGTTGGACTACAATTTACACATGAAATGATGTTTCATCACTTCAAAACATTATCGTTGTGTTGTCAAGGCATTATAGGTGAATTCACCAACTCTAAAGACTTGATCATCAGTCTTTATATGTGTGTCTTATGCGAGATATTGGCTCAAGGGTATCACCAGACCAGTTCTCCTCTCTCTTTTTGCATTTTTTGCTCCAATGTTATTGCTCTTATTTTTTTTCAATTCATACTTCTTACCATCAATACTGATTTCATTTTTTGAAAACAAAAGAAAATACAATGCAGTGTAAGAAATGAAAGACAGTGAACACTATAATATAACATAAATTAGACTATAAATAGTTTATATAACATATACCTTAACATCAACAATGTCAAAGCAATTTTCCTTCAGCATCAATTTCTGCAAAATAAATGTCACGTTATTCTTTCCCATTTCTCAACATGCTACATATGATAAATTGAAAATCACATAAAACCAAGAGCAAACCCTTTTCTAACCAAAAAAAAAAAACAAACAGTGCCTCCAATAAAACTTCATTATAATATTAGCAAATGAAAAGAGAGCTAGTGGACCATTTGTGTTGTTTGACTTTGCCTATTTTCGTTATAAAGTGCTCGAGCTTTAGGAACCAAAAAATGTGAGCATGAGATAAAAACTAACCAACCAATCACTTGTCAACATGAGAGATCACAAATAAACCACAAAATTGATAAGGCATTAAAATTGTGAGCAGACTACCTTGAAATTTTCTTCTTGAGAAATACCTCAAAATCCCCTCTTTTCTAATAAGCTTCTTGGCTATGTACCTCCATCCTTGATTTCCATTGCTATGTCTTGAATAAAGAATATCCCTTCAAAAAACATTTTTGCGAGAATCCTACCAAGTAACTCAAGAGCCTTGGGCGCATCAATAGTAGCATCTTCCAATGAAAATAGTACAATCTCCAACCTAGAAACATCAAAATTATATATAGTTATAATGTTGAAGAGTGTAACTAGGTAGGTCTTCATTATAATGACTATGTAATTATGTACTTATGTAAAGATGAAGTCAATAATAATAAAATGAATTTTTGGTTTACTTGCTTCGTGGGTTTCATGAGCAAGATTCCTAGTATAGGTCTACAAAATTATTCTTGATGTCTATTAGGTACATAAGTGTAATTAAGAGTCATGTAAAAGGCGTGAAGAATACCCTTCAGAAAATTGCAGAAGAATGGCTTACAAACGTTGAAGATATGCCTATGAAGTCGGCCTACAAACGAATGTTAAAGTCAGCCTACTTAATGGTTATAAGGTCGGCTTAATTACTTGTCTAGAACTACTATATATACCCTACATATGTTGCGGTTAACAGAACATATCTGCGGATGATAATGAGGTTATACAACGTGCAAAAGAAGAAAGTTTTGTGGATTATACTAAGGCAATACAGCGTAAAGAAGGGAGAAAAGATTAAGTTAACGTCTGGGGTAGAACACATTAAAAGAAAGAACATATTTGCGGATCTGTCTCTGAGGTACTGAAGATATTTAAGTAACAATTACAGTCAAGTTTGAAGTTAACAAAAGGTGGAAGAAAGAACAGGAATTACGTATTAGTTTGAAGGTATAACAAATCAGATCTAAGGACAAGATTGTCTACGTATAAGTCTGAAGGTGACAGCGTTTGAAAGATAGAAAATACAAGAAAAATTTTGATTGCAGACTTATCTAAAGGAAGAACTGAAGGATACAACTTCCAAGGTAACTGAAGGACATATTCTACAGAAGCAGCTAAAGGTTAGTAATTGCTGAAGTAACTGGAAGATTGAGATATTGAATAAAGGATATGATTAAGTTATCTTTGAGGAAAGAATTGTAAAAGTCATAAACCTCAAGTAAGGAAGGTAATCAAAGATTTACCTTCCTAACTATTTTGCAAAATACTCAGTTACAAGAAAGATCATTTTTGTCTCTACATTTGTATAAGCACTTTGATAATTGACTTGATGAAGGATTAACTCAGCAAGCTCATAAGTAGTTATTAAGAAGAGAATTTTTATTAATCTATAGCCCTTAAATTCTCAACATGGTATCAGAGCTATGGTTATGATCAACGGTAGTTTGAAAGGAATTGAAACATTCTAAAAGGACCTATGTCAAAAGGGCTCAAATCATAGTAAGACAATCCAATAATTAAGCTAGGTGCAAGTTGACAAGAAAGGTCAATATCTATCACTATGAAAAGAAGGATCTCGATAACATCTCAATCTCAATGACATCACAGTGTTGAAATTACCTCTACCTCAATTCAGTACTACTCTTATAAGATTATTTCGATACCACAGTAGTGAGGAGAATGAGTTATAAATGTGTATTTATAGTTAAGGCTCGGTGTGACAAAAAGATATCAGTATAATCCGTATTACAGTGAAGATATTCAGTGTTATAATCACAGGTCAACTACAGTCTCGGTATAATCAATCACATGATAAGTATGACATTACAATTTGGAACTACCACAATAAAAAATCTATCACTGTTTCATGCTACCACAGTGAGAAAGGTCTCACTGGTTCGGTGCCATCATATCCTGATGAGAAGTATGCCATTTCAGTTTGATGTTATCACATAGGGTCTCACAGAAATGGTCAACAGAAGTCAGAGACATGTACAGTGAAGTATTTAGAATCGAAGTAGAAAATAAGGTCAAAACAATAATATTTATACACAGTGAAATAGTACATTCGAGGATCTCAGAATAGCTGCTTACATTGAGTTTGAAAGAATCTGAATTATTTCCTATGAAGTTGACAGTGCAAGAACCAACTAAAATAAAGAACTAGTTTGAAGGTATAACAAATCAGATCTAAGGACAACATTGTATACATAAAAGTCTGAAGGTGACAGCGTTTGAAAGATAACAAGTACAAGAACAGTTTTGATTGCAGACCTATCTAAAGGAAGAAATGAATGATCCAACTTCCAAGGTAACTGGATGACATATTATACAGAAGCAGCTAAAGGTTAGTAATTGCTGAAGTAATTGGAAGATTGAGATATTGACTAAAGGATATGATTAAGTTATCTTCGAGGAAAGAATCGTAAAAGTAAGAAACCTTAAGTAAGGAAGGTAAATCAGAGATTTAACTTCCTAACTATATTGCAAAATACTCAGTTACAAGAAAGATCAATTTTTTATCTACATTTGTATAAGCACTTTGATAATTGACTTGATGAAGGATTAACTCAACAAGCTCATAAGTAGTTATCAAAAAGAGAATTTGTATTAATCTATAGCCCTTAAATTCTCAACATGGTATCAGAGTTATGGTTATGATCGAAGGCAGTTTGAAAGGACTCAAAAAATTCTAAATTGACCTATGTCAAAAGGGCTCAAATCATAGTAAGACAATCCAATAATTAAGCTAGGTGCAAGATCACAAGAAAGGTCAATCTTTGTCACTATGAAAATAAGGATCTCGGTAACATCTCAATCTCAATGACATCACAGTGTTGAAATTACCTCTGCCTCAATTCAATACTACTCTTATAATATTATTTCGATACCACAGTAGTGAGGAGAATGAGTTATAAAGGTGTATCTATAGTTAAGGCTCGGTGTGACAAAAATATATCAGTATTATCCGTATTACAGTGAAGATCTTCAGTTTTATAATCACAGGTCAACTACAGTCTCAGTATAATCAATCACATGATAAGTATGACACTACAATTTGAAACTACCACAGTAAAAAATCTATCACTGTTTCATGCTACCACAGTGAGAAAGGTCTCACTTGTTCGGTGCCGTCACAACTTGATGAGAATTATGCCATTTCAATTTGATGGTATGACATAGGGTCTCACAGAAATGGTCAACAGAATTCAGATACATGTACAGTGAAGTATTTACAACCGAAGCACAAAATAAGGTCAAAACAGTAATATGTATACACAGTGAAATAGTACATTCAAGGATTTCAGAATAGCTGCTTACATTGAGTTTGAAAGAATCTGAATTATTTCCTACGAAGTTGATAGTGCAAGAACCAACTAAAAGAAAGAACTAGTTTGAAGGTATAAAAAATCAGATCTAAGGACAATATTGTATACGTATAAGTCTGAAGGTGATAGTGTTTGAAAGACAACAAATACAAGAATAGTTTTGATTGCAGACCTATCTAAAGGAAGAACTGAATGGTACAACTTCCAAGGTAACTAAAGGACGTATTCTACAAAAGCAGCTAAAGGTTAGTAATTGCTGAAGTAAATGGAAGATTGAGATATTGACTAAAGGATATGATTAAGTTATCTCTGAGAAAAGAATTGTAAAATTCAGAAACCTCAAGTAAGGAAGGTAAATCAAAGATTTACCTTCCTAACTATATTGCAAAATACTCAGTTACAAGAAATATCAATTTTGTCTCTACATTTTTATAATCACTTTGATAATTGACTTGATGAAGGATTAACTCAGCAAGCTCACATGTAGTTATCAAGAAGAGAATTTGTATTAATCTATAGCCCTTAAATTATCAACATGGTATCAGAGCTATGGTTATGATCAAAGGCAATTTGAAAGGATTTGAAACATTCTAAAAGGACCTATGTCAAAAGGGCTCAAATCATAGTAAGACAATCCAATAATTAAGCTAGGTGCAAGTTCACAAGAAAGGTCAATCTCTGTCACTATGAAAAGAAGGATCTCGGTAACATCTCAATCTCAATGACATCACAATGTTGAAATTACCTCTGCCTCAATTCAGTACTACTCTTATAATATTATTTTGATACCACAGAAGTGAGGAGAATGAGTTATAAAGGTGTATTTACAGTTAAGGCTCGGTGTGACAAAAAGATATCAATATAATCTGTATTACAGTGAAGATCTTCAGAGTTATAATCACAGGTCAACTACAGTCTCGGTATAATCAATCACATGATAAGTATGACACTACAATTTGGAACTGCCACAGTAAAAAATCTATCATTGTTTCATGCTACCACAGTGAGAAGGGTCTCACTTGTTCGGTGCCATCATAGCTTGATGAGAAGTATGCCATTTCAGTTTGATGGTATGAGATAGGGTCTCACAGAAATGGTCAATAGAAGTCAAAGACATGTACAGTGAATTATTTACAATTGAAGCACAAAATAAGGTCAAAACAATAATATGTATACATTGTGAAATAGTAGATTCCAAGATCTCGGAATAGCTACTTACATTGAGTTTGAAAGAATCTGAATTCTTTCCTATGAAGTTGACAGTGCAAGAACCAACTAAAAGAAAGAAATAGTTTGAAGGTATAAAAAATCAGATCTAAGGACAAGATTGTCTACGTATAAGTCTGATGGTGACATCATTTGAAAGATAGCAAATAAAAGAAGAGTTTTGATTGCAGACCTATCTAAAGGAAGAACTGAATGATACAACTTCCAAGGTAACTAAAGGACGTACTCTATAGAAGCAGCTAAAGGTTAATAATTGCTGAAGTAACTGGAAGATTGAGATATTGACTAAAGGATATGATTAAGTTATCTCTGAGGAAAGAATTGTAAAAGTCAGAAACCTCAATTAAGGAAGGTAAATTAGATATTTACCTTCCTAACTATATTGCAAAATACTCAGTTACAAGAAAGATCATTTTTCTCTCTACATTTGTATAAGCACTTTGATAATTGACCTGATGAAGGATTAACTCAGCAAGCTCACAAGTAGTTATCAAGAAGAGAATTTGTATTAATCTATAGCCCTTAAATTCTCAACATGGTATGAGAGCTATGGTTATGATCAAAGGCATTTTGAAAGGACTCGAAACATTCTAAATGGACCTATGTCAAAAGGGCTCAAATCATAGTAAGACAGTCCAATAATTAAGTTAGGTGCAAGTTGACAAGAAAGGTCAATCTCAGTCACTATGAAAAGAAGGATCTCGGTAACATCTCAATCTCAATGACATCACAGTGTTGAAATTACCTCTGCCTCAATTCAGTACTACTCTTATAATATTATTTCGATACCACAACAATTAGGAGAATGTGTTATAAAGGTGTATTTACAGTTAAGGCTCGGTGTGACAAAAGGATATCAGTATAATCTGTATCACAATGAAGATATTCATTGTTATAATCACAGGTCAACTACAGTCTCGGTATAATCAATCACGTGATAATTATGACACTACAATTTGGACCTACCACAGTAAAAAAATTATCACTGTTTCGTGCTACACAGTGAGAAAGGTCTCACTGGTTCAGTGCCATCACAACTTGATGGGAAGTATGCCATTTCAATTTGATGGTATGACATAGGGTCTCATATAAATGGTCAACAGAAGTCAGAGACATGTACAGTGAATAATTTACAATCAAAGCACAAAATAAGGTCAAAGTAGTAATATGTATGCATAGTGAAATAGTACATTTGAGGATCTTGAAATAGTTGCTTACATTGAGTTTGAAAGAATCTGAATTATTTCCTATGAAGTTGACAGTGCAAGAACCAACTAAAAGAAAGAATTAGTTTGAAGGTATAATAAATTAGATCTAAGGACAAGATTGTCTACGTATAAGTCTGAGGGTGACAGAGTTTGAAAGATAGCAAATACAAGAGCAGTTTTGATTTCAGACCTATCTAAAGGAAGAACTGAATGATACAACTTCCAAGGTAACTGAAGGACGTATTCTACAGAAGTAGCTAAAGGTTATTAATTGCTAAAGTAAATGGAATATTGAGATATTGACTAAAGGATATGATTAAGTTATCTCTGAGGAAAGAATTGTAAAATTCAGAAACCTCAAGTAAGGAAGGTAAATCAGAGATTTACCTTCCTAACTATATTGCAAAATACTCAGTTACAAGAAAGATCAATTTTGTCTCTACATTTGTATAAGCACTTTGATAATTGACTTGATGAAGGATTAACTCAGCAACCTCACAAGTAGTTATCAAGAAGAGAATTTGTATTAATCTGTAGCCCTTAAATTCTCGACATATAATTCATAATCGCACATGACCATAGATTGTAGCAGTCTTTGAAATAAACTCAAACTTGAATAAGAACAAACACAAAATTTCAATTTTGTGGTTTATATGATAGCCATTTGATAATAGCTCACTCAGCATCCATGTTTCAGGCAGTATTTGGTGTCTTTTTATGTGGAAAATTTTCCAATGGGGCTAGATGTTTTGACCTTTTCTGTTTGGATCTAAGCTTAATATGAATATGTATTGGATTTTTGTTTTAAATGAAAACATAGGTTCTTCTTTTTCCTTTTCTATTTTTCTCCCTTTACATATATATGTTGTGAATTTGTGTAATTTTAAACAAAATAAACAATCATGTTAATATGTTTTAACATATTGCAATTTTAAAATTTGTAGCTAGAGTTTTGGAGGAAGCATGAGAATTCTACTTGCTTTAGCCAACATTCTTGATGCTTGTGCTGATATATATCTGGAGAATAGCAACCAGGTTCAAATGGACAGTAAACCCAAATGTTACACTTCTTTTCACCTTTTTCTTGGTTTAAGCAAGTCTGACAACAATCTGCAGCGCTTTCTTTATGGTGCATCAGACCCCATTTAACTGACGCTCCATCATAGTCTGTATGTGGTTCTGCATGGCATTCAGAAGGAAGTGGCCTACCATGTATGATTCCATCTTCTGCATAAATAATATCAAACTATGCATCAGGCTTTAATTGCACCATTTTAAGGTAGGATTCTGCAAACCCTTGCTTCCCTTGGACAAATTGAACAAAGAAACAATATAACTCATTCAAAAATAACACACCTGGGAAAAGGTGGAAAAGAAAATAGATGTTAAAACAAAATACTTTGAATTTTAACATTTCTTCACTGCAAAATGCTAAATTCCATTCTCCCGCATGTAAGTAATCAAATTGTTAAATTTAGCAACATAACAATAACCTTAAATATGTTGAAAAAAGGAACCTAGAGAAATTGTCAGGAAACCATAATCCTCAAGTCATAAACTTAAAAATAGATAAGACTACTATATGAATACTTTGTAAAACACACTCTCAAGACATAATGCAGTGAAGAGGACAAAATAATTTGGTGATGCTAACCTAGTAGTCAAAATCCCAAGAAATCAAAAGTGAAAACACCAAACTAAGATTGCACATATATTCATTACTGATCTCAGTTCCATCCTCCAGCATCTTTCCACTATCCTCGCTTGAAGCTTCGGGAGGTAATGAGAATCTAGTCTCCTCCAACACAGGGCCCCAGTGAGTCTAAAATACTTTTGCCACCATCTCTGTTCATGGGAACCCCAATACATAATGTATAAACACACGCCCAAATTTGGGAGCTGTGGACCAAAAGGAGCAGGGAGGAAAACAACCTGATGTCACAAAAAAATACTATGCCATCACAACTAATGGACAAGCCATCAGTTGAAGTCACACATAAGCTGAATAGAAAAAATGCATACCAGTATCTTTGGCTTCTGTGGAGGAATTCACACTGGCTTTCATTGCTTCACGTTTCTTAGCTTCTTCAAGCTTTTTCGTCCGCCATTCTTCAAGGGCTATCACTTAAAAAAATGTAAGCATTAACAACATATTGATGTAACTGCCAAATTCTAAAACAGTCAATAATTTTCATTGTTACTGAAATGGGTAACACTTTAATTTTACATTATTACTCAACTAGTGGGTTAACAATTTATAACTTTTGAGGAATCCAGAGCTAAAAAGTCGCTGAGATTTATATAATGAGAAAATGTATGAGCTCCCACATGTCAATTGTTAGAAGCTATGTGAATGGTGGAATATATGCTAGAGCACTCATAGCATATGGAAGAGGGCGTTCATGATGTTATATTCCCAAGGGTGAATGATATTGATCCTTTAATTTGATTATGTGAGGTCTCTAAGCACTTCAATGATTTATAATTCCCTAGTACCTCTGCAGGAATTTCCCCTGATATTTGATTGCCCTGGAATTCAAGGCAAAGCTCTGAAATCTCTATTATGAAGCAAAAAGGGAGCTATAAATATTCCCTAAAAATTGGTTGTCATTTAATAATAATCCATAATATGGTTGTTCTTTCATTATCCCTTCATCTATTAGTGGTGGAGAAAGCAAACCAGTGAAGTTGTTACTGTTTGAAATCATGAAACATTGTCAGACCCTTAGATAGAATGGAAGTGACTAGATTGCTTCCCCAAAGACCACACATAAAGAGATTAGATAGAATGGAAGTATCTGGATTTCTTCCCTAAGACCACACATAAAGAGAGATGAATAAAGAGAAACAAAGGTGACTTGAGCTTGCAAACTATCGAAAAACTCATTTATTGAAAGCAGTGGTGGTTTGGTGAAGCTATTATTCGAGCAAGTTGAAATGTTGCTAGATAATTTGTTTCCACTAACATTAAATAAAAGCATAAAAGAAGCTGGAAATTCAGGAATCATCCCTCTAAGTTTATTTCCTCTCAAGCGAAAAAATACAAGTTCCTGCATCTACCCAAAACTATAAGAATTCAACTAGTCAAAATATTTTGACACAAATTAAGGATCTCCAAGATACTACATTCACCCCAACCCTCAGGGAAGGTTCCATTTTGAGTTGTCTGTAGAGCCCAAATAATCTTAACGTGAGGAAGTGTGATATGATCGGCAGGAATATCTTCTTGAAAATAGTTGAGCTCCAATTTTTCACTATTTGATAAACCACTAGTAGGCTCAGAATCAATATAATTTTTTCCAGGGGTGTAGTCCAACAGATTTGTGAATACAAGTACATAATGCTCATGGAAATTTCCCAGCTCCTTGTGAATCTCATGAGTGAAGGAGTTCCTTAAAACATCTAGCATTTCAAGCATGGATTGTTTGCCAATCTCTATTGGGATAACTCCATATAAAATATTTGGAAACAAGGAAATGAAACTAACTCTAGAATGATTCCCCAACTGTGCAGCTCCAATTTTTCACTGTTTGATAAAACACTAGTAGGCTCAGAATCAATATAATTTTTTCCAGGGGTGTAGTCCAGCAGATTTGTGAACACAAGTGCATAATGCTCATGGCAATTACCCAACTCCTTGTGAATTTCATGAGTGAGGGAGTTCCTTAAAACATCTAGAATTTCGAGCATGGATTGTTTTCCAATCTCTATTGGGATAAATTCATCTAAAATATTTGGAAACAGGGAAATGAAACTAAGTCTAGAATAATTCCCCAACTATGCAACGCCAATTTTTCACTGTTTGATAAACCACTAGTAGGCTCAAAATCAATATAATTTTTTCCAGGGGTGTAGTCTAGCGGATTTGTGAACACAAGTACATAATGCTCATGGAAATTGCCCATCTCCTTGTGAATCTCATGAGTGAGGGAGTTCCTTAAAACATCTAGCATTTAAATAATGGATTGTTTGCCAATCTCTATTAGGATAACTCCATCTAAAATATTTGTAAATAGGGAAATGAAACTAAGTCTAGAAAAATTCCCCAACTGTGCAGGAATTTCACCAATCAATGAGTTACTCAATAGATGGAAATACTCCAGGGATTAGCACGTTCTCAATAGATCTACTTCTATCGCTCCAAAGGGTTGATTAAAAGATGAAGATCAAAAATTTAGGTTCATAAAATCCCCAAGACTTGGGGGAATTGACCCATTTTGCATGTTTCCTGCTAGATTTAATATTTTCAATTTGTGACATATGCCAAGCTCCATAGGAATTCTTCCACTAAGGAAATTATACCCAAGGCTAAGTGCACATAAGGTAATTCCAATACTTTTTCCACCATCTCTGTTCATGGGAACCACAATACATAATGTATAAACACACGCCCAAATTTGGGAGCTATGGACCAAAAGGAACGGGGAGGAAAAGAACCTAATGTCACAAAAAAATAGTATGCCACCACAACTAATGGACAAGCCATCAGTTTAAGTCACACATAAGCTGAATAGAAAAAATGCATACTTGTATTTTTGGCTTGTGTGGAGGAATTCACGCTGGCTTTCATTGCTTCACGTTTCTTATATTCTTCAAGCTTTTTCATTCACCATTCTTCAAGGGCTATCACTTTAAAAAATGTAAGAATTAACAACATATTGATGTAACTGCCAAATTCTATAACAATCAATAGTTTGCATTGTTACTGAACTGGGTAACACTTTAATTTTACATTATTACTCAACTAGTGGGTTAAAAATTTATAAATTTTGAGGAATCCAGAGCTAAAATGTTCATGAGTTTTCCCTTGTTAGGAAACTTGAAAGCATGCCTAAAATGGGCCAGAGTATCAACCAGTCTTCTCTTCTCCACTGTAAGACTTGGAAACTCTTTTCTACTTCATTAGGCCAATGTTTCGGGATCACACCTTTGGCGAGAATGCCATATGGGCAACTCCATAGGAAATTTAGATGCACACTCAACAATTTTAGTCCCACTTAATTACCATATTTACTATTTACCTTCCATAGGCTCACTTACCTTAACAACCTCTTGCTTAATTAATGGTGGGTACAACACTTAGAACTTAATGAGATTTAACTTCTTGAACTTCCGAGGCTTGTCAAGTATAAGATCACTGTCCAGATTATTAGCTTCTTCCAAGGCCTTTTCTGCAAAAGAGACTGCAAGAGTAGGATCCCATGAAGTTAACTCCAATGCAAGCCCATAATCTGTATCAACAACCTCAAAAAATTTAGGATACTTGTTGGAAAAACTAGTTCTGAAATCCATGGGGAGACCCATATCAGTAGCTAAGTGGGAAATCTTCTCCAGCAATACCCTCTTGCTCATAGACATCATTAAAAGCTTCCTAATATTCTCAACAAAGAGGCCCTCCATTTGAGATTTAATCTGCAATTATCCCAAGTGCAGCTGTTGTTCCTGGGGGGTCAATGTGAAATAGAATTAGTATCCCAGACTTGTTCATTGTATATTTCAATCATTTGAACAACAACCTCATATATAAAGGTATCCTTTCTTTGTTTTGATATCTGGAATAAGTCATTCAAGGCTCGATAGTTCACACCCCAAATCTCCTCTGTAGACTCCTTGAATTAACAATGATCAAAGTCTGCTTTGGCTATTAGAATAACCATAATAGACAAGTTAGGGAAGTAAAGTAATTTATATTACCCACCTCTTTCTAATAGTACTAGTAATTTGTAACCCTCACAAATTACAAGACAATCCTCCAAGCATATCCTATACAAGGTCTCTTCCAACCCTGTAGAGCCACATTCTTTTGGAAATGTGATATCAAGCATTTTTCTATACCAACCTCAGTGATTAATTTTTTTAATTGGTTATGTTTCCTCAATGGAAAGAAGAGAAGCTTTAAGATAAATTCAATGGAACTGATTCTCACTGGTTTTTGTAAGATCCCCTTTTGGACCAATCATGCATTCCATTAAGGTGACAATTTCTTTACGAGTTGGATCAATAGGAGGGTCTGTCAATTGAGAAAACATCTTCTTTAAGTAATCAAATATTATTTTTAGTCTATTTGACATCATAGCTAAAGGTGTATCATTCCCCATGGAATCAAGAGATTTTGTTCCATATTTTTCCATAGGGAGCAACAACATTTCCAAAGCCTTAATTGTTTGTCTAAAAAATGAAATGCATATTTAAACAAATAGCTCATAAATGCAAACATACATTCAAAAATACCTCATAGCATACTTACATACAAATCACTTACCCATAAGCCTTCATTAGTGACAACAAGCCATATATTCCCATGTTTTCCATTGTATCATCCAAACTATCAACTTGTAAACCAATACAATCAACAAGCTATGGAAAATTTATAGTTGACATTCAGGGTGACCAGTTCCTTCCATAGAATACATGTGATCATTTAGTCAACATTTTATTTTCAATAAAATACAAATGAGGAGTTTCAAAACTTAGTCCAAATATTAAGAAAAAAAAATGTTTTGTTATGTATCCGAGTTATCAAAAAAGAGTGGTTGGATTTGAGAAGTTATATATGAACAACAACAAGACAACCATCTAGATTGATGACTTTTCCAAATACTTCTTCAACCACTGAATGAAACTATTTTCCTTCTCCTTCAAACGAACACATCCATCTATTTTATCTTCATACGGAAGGGGGATGTTACTTGTGACATTAATGACATTTACATTTGCATCTTCTGGACCAAGTGGCACTCCATGTATGATAGAAATTGACTGAATTCGTCCAATGCCAGCAATAGCACTGTCATATGGATCTAATATATTCACTTTGTCACCTACCTGGAGTAGGTCATGCCCTACCGAAGTTAATAAGCACTGTCAAAAACAAAAAAGTATACATAGATATTAGGAAAATAATAATTACAATTAAACTACAAAAACATACATAGATATTTAATTAACTGAATAATATGCACTCACTGAGTTAATATATAAAATACCAGCAGGATTTGGCACCGATTGGGAATGTTCAAGTGCATCAATTTCATCATATTTTAGAACTCTCGAGGTAACCATTTTTCCTTTAACATCCTATATGTGATTTCATTATGCACAAATCAAATATTACATTAAAACACAATAAGTTATAACATAGCAGAAAACAGTAAATATAATATTAAAACATTAAAATATTAATAACACTAAAATAGAAGCATATAGCTCTTGTATATATCTACAAAAACATACCTTCACATGTTCATGGCCCTTTTTTGAGTCATTTAGCATTCTTGCACCACCCAAATTTACATTTTCTTCCTGTGATTGACAGGAATTGCCAATAAAAGAAGGCTTCATGAGTGAAGGGAAATGGAACCAAAACATTAACATATTACAAATTCAAGTGAAGCATTGGTTGCAAGGGAATTATAATTTTCTTACCTCATCTAAATCAATGTTAAATTCCTTCTTTTTCCATGCAACAACAAGAGGTTTAATGGAGGAGGCTATGGTTGACATTGTCTTTGCCAAACCAGTTATACATTGCATTGCATGATTATAATCCTTACTATGGTTTTCAACAGTAGATAAAGCTCCTATTTGTCTACTCTCGACGTCAATAGATGGAAAATAACTTTCTATTGGATTTTCTGACATATAATTATGTTTGGAATTTTCCAAGTCTGCCATATAATGAGCCATTTCACTCACCACTGGTTCTCTTTTAGCTTCTTCAACCTACAAATAATTTTCAATGCACAACTAGTTGGATATTAAGAAAACTCAAAACACATAACACAATGTACAATATTCAACAAAAAAATTGTATACTTACAAATATTTGTTGTTTGGCTCGCAACCCACCCCGACCCAAAAAATATCGAGCCTTCACCTGCTCTCTTGCTTTCTTTGCTCTTATACTCTTTGAAAAATACTCTTCAGCACGCATACTTTCCTTCAAATCTTCCCATTGTTTGGGAGTCAAGCTACTCTCCCTATCTTTTCCATCCAAGATTAATTTTCTGCATTTATGCCTGAAGTTATTCATCAAAATTCTCATTCTGCGCTTATAATATTTACTAGAAATCCTTCCACCAATAGTCTCAAAAACATTTTCCATTTGTTGGATCACTTGATCAACATTTCTTGGATCTTGATCTGCAAAGTTGGATTTGGTAACATCCAAATGAGACCTTATTCTTGTGCCCAACTCTGTGGCCCACCTTGACGCATTTGGTCCAGTAGGCTCACCATATTTTACCTCAATCAAGTAAGCCTTCTTCCCTTCTGATTTTCGTTCTTTGGCTTCCCTTTCTGTGGACCTATAAAGGCTTTGACTAATTCTTTGTCTTTTCACTAAAGCTGATACATCTTCAAAACCAAGACTAGGTGATGGAAAATCACTCATACTTGTGGCTAAAGAAGGTGTGGTAGTTCCTAGCACCTTACTTAGAGAAGATGTAATTGGTGTGCTTTCTGTGGAAAAATACTGAATTGGTTGCTCCTTGTCCACAATAGGTGTGGCACTAGGTTGCACACAAATCTCCTCAGATGTGCCTTCAAATCTTTTCTTTAACTGTAAATAAATTTCTTGCAACTCTGCTTCATCAGAATGTGCCAATTTTTCGCGAACACCTTGGACATGATCATCTGATATATCAGGAAGTTGATCATTAGAATTGTCAGCTTCATCTCCATGCATTAAATTACCATGGCGTTTGCTTCTACGAGTTGGCAGGGATATGTCTTTTCTTGCTTTTTGTTTATTCTCATTGTCTATGGGATCCAAGTTTCCCCTATATAAAAAAAAAACTTATCAAATAATGGCCTACATCATCAAATATATTATATACAACTTTCATTAAATATGCATAGAAATAAAAAGTGATGAAGAGTAACTACTTACTTATTCACCAAACCAAGAGATGAGAAATATTCTTCATTTTTTGTGATGCGTTCTTTACGAACACGCTCGTATTCTATCATATTTTCATCACTGCTAAGATCATTTTTACGTTTCAACCCCTTCTTCATAGTATTTATGTCCTACATTTCAAATTTAAAGAAAAAATATTAGTGCATGGACAAATAACAATTATAAAATATATCTATTATACGATCATGCATTATGATCAATGAGAATGAATTAACCTTAAATTGATAGAAGGAACACTTTAATCAGTATCAACACCTTATCTAGAATTATGGATTCTATTTTTTTAATTGCAAAAAAATTGTAATATTTGCATAAATTTATCACATAATAAAAACATAGCATATTGCAATTGGGAATGCAGATTGGTTGTCCCAGCCATTGTAACATTATTGAATCTATTATATGTGTACTAGTGTCAATACCGTACAACTTTGGTGAAGAGCTCCTGAACCATATTAAGACTTTGAGCCCTTAGTAAACAGACTCCAGAGACTTACATTTAGCTTCGAGGTTTGCAAGCTGAAAATCAAATATCCCGCAATAAAAAGATACGCATCCCCCAATTTAACAACTAAAATAACATTAGAAGAATCTATATTTTCCTAAGGAAAAAAAACAACTATAGAAGTTACAAAATAAATATTAAAGTTAGCATAACTTCATGTAGGCAATTTCATTTATGGATCTAGTAATCCTCTTTAAGATAAATTGAATCACTTCATCCTACAATAGAGTCACTGGAATGAAACAAATTTCACACAAAGTGAAAAATGAATGATAAATTTCACACAGAGTTTAATACAACCATCTAGCTAATCCCATGGCCAAAACAATAAAATCCATTTGCATAGTGAAAATTTATGCATTAAGTCAAGGTGATAAATCATCATCGTGATCATTTGCGTGGTCATCAAGATCACAATCCTGATCAATTGTGTATACATCTTCTTGATTTCCTTCATTGTCCTCGTACATTATATTGTCCTGGCCATGAATTATGTTTTCTAACTCAGTCTCTTCATTGGGAATCAATGCTTCATCTTCAAATACTCTATCGCCATCTTTAGATTCTTCCTCCAATGTTTCTTGTAAACTATTACATTGCCCATCAACCATTATATCAACATATTCCATGAATTTCCTTTTTGAGCGGGGCTCTATTTGAATGACATACGACCATCCTGAGCTTGTCACATCACCAATTAAAAATTCCTGGTTAATTTGAATAGGGGAAACATATGGCTCATTGGTCTTCAGCAAAATTTGGCGTGTATTTGCACGTACAAATCCATACTCATCATGTTGTATTGTAGATGGCTTGATCCATTTACATTTTAATAATATAGGACTAGTTTCACCATAATCAACTTGAATAATTTCTTGTATGAATCCAACATACAAGTTCTTTTCAGTGTTGTGATGAAATTCAACACTAACAATACAATCACAATTTTCCTTTCCTGTGTCCCTTTCTTCCACTCTTAAATGAGTACCATAGGCCCACATCCCACTGAAAGAAGAAGCCCATATACTTGGAGGTTGTGAAAGCTGAATTTCCTCCTTTGTCATATCTTGACCTTCTTGTCGTGCATCATTAATTGCATCGACAATCCAATCATCAAATTTTGGAAAAGAACGATCTCCAAGGTTCAAATCTTGATGTGTACGCTTTCGAGATGGATGCATCCATTTTTTAATCTCTTCTTCGTATTTTCTGCATAGAATATGAAAAGTAAGAGTGATAATAATTTAGCTATTAAATGAAATTAAATAAATAAATTATGATGTAAATAATATTTTACCTACGCCACTTATCGAATGATGATGTGTTTTGAAGAACATAGGCATGTATGGAAATTCTTTCCTCATTTGATAGCTTGAAGCGACGCCCATTTCCTTCTAATACTTCACCTGCAACTCTCTGGTCGTCATCATCATCCCATACACGCCGATTGACATTGCTAAAATCCTTCATATATTCTGTGCAAAACCCTATGGCCTCTTGCATTAAATATCCTTCACAAATGCTACCTTCTGGTTTTGCCTTATTACGAACAAATTTTTTCAAAACTTTCATGTATCGCTCTATAGGATACATCCATCTTGTTCTTATTGGGCCACAATGCTCTAGTTCATGTTCTAGATGTATAAGAAGATGCATAGAAATATTGAATATTGCTGGTGGAAATTCTCGTTCCAATAAGTAGAGGACTTCAACAACCTCTCCCCTCAAATTATCAAAGTTTGAAGGATCTAGCACATGCAAACTCATTCTTTTTAAGATTAGGCCCAACCTTATAATTGCCAATCTTGGTCCCTTTTCCAAACTTGATATGACTGCAATAGGTAAAATATCCTCAATTATGACATGATAGTCATGGGTCTTGAGGCTTCTAAAGCTATTATTTTCGGTTTGGCTTCTAATATTACCACTTACATATCCAGTAGGAAATCAAGTCTGAGACATCAACTTTAAGAATTGTGCACGTTGATCCTTTGTCCACACATAAGGAGCAATAGGTTTTTTGTATTTTCCATTACCATATTTTTCAACCCAAAGATTTCGACGAATCTTTAGTTCTTTAAGGTCTAGGCGTGATGACACTGTATCATATGCACCAAAAAGAGTTTCTATAATAGCAAAAGCTATGTTTTTCTCAGTATGCATAAAGTCAACAGTATGCCTAATGGTTATATGCTTAAAGTATGGCAATTTATAGAATATGCACACTCTTTTTACACCACTATCATAAAGTGGATCATTTTTACTACCACGAATGCCACCATTTTCAATAAATTGCATTCTTTTTTCTCCATTCTCAATAATGTAATCACTTGTTATTGCTAGTGGTGCTTCACGATTCTCTTCCTTACCATTGAAACGTGACTTTTGTCGATGATATGGATGCTCCATTTTGAGGTAAGCACGATGTCCACAATAAATACACTTGTGAAAACTACTTGAGTGCCTCACAAAACCCTTAAAGATGCAAGCTGGACATCCATGGTATCCATGAACATTGAGACCAGTCAAAGTGCCATATGGAGGAAGATCATGGATTGTAAACAATAAAGAAGCTCTTAAAGTGAATTGAATTGAATTACCATCCCTTAAAATTTGAATTGCTTCAATTCCTTTCCACAATTCCACTAGCTCATCAAATAATGGTTCTAAATAAACATCAATTGTATCTGAAGTCACACTTTTTTTCCCCGGTATGATCAATGACAACATCAAGAAAAATGGCTTCATTTCTAACCATGGATGAAAGTTATAATTTATTAAAAACACTGGCCAAGTTGACCATTTAGTGCTTTGATCTGAGAAAGGGTTTACCCCATCTAGAGCTAAACCTAGTCTTATATTGCGAGGATCTTTGGAAAAATCAGGGGATTTATTGTCAAATTCCTTCCAAATCTTAGAATCAGCCACAAATCGTTGTTTTCCATCGGTGCTCTTATTTTGGGCATGCCATTGCATTAGCTCGGCAATGTCTCAACATTTGTACATTTGAAGCAACCGTGGGATTAGTGGAAAGTGGCGAAGAACCCTTATCGGAGCTGAATTTGATTTCAACCTTGGTCTATACCTCCCTTCTTTACATTTTGGACATTCAGTCTCACTTGCAAGATTTTTGCGAAATAATACACAACCATTCACACATGTGTGGATGTTTTCATACCCTAAGCCTAGCTTAGTGATTTGCACTTTACATGCTCTTCGTTTTGTTGGTAGTGTGGAGTTGGGTGGTAACAATCGTTGTAAAAATGCCAATAACTCATCAACACTCTCATTTGTCCAACCATGCACCACTTTCAAGTTAAGAATTAAAAGGATTGTTGTTAAATGACTTAAATTGCAAGTACCATACACAGGTTTTAAAGCATCCTCCATCAACTTCTGCCATTCATCCTTGAAACCCTCATTCAGCATTCTATCAACTTCAATCCCTTCATCAAAGGTTCCTACCTTTTCATTTGTGTTTGTTTCCTCTTCATCTATGTCTAGTGCCTCTACATCTCTCATGCTATGCAATTCTATCCTATCTGGATAAAAATTTTGAGGGAAAGGGCTTATACCGCTATGCCCATATTTTAGCATATGTTGAAAAATCACACTTCTTTTTCTCATTTTCCCACCACGACAATCATTACATGGACATGCATATTTAAGCAAGCTCTTCTCATTAGCTATTCTCTCATCATGTGCATGGTATTCATCTGTTGTCAAAATTGGGCTTTGACTCATCTTCAATTTTCTGCATTCAAAGATGAAACTAATATGTTAACTCTTTACTTTCAACTCTTTTCAGAACTTTATTTTTAAAAGAGAAGTTTCAGCTCCTATTTGAGCACAAATGTCAATTGTGCAAACTTTTTAGAAACAACATATAGGAAGAGAAGACTACACATTTTTTACCAGTGTGAACACACCCATACACAACAATCACATAGTTAAACAACAAAAGAAAGTCATATTTGAGAGAAAGATTTTGGATCAGCACTTGTTTGAGGAGATATTTTTGTTGTATTTACACCTTTTGAACGCAGATCTATCAGCATGACAGCAAAAAATTTTGGTTTTGAACGCAGATCTATCAGCATTACAGCAAAATGTTTTGGTAAATATATTAGCATTCTTAAGGGCACAACCCTTGCGGACATTTTTAAACATTCATTACATCAACAGTGAGGAGAAGAACACGCCAATGGGAGTTGCCTTAACAGCAAATAGGATGCATCACTCAGCTAAAGGGGAGGCACTTGGCAATGATGAAGTCACAGTTACCAGTAGTGAACTCTCTCCTTTAAAGCCTATTTCTGACATGTTCCCAGTGCTCATTCCTAGAAAACGAGGGCACTCCAATTGAGGGAGTCACTTACATATTCATGGCAGCATGATGAGTTACAAATTATCACCTTTTTGGCACTTGAAGGGAATACATTCTATTTTTGGCCACTTGCATGGAGGGCACATTAATGAAGGATTTACACCACATTCTCTCCTTATTCCTAGCATGCAAGAGGGTACATTATTTGGAGATTTACATTACTTTTCTAAGCTTGAAGAAGTTCACCCTAGTAGAAAATATTCCTTTGGAGTCATATTTTTTATTCCTATATTAATCTATAATTATGTGACTGATCTTTGATACTCATTCAAGACCTTCACAAGCTGTAATAATATTACCTAGGATAAAATATCTCTTAATAAAATCCAGTTCATCAAGAAAAATGGTTCAGGACCAATGAGGATATCACTGTAAAGAACTTAAGAGTAGATCCCTGTTATGATAAGATGGGTTTGGCTAGGGCAAAACAATGAGAAAAAGACAACTGACAAATCATATAATAGGAAAGGACAACCTTAAAGTAACTCACATGTTTCATGCAATATATTTAATACGCTGCTAGCAGTTTGGGGAATAAGTATTAGTATCAAATTCCAAGGTAAAATAAAAATAGTTGCATCATTATAAAGGTCTCTTGTGGGAGTTTCACACTTTCTTGTAGTTGTCTACAGTAGTAACATATCTAATCTATTAATATTCAATATTCTAGAGTTTTCTAATAAATATTGAATAAAGTAACTGCAGATACTCAATTGAGACCAATGAATATCATGAAATGACATTATGCATTTGAGAAGAGTTTTTTATTCTGCCAATGGCAGCTTAAGTGTTGGTTTATAGGCTAGAAGTTCGGGAACTCTTTGCTGCACCTACAGTTTTATATGAGAGCATGCTCAACCACTAATGAAGTAAAACTAAGTGAAACTTCAGTTATTCTGTAGGTCATTATTTCAAAGTTTAGTATCGAAGCTTACAACAACTGGAAAAAGGTGGCAAGGTTAGGATCCAAAAACATAGGAAACAAAAATTATTAAATCACAAACAAAAAAAATGTTAAAATCCCATATGTTTGAGGTAAATTAGAAAACCTAGAGAAACAAATAAGAATGAAGGCTTCATTTACTACTAGTGGACAATGGTAGCCACCAATCATCACAATCCAAAATTCCACTGGGCCATTGCACTTGCAAACACTGTCAAACAAGAAGGTGTGCTACAACGGAAATGTGGCCACTCAAGCTTGGAAAGATGACTAGTTAAGACAAACTGCACAAGTGCCAAACTTCCCATAATATGATGAGGAAAAGTAATGTAAACAAAAAATACAACAGATCAGCCACAATGTATTTGACACCATGGTTCCATGACAATGTCTGATGTGCCCATATTGTGGGATTTATATGGTGGCTTATGATAATCTATTGAAACATTAGCCACATCATATATTTTACATGACAATGTATGATGTGCCCAAATTGTGGGATTTATATGGTGTCTTATGATAGTGTCCTCAAACCTTAGCACAATTTTTGAGGCAAGTGCTAACTATTATCCAAAGGCCCATGCAAAATAACCATACGAGAACCTAGCAATGTTGGAAGCCTAGCCTTATTCAACTTTGAAGTCATTATGGCAAAGAAAATATTGAATGTAGAAGTGGTTTAAATGAACAGTTGAAATTTAGATATTACTAGAAAGGCACAATAGAGGATGCTACAAATTGGCCTTTACAGAGTCTCCTCACAAAACAAGCTAGAGGGAGGAGTCTCTTTTCACAGAGAAGGCTTCTGTTAGATAAGCAACGGGAAACTGTGATGTTTAATTCTACAATCATGAAGAAATATTTGCGAACAGTGAATGAGTTTGCACCAATGTCGTCAGAATTTAGATTATATAGTAGGGAAATGGAACTCAGTGTCATACTTTGTTTTCAATTGAACCATTTAGTGTACATTGTTGATATAAGGCAATATGAAAATAGTGCCAAGTCATAAACAATACATTTCTTAGATCGAAATCAACATATACAGTGAGCGAATAAGGGCAATAGGAACTAGTTTGGAGGCCTATAAATAAGTGAAAAATATCAGTTCTGAAGGCAGAATTAGACTAGCGTTGACCCCTTGAATTATGAGCTTAATTTCTAGAGTACAACCAGCTCTTCCTCATTGTAAAAACTTAGCAGCATTTATGGCTCCCTTTTTCTCCTAAATGACACCGTCTGCACACATGTAATTAAGGCATCTCCATAACCCACGCACATAGATTGTGATAGAAACCAAAAGAGGTTAAATCAACCCACAATAATGCTATAGCTAGCAAGGAAATTTTTCTAGCAACTTTTCCTTTAATACAATGTCACTTTCAGGAGGTACGAACTTTAGAAAATGAGAAAAATATTAATCATGCCTCCAAAAACACACCCACAAGACAAAGACTAGATTCAAGCTCCCTTGTGACTGGTTATTGTACTTCCTTTGTTACAAAATTCAGCCAACTGAGTGTAAGAGTGAATATGGCCCTCTTGAGTGGCGAACTCGACCCCTTGTAAAAACTGAACTTGACCAAAGGATTTCATCCTCTTTCACAATACTCAACTTGTTCTTCCTTGAGATGAACTTGACCAACAATAAATATGATAAACTCAACCCTAAATGCAATTTTTGCTTCCTTTCTAAGCATTATTGAGAGGTTGGAGACTTAGAGGTTGATGTCAACAATCCCATATACATTGATCCACACTTGATGCTAATTCCCAAAGATAGCCTTGACAACAACAAGGAAACTCTTTGTACATAGAACTGTCAAATCAAGCACAAACTAGCATATATGGTCATTGATAATGGAAACCAAAATAACCTTCTCTTGCTTCAATTGGAAAAGGAACTCCAGTTACCAAACTCAAATCATCCCAACTCAAATTATCTTGGATGGGTCAAAGATGCACATTAGCTTGTGCTAATCACTTGAAAATAGATGAGAATGTTGCTAGAAGATGGCAAGATTTTTCCCAATATCTTATATGTTCTTACAAACAAAGATGATAAGACTTACGAAAATAAGATGGCGATAAAAAGTGTGGCTAATTGCATAAAGCAGGGGATTCTAGGTTCAACCTTAGGCATGTGCCCTCTTTCAATCCTAATATTACTTGGAATTATTTCTATTGTGCATGTCAAATTTTGGGTGATTATGTTGTTGGTATTGTCCTTCATTATAGTTCTGATCATTAATTCTAACTCAAGATTGGAACTGGTAGTGGTACTAATATTTTTGCAAGGTTAGTAGCCCTTTGGGCCCTATTAAAATTTGTTATGGTTAAAGGTGTTCAAAATATTTAGGTTGTTGGAGACTCAAAAGTGGTAATGAGAGTTTTAAAGGTTCTCTTCCATTGGATAGTCTGGTTCTCTCTCACTGGAAGCACTAAGTTAAGGAACTATAGGAAGCTTTTAATTCGGTTTATATTCATCATGTTCACAGAGAATAAAATTCTCAGGAAGATCATCTTTCAAACAATCCAATTTCAATCAGCAAAGGGATTATGCATGGAAAATCAGAGAGAGGGTTTTGGTTTCAGCTTTCACAGAAATAATGTTTTAAAAGTATTTTACAGGCAATTTTAAGATATTATTTTGGGTTGTCTGCAATGTTAGCACTATAGGTTTTAATGTCATTCTGATGTTCAACGTTTATTAGAAGGATGTTTTGCATAATATTATGATAATCAGGAAGTTGTCGAAAGGAGCTCTTATGCATAGGCACAATCAATGTATACTTTAATTTCTACTTGAAATAATAGATGCCAAATATACATTGGTTTTCTTGGAAGAAAAAAGACATTAAAATGAGGAAAATTTTGTGTGGAAGAAGATAAAGAAATTTTTTGTTGGTTTCCATTTTCAAACAACTCTTTTTTCATTTACAAACCTAGTTGCTTTCGCCATGGTTCTTTCGATGACTGTAAAGACATACTTTGATAGGCATACTCTTTTTATTTGAGTATGGGTGGCTGAATGTGGGGAATGGGTGCTACCACCTAAAACTCTATCCTATAGAACAATTCCCTACACAGAGGAGATTACAGCGGGTACAATCGGCTAGGAGGAAGGTCATATATCAATGAGATTCAGATCCTTTGCCTTATGTTGAAGATCTGTTTGCACTCATGGGATGCCATGAATATTGATGACCTGGAGAGTTTCCTCTATGCAAAGATGTTCTTCATGGATGTTGGCAGCATCCATCACTATCAACAACCCCTTACAATATCATGCAACCACAAGGAGGAGATGCATATAACGGTTTGGTACAATGATCACCAAATGTGCCCATAATGAGTAGGATACTTTTACACTTTGTCAAATTTTTCAACAACCTTAAAATTATCAGTAGTTGTTATGCATATTTTATCAGTAGTGTATCATGCCACATAGAATTTTTCAACACCCAAATAATACCCTTCAAGATTGAAGTGCTGAAACAATTGCATAGTTAGTTATCCCATCATATTCAGACAATGGATTCTATTTTTTTCTTCTGATAGAAATAACCACAACACACCAAAAAGAGACAGACATAAGTAACTTTATATAAAGAATGGATAGTGTATTTTAGACAAAGGCTTCCATGTGAGAAAATAATCCACTTATTATAAAAAAGTGTTTTCACATATGTAAGAAAATGATATGATATTTTTTAGGCTAGAAAAATCGAGTCATGCATTACAAAATTACAAATAATCTACTGTACATACTACAAAGTTTTTCTTCTTCTTCCCACCCATGCCAGAAGAGCCAACATATCAGACTAGACACCATAATTTTCTAATATTTAAAATTATATAAATTTGGTAAATTTAGGAAAAATTAGAAGGCCATGGAATTGGTCAACAAATTAATGAAAGCATAATAGTTAAGTGTCCACTTAACTGGGGTTTTTTATTTTCCTTTTTTTTCTTCTTTTTTCTTAGTGTATTTCCTTGGGAAATCCACTGGGAATTTTCCCTCATTCCAGGGATGTTACCTAGGATAAACCAAATTTTGTAGAAGCTTGAAACTTTGTCATGTCAATTTGGAATAGAACCTCGGTAGGGAGGATAATAGTCCATCACACGACCACTCAGGCAAGACCCGATTTGCCACTCAATTGCATGGCTCTATGAAATTGAAAAGTGATATATTTTGTGAATATATTATTAGAGAAATTTTGGGCCCTACATCCTTTAGTTATTCGTATTCCTAGCATCCTTCAATTGTTTGGATTCCTTGAGAATTTATCATGGGTCATTATTATTCTTCTTGTTGAGGAAATAAGAGATGAATTGTTTAGTCAATGATCATCCCTCATGCTATCTCTATTCTGCAGATGGGCAATGTTTGGATTTGCAGCTGGATTATTAATGGAGTATGCAACAGGTTCAGACTTTCTTGATCAGATGAAGATACTCATCTCCAATTTTGGAATAGCAGATCTCGAGTGATACAATATCGACAATATCTTAAAACAAACAGAGCAAATAAAAAGCCAGGAAATAGAAAAATATAAAATCCGACTAACTTGTGACTCTGGGTATGCAAACCTCAATTGTGAATTTGTTGTTGCCTGCCTCTTCAAAATCCTCCAAGTTCTGTCTAATGTGTTTTTATCCATGATAAAACCTGTAATTATATAGAAATTTGCAGCCCTAAGAAACCCTCTCGCCAATAGAAAAAATCCTTCCGCCAAGAGAAAAAAATTTAGCATCAAATAACCAGTATGTCTAGTTTTCATCTAGTTTTTATCTAAATTTTAGAACCAACTACATGGCGCCAAAGACCCAAAACCTCATCTTCCTGAACCAGTCTAGGTAAGAATAGCCAATTTTCCTCTGTTCTTGGGCTTTCATACTGGTGAAATCAACCATGCCCTCTCTCGGACTTCAACTTTTGACAGACTTTGAATGTGGCATGCCCCTCAAAACCTCGTCTTTCCCTGACTTCGACTTTTGACAAACTTAAGCATGCCCTCAAAACCTTGTCTTCCTGAACCATTCGAACAACGAGTTTTCTTGGGCTTTCAAAGTCGGGTTTCATACCGGTATTTTTTATGAAATCAACACATGCCAATGCCAATGTTCGACTTACTTCGACTTACTTTCAAAACCTTGTCTTCCAGAACTAATCAAACAACGAGTTTTCAAAGTCATCGGTATTTTTTATGAAATCAAAAAAGACAAATAGGCATCAGGGCCTATTGATTCACCAGCGAGTAGTATCTATTCTAGGTCGAGATCCAAGGCTATCTACCCTAGTACCCAGTATCTGTGCTCATTTACCCCGTTAAAGCAGCAATAGTCAGTAGTAAGTGCCCAATATCTATGCTTGTTTACCCCGTTAAAGCAGCAATAGTCAGTAGAAGTCGGTTATGATGGATCTGTAGAAAATATTGGAATAACATGGCTAATGAAAAATTCTACGCTTTTCACTACTTTTGTTAGGTTTTTTTAATGGCTAAATTCAATATTAGGCCTAGAGTTTGGAAACCATCTTGGAACCTCCATCAAGTTTATACAACCTTTAGTGAATCACTACATGTTATTCAATAAGTTTGTATGGTCACCAATTGGACATATAAATAATATTTGAATAAATAGTAGCTTTTTATGACGGTTTAAATTTTATGTAAAAACTTTATTTTGAAAATAAACGATTTATGGAAATCAAATTATATGTAAAGGCAAAGTATATATCAAACAATTTTTACAAAATTTTTTGAACCTTTGTAAAATTAATACTTTGATATCACAAAATATATTTAAAATATCACAAAATACTTTGAACCTTTGTATAATATATTACTTTGAAATTTACAAAATATATCACTTTTCATGTAAGTTTTAAATATTTTCATGTATTCACAAAATATATCAAAAAATATTTAAAATTGATATATTTTCCATGTAAGTTATAAATTCTTTCAAAAAATTGTTTGAACCTTTGTATTATTGTTTGAACTTTTGTGAAAAGTGAAAATATTTAAAATTTCAAAATATTTAAAATTTACACAAACAATTTTATGTATTTTTTTTGAAATTTACAAAATATATCACAAAATACTTTGAACCTTTGTATAATATATTACTTTGAAATTTATTTTAAAAAAATTGTTTGAACCTTTGTAAAAATAATACTTTGATATCACTTTTCACAAAGGTTCAAACAAATCTTTTTAAATAATTAAAACTTACTTCCACTTTTCAAATGCGACATGCCTACTTCCATTTTTACAAAGGTTCAAACAATTTTTTTTAAATAATTAAAATATTAATATTAATATTAATATTTATTATTTTAATTACTAATTAAAAATAAAATCACACTATTTTTAAAATTTAATTTTATATAATATAATTAAAACAAATAAAATATAGATATTGATATTTATTATTTTAATAAATTAATAAAGGTTCATATCAAATAATATATATATGTTAAATTTGTGTCACACAATATATGTATGTTAAACATATTATAAATAAATTATATATGTGTGTGAGACCTGTGTAGGCTTAATGGTTAAGAGTATGTGTTTCCTCCTAAGAGGTCATAGGTTCAAAACCAGAGGGGGTAGAGTACGTATGTCTTCATAGACTTAGCAGTCAAATCACTACACGGAGGTGGGCCCCTTGTTCCACAAACAAGGGGGTCTCATACACCAATTTGGTGTTTGGCTTGGTCGAAGTGACCTTAAAATTAGATTATTATTATTATTATTAGTATAACAAAATTTCATGCACTCTCCAATGGGAGCGAGGTAATTTGAGCAACGTCACGTGGAAGGCATCTCGCATGAGTAAATACAAGTGGAGCGAGGATGAGGGAGTGTCACACCCTCGAGTTAGTGTTGCGACGACCGAGTGGTGGGGGGTGCGACGGGCACCCAACTCGGGTATAATGTGCGACGGTGATGTGCAATATTGGGCACGCCATATTGGCAAATTCCCACCTTGGGCGCGTCGTGTAGCGGTGGGCAGAGTTGTGCGTTTTGGCAGACGTGATGAGTGGCAACGTCAAACGGGTGTGTGCCCCATAGCAGGCAGACGAGTCAAAGGCGTCACGCGAAGTCGTGTTGGTGAGCGTGTTCGATGTTACGGGAGCGTTGTGTAGTGATTGGGCGAGCTGGGTAGGACAGGGTGCGAGCGGCCAATCAGTCGTCGGGGTGGAACAAGAACTTGTGGTGGCAAGGGGAATCATGGGTATATTGATCGCTCTGAGGTAAATGAGGGGTATGGTATCCAACATTAATGTTTCTTGGAGAACTATCATCCAGTACTTATCAAAAACCTAATGGAAAGAGTATTGGACACAACTGAGAGAATTTTAACACTACAGATGGATTCAGAGAATCTTGTAGTGAAATGTAACACTTCGATATCAAAATTGAAATTTTCCATTTATGGCGTGAGACAATTAAAAATTATTGACATAAATGACTAATTCATATACTTGTTGTACTAGTCATATTTTTATTCTTGGACTATAATAGTGATTTACAGTAATCATTATTAATTTTGTCACTTATTATCAAGTCATATATTTTAATCCTAAGCTAAATTATTCATTTAAATTAGTCACTTATTATATAGTCATATATTTTATCCTTAGACTAAATTAGTCATTTCAGTTAGTCATTTTTAGTTTAGTCACTTATTATCTAGTCGTATATTTTATTCCTAGACAAAATTAGTCATTTAAGTTAGTCATTTTTAGTTCATTTACTTAAAATTGCTCAAATTTAGTAGTAATTCACTTGAAATAATAGCGGTGACTAACTTTTTTAGTCACCTGGTCATTAATTTCATCATTTTTTACTAGTGATGGTTAGTTTCCTTGCACATAGAGCAATGGCGAATATCACTCTTTTGACCAACCAAACCCTATTCCAGTTATGTGAACAATGCATACAACAAGATATGGCCAATTCACACATCCATATGTTTATCCTAGGGAAAGTTTTAAAGCACAAGGAGATTTATTTTATGGTGTGTTGGTTATTTCAAGTGGTTGTATTTCCAAAAATAAGTAAGCCACTCTTATCTACGTAACTGGCCTCTCAAAGGAAAGAACCTACTATATAATGTATAAATGGGAGCATACAACAATCTAAGAGGTTAGTTGATGACAAAATAATGTTTAAATCACTTACAAACTTTGTGAAGTTATATCTCTTTATGCAATGTATTGGCAGATTTGTTGTAACAAGTTTCCATTTATACAAACTCGGCTTGGTTTTATGGTTTCATTGTGATTCTCTTTTTGTGAATGCAAGTTAACTAGTGTGCCACAAGTAGGAAGGGCCCCTCACTATAACTATCCTGTACATTGTATCAACATAGTTTATGTTTATGGTTTGGAGGTTTTATTATAATACTTGTGTTATTTCGTGTAGCGTTACATTCCATTGATTTGTGTTAAAATATGTGTTGTGTTTATGACAATGCGTGCAAGTGTTTAACAGATTGGAGTTGTGTACTCTTACTTGTGAGCAGCGTTGATGCATAAGACTCAGACTTGAAGCCAATTCAATATTGTATTGAACCTTGCATTGTATAACGCTCTACCCCTTTTCATCATTTCTATATTACGAGTTTTGAATGAAGTATTAACCTTTGAAATTGATTATATATCACCCTGATATTTTGTGTTGTGTAATACATCATTTATTTTCAACTTACTTCCTTTGGTTTATTATGAAACTCGTACAACACTATTAACCTTTGGAACTTTATTAATTACTTTGTTACAAATGCAACAATGCTTTAAAATAATGACTATGCTTTAATTTTTACAAAGGAACGACAACATTGATTTATTTCCTTTGGTTTATTATGAAACTCGTACAACACTATTAACCTTTGGAACTTTATTAATTACTTTGTTACAAATGCAACAATGCTTTAAAATAATGACCATGCTTTAATTTTTACAAAGGAACGACAACATTGATTTATTTCCTTTGGTTTATTATGAAACTCGTACAACACTATTAACCTTTGGAATTTAATTAATTACTTTGTTACAAATGCAACAATGCTTTAAAATAATGACTATGCTTTAATTTTTACAAAGGAACGACAACATTGATTTCTCATTTTGACATTGATATTTCAATACTCTATTTGCATAATCTATTAGTATCACCCTGCTCGTAGTTTTACACTTAAGATCGACTTGTTGATAAAACATTATACTAGCTAGCATCAGTTTGTTCATGGCCTTTATATTTGAGTTCGATTTCTAGTTTTGATATCATTATGATTTTAATCTTGTATCATAGTTTTACCTCTTTGAGCATAGCTACTTGGTGTAGTATTTGCAAGGTTATGTTTCCATAATAAATGGCAAGTATTGTGGTTCATTTATGTTTTGTAGATATAATTTTGACTTATTTCTATTTGAAGTATATCTACTCTATCTTATATTCTCTATTTCGTACCTCCCATACTTTTTTCCAAATAGTATTTGATTGGTAGCAAACTATTACATATCTCACACCTGGGCTAGATATTTTTCTCGAGCATTAGTGGATAGTCTTAACATAGATGCTTTGCTTTATAATTTCAATGCTTTCTTTCATATTTTGATGCTCTATCTTTAATTTCAAATTTTTGGTTATGAGAGACTAAAAACCAGAACTAGAATCTTTTGACTCTCAAATTCTAACCTATTATTGAGTGTGTGAACATTGTCTCACGGAGGAAAGATTACACTTTAGGGTTTTTCTAGGGAATTTAAGGCAAGGACGAGAAAAACAATCTCTAGTCTCAGTATGCTTATTTGGTATTTATTTTTCATAGGCCACTTGATTGTTTTTTATTGCATTCATAGGAAGTTGCCATAACTAGTTTAATAAATGAGTTCAAATTTCTTTCTTGAAAAAGATTGCAAGATGATTGTTAAGAATAATAGTTTTTATCTCGCTGCCTACACATATTGTGCTTGCAAATCACAAGAATATGTCCCAGATTAGCAAATGAAGGATTTATTTGTGAAAATAAAATGGCCCAACATTTTTGGCACCATTGATGGGGAGTTGTTAAAAAGGTCATGGTAAAAGAGTAATTTACTTTTTGAACCTTTTTTTATTTGATCTCTTATCACTTTTTAGATTGGTGGAAGAAAGAAAATAAGACACAAATATCCCTCATTTAAGAACATCTCAAAAATAGGTTCTATCCAGCGCATTCACTTTATGAGTCCTTCTAAACCCTCTCTAACATGTGGTTAGATGGTTAAACTTGGAGACAATAGAGGTAGGTTTCTTAACTAAACATCTAAAATTTCAATTGATTTATTTGGTTGTCATTGGATCCCTCCTACTAATTTCGCTGAAAGATATGCATGTAAAATTCAAAAAGGAGAAGCTTCCTCACATAAATTGACCCCAGAGCCAGTTGTACTACAATTCAAATCTATTGTCGAGAAGGCACATAAAGAAAAAAGGGACAAGGAAGCTAAATACAAGCAGATCGAAGAACCAGTTTCTAGGACTGATTTGGTATTGTATTCAGTAGTATCTACATAACGCATCACTAAATTCCCTGAGACTCCACAAGAAATTGTTGCATCACAAGTAGAGGTTATTGTTGATGCAAAGGTGTTGGATATATGTGTTGAAGACAACTTCCTCATCCACCAAAATATAATTATTGAGCCATTTTCATTTCCAAGTTCAATTTAATCAACTTGTTTGGCAACATGGTAGAGGAAAAAATGAATGTAGAAGTTGAAAGTTAAGCCAGTTTTGGGTTCATATTCTTGACACGACACCGAATGTAAAAATGAAAAACATCCCTCTATTGGTCCTACCAAATTTTCGATGTATGACTATAGAGGATCTTGATGCCTTTTTATTTGAATTCAATATTTTGTGTCAAATTCATAACTATGTGGATGCTCATAAATTAAAGTTATTTCCTGCAAAATTAAAAGGCTCTGCTTTGAGATGGTTCATGGGAATAGGGGAGCATACTATTAGATCTTGGGATGCTATGAAGACCAATTTTCTTAAGAAATACCAAGATTATTGATTCATGAATTGACATTTTTAACATGTAGCAACAGGAAGAAGAAAGTCTCGAGGACTATGTCGAAATATTCTTGTAAAAACTTTAGAAAATTAAACCCGATGCTCTAAGTGATGACACAATTAGCACCATTTTTCTAAGGGGAATTCAGGTTGAGTATATAGATATGTTAAATTTGAAGGGTTTTGGTGATATTTCTTGTTTATCATTTCATGACATTTGCTATTTGCAGGAGGTATTCACGAAGTAGAGCCAAGTTTGGTAAAGAAACAAGGGATACTTTCTCTAGGATAATTAAATATGTTGTAAGGGGGGTAGCAAGGGCATAATAAGGAAAGTTTCTAGAAAATTTTAAAATCCTCGGTAATCTTAGCTCCCAATTATATACATTGAAACTTATAAGGAGGAAGAAAATATATATATCGTTATCTTTTGTTCTCAATGTAGAAAAAACATTATTTGAGAGAATGTCCACTGGATTATGTTCAATTTTTTGCTATTTGTATAGATTATCATATTATAAAGAACTATCCCTCACTTATAGGCCTTAAAGTTGCTTATAACGGAAGCAGTGAGGTGGTTGAGCCATCCTTTAAAGTTGTGCAAAAGAGGCCTTGGCAACTATGTAAGTGGATTTGGTGCACGAGTGTACCAAATCACACCTGCTTAAGAGGAGTGGTTTTTTCCTCTTAAGTTCCTGGTCATAGGCAGAAAATCAAGGGATTCAAGAAATTTAATGAACATGCTAAGAAATAAACATACTAAATAGTGAAATAGCATGCATATTAAAAAATAAAAACTAAACTAAAACACATAATACAAAAGCTCTAAACAGAGTCAAACAACTTCAATAATAAAAAAAGTGGCGCTTACATCCCCTCTTACGAAGTGCTGGTAGGAATAAAGGACGAAATGTTTACCCACTTGCTAAGGGGCCCTTAGAACTAGGGATTTCTAAGTCCCTATGCAAGGATGTATTTACTTCTGAGCTATCTTGGCGCAAGATCCCCCTCTTTACTCTGAAGGATTGGAGTTTTTGGATGACCAAAAAATGAATCCCCTTTATCTTTGCTCCGGATCACACACTGCTGGATTGCTTGGGGCAATTCTGGCTAGCATAATAATGTGTTCCCCATTTTTTCATTTCTTGGTGGCCTTTTATAAGAGAATTCAAACTCTCCTTCCCTCTCTTGGTACATTGATGGATGGTGACCCAAGAGAGGAGGACGATTCCATTGTGTGCCACGTTATTCCATTGTGTGCTCCCTTGAGGTCCTAAGGAGGCTTGGGAATCTATCCTTGGGAAGCCTCAAATGTGGGATCAATTTCCTAGAGTGTGCCTTGTGGTCCTGGAAAGTGACTTCTGCTACTCTCTGGTCCATGCGGCTTTTTGAGGGAAAGTCGCAAAAAGGCACGCCTATCGAAGAAAAGTGCATGCAAAGGCACATTTTGTTGGTTTCTTCACTACACAATCTTATTTTCCTCTTGGACCTTAGAGTTTTTTTAAATTCTTTAGATCCTCTAATGTGCCTTAGCCCTGTAAATCCTTCTGCCTAAAATTTAATAATGTCATATTTTCTTATCCAATTTTCTAGTGATAACTATTTCCCCCTAATGTGTGTGGTCTAGGAAGAACTGTATAGCCGAAATACATTATAGTTTCTTTTCTGTGTACTGTGCGGAGAGAGAGAAAGACCTGCGTGTAGCACGAAGTTGGAGACACCTTACACCAGGTCGAAGAGAAACCATGTCCTGTGGGAACCCTACAAGCAATGGTATAATACAATAAATAGATTTTTTCTACAAGGTAGGCATGTCCCATGCTTGTGATGCTTTGGCTAGCTAAACAAATATATTTGACAAATACAGATTTTGTATGTGTCACTAGAATGGTAGTGATCTACTGTTTGATGACAACGATTAGTGACGCCCTCAGGGGCATTTTTTCTTTGACAATGGGTGGAATGTGGCACCCACATGCATAAGCTTGGTATGATATAGAAATGTGCATTGTACGCATGGGTGTATGACTAGGACCTTCCCGTGTAAGCATTTTTGAAAGAGATTCTTATAAAGGCACAGGTCTTTGATGAATTTGATCAAAGTGCAATGTTTGTAGGGTACAATACCATCTTGACATGAAAGCTTGTGTCGTAGTTGAATGCCAGGAGGACTAATGGCATCTATGGACAATGATGTTTCCCATAGTGTCACCCAAGGACGTTCCTTTTGTGGTGAGGGGTGATCCAAGGTACCGCTTGTTTTTGGAAAATAGGTGTTGACTCCGACAAAAAGGAAGACTCAACCAAACGAGATAGTCACTGATGCAAGGGATTAGGATCCTGGATGTGATAGGTTTAACATAGGCATGATGGAGAGGGGTGACTGGAAATTGATGATGGGGATTCAGTGGCCCAAGGTCAGAGAATAAAAAGTATCTTAGCGGTAGTCATAACTATTTCTGTTGGGGAAATCCCTGGAGTTGGTAGGACATCCAGGGTGGATATATATTGGTTATGAATGTCATGGTGGCATATACGTGAATGGTGTGATACTCCGACAAAGGGTGACCAGGGACTGTTGCCATGGGAGAAAAAATGGATGGATGAGTGGGGGACATAGTGCACCATTTGCGGTCTTTGTACACTTACCAAAAGAATGAAATAATGGGGTTTGGGTTGTACAAAACACAGAGACGGGTTCCCCCAAAATATGAAAGTGTTCACTCACAGATGATGTGAGGAAGGTATTTTGCTGAGGGTGGGGATAAAGATTGGATCATTCTCATTATTGTCCAGGTAAATCCCCTCTGCGGATAGAGGCGATCCCTCTAGCCCTAGGGTGGGTCTAGAAACTACGGGAACATACTAACATCTACCTTCCTAGATTGTAAATGAAATTCAGAGCAAGGAAGATGACCTACCTTGTCTTGATGCTATGTTGTCATCTTCTATCGAAGCTTCTTGATCCGTCGCTCTTCTTAAGCTCGATGCACATTACTACCAATGTTTGATTACTTGCACAGACAGTCAAAACACTTCGAAAAACGTAAAATCACGACAAACATAAAACAATTACAACCTATCTAACTGATCAAGGAATGCTATAAATATCATTATAAATGTAAACAATAGTGGAAGATAAACATCAGTTGCATTTTATTATGATAAAGACAAGGGGAGTTTACAACCAAGCCTTGATGTTGAGGCTCTCCTTTGGTAGGTCTATATCCAAGCACGTTTGCAACACCCTCATACACAAAGGTCCAAGATCTCACTATGTTCCTAACACACAAAAAAAATCACACTCAGCACTATTATCCTAAAGCTATGATTTCTTCTTCTCTCTATGATTTCATTAACTTTCTAACTCAAAATTTGACTAAGGTGACAGAGGTGAAGGAGGTCTCCTTATATAACAATGGAGGAGGACGTTATGGCCCCTCAAATAATGGGAAAAGAGCTCATCCTTTGGAGTAGTTCCTATCTCTTGGGAATAAGAAGCCCAAAGGGGAATTCCTCAGCCATATCCTTAAAACAACCTTCCAGCTCGCCACCTCGTGAAGTTTCTAGTCATAGAAGCTTCCTTTCTATTTAAAAAACTTTCCAAAAGAGGATCAGCTCGGGTTCGACATTGAGAGAGAGCGTCGATCGGTGCGGGTCTCGGTGTAAATCTCTACTATCGGCATGGGTCAGACACTAAGAGCAAGCGCCGACCCTTCAACACTAGGTTTATTTAGGGATCTTCCAGAAAAGTTGTAAAGGGAGATGATTTGGTTGACAAAGTGTGGTTCAGGGGTATGTATTCCATGCTTGGAAAGCACACAAGGGTCACTATATGGGTCCTCCAGGATCAAGGAACAGGGAGTACAGGGACGGTGACAAATTGCTCTGTAACACTCATGTGTGGGGTTGATGAAGTGGATGGAAAATGTCACAGATGGGCTATGCTGATGGAGGTATGGTAGGCCAAATGCGAGGCGCGGTGGTGCACTTTTGATCTTCTTGCAAAAACTGGTAGTTCGGGAAAGGGGTTGTATTTTGATATGGTAAAACTTGACCTAATGCGTGGTGGGTGAATGGGCATGAGGTGCTCCCCAAACTAAAGTGGTATGGCCATGGCGTCATGATTTTTGTGATATATGGTCTACTTTGGGTGATGGGCGCCATGGGGGGGAGGCTCTACCGACCAACGAGGATGTTTATAATGTGCAAGGTGGGGTGATGATAAACACGGTTGGGTGCTTGGAACCTATGGTTAATTTCTTGTGGAGAAATGATGCTAAGATATGCAAAGTTTTTCTGGGACTGTATCATGCTGAGGGTAGAATGATACCCATTCTGGAACTTTCGGTGGATGAAGCAGTGGATGGTTTTCACAATACCTTGAAAAAAAAATACCCCAAGTGAAAGCATCTTATTTATTCAAATATTATTAAAATTTATGTGCTAAAAAAGAAGATGAGAGAGGGCATACTCGTCGGCACTAAAAATTTATTTTTCGGGGGTACGAATGTGTGGCACCACCCTTGGACGTTATGGAGTGTTGATCACTGTGTTTCTTTCGGTCCTATAATTGGGTCTTTTGAGTTCTCATTATGGTCCTCCAAATTTACTGAAAAGGGCGACATATAGATGAATATGGCTCAATTCATTTCATTTGTGTTAGTTGAGCATTTGAAGTTTTGAGAGGTCAAAGGATTTTGCGAAGCTTTTCTTATCGTTGCAGTCAACCTAAGTACCTAGGACTAGCGATGTTTTAGCCAAGTAAGCCCCATGAAGTCTTGCATTTTAATTTTTTCAGTGTGTCATTGCCAGGGCCCTTATAAGACTAGTTTTTACAGATCCTGGGCCATCTTTTGCCTTGACCGCGCAGGTGATCAAGGCACAGGCGCACGACTTTCACACAAAAACTTAGTTTTGCACGCACTTATTGCGCTTGTCCTAAGTTTGGGTGCACCTTTGTCATGTATGTGAGAGAAACAGAAGCGCTCTCCTCACACCTATTTGAGGTACAGGCACATGAAGGGTCGAAGCTACTTTTTGCAAATTTTTGGGAAATTTTTTATGTTTTTTAGTGTTTTCAGTGTGATTGATGTGTGCCTACTTGATGACAAGATGTTGTGGAGGGAGAGCGATTGGCCTGATCTCCGGGACGCTTTGGCTGCTGATGGTCATGCGCACCAACTGTTGGCACGTTGGAGTCTTCTCAAGTTTATGGAGAATGACCTCTTACAACCATAGGATCTTCTTCTGCAATAGTTGATCCGATGCTGGAACAGGTGACACAAGGTGATGGTGTTTCAAGGGTGCGACCTTGTTATTCGTCCCGAGATGGATATCTATTTTGTGATTGGGTTGCTACCTTAGGGTGAGGTGCTTCCTTATCCACTTCCCCCTAGAAGAGTGAACCTTGAGTGGTTTTCAATGAGCCATTGTGGCAGGGTGCCCCTTACAGAAGGGTGCATAGTGATTTCTATTGTGGCTGACCTGGCCGAGTGGTGTGCTGTCGCTGCTATTGTAAAACTGGCGGGTCATCTGTGCCTCATTGGGTGTCAGGGCCTCAGATAAATGTTTTGCATTGGCTAAGGGCTAGACACTTCTTTGATTTTTCCCCTTTTTGCTATGACAAGATGCTGGCTCAGCTTTCCAAGGTCTGAGATGGATCAAAGCTATTCACATATGATAGCATTCTATGTAGAATTATGTATGAGCGGGTAGTGCTTCTGAGAGCTATGGTGGTTGTGCCAGCTGGGGGGCCTCATGATCCTCATATGAGGAGGTGGGCCCCTGTGATGCCTCATGGAGGGGGAGGTAGGGTGGGGCGTTATTGGAATTCCACTAAGGATGTTTGGTTTGAGGCCAATCCTCAGATGTTTTTTCATTCCCTTATGCAGGGATGGACTTTTGGGGAGACCCAAACATGGGTCTGCCCAATGGATATGCTTGGGGGCCAGCAGGTATGATTTTGTGCTTTCTGCATTTACTTGAGTACTTATGTTTTGTATGTGTATTATGATGACACTGACATAGTTTTGTTACTCTTGTAGATGTTGGTGAGGTTGGATGTCTAGTGGCTCGGTTGGTGGGACACCATCTGATTCGGCAGCCTCGAGGTGCTCCTCACGCAGGCGGGGGACATGGAGGAGCTCCAGTGTAGCCTTTGCATGGAGCACCTGGTGGGGGGGTTGGTCCCTCAGTGGAGGGTAGCAACTCAGCTGCTACCGAGACTACTGCTAAGTGAGCTAATCCCAAGGCGGTAGAGGCTCACATAGTTGAGTTGACAGAGTAGGTGGTTTCTCTAGAGGTCAGAGGTCGGGTGCTAAATGATGTATTGGGTTGAGTAGACTGCTTGACCTAGGGGATGCCTACCCGAGGCTTCATGGATGACCTTGAGGATGCATGATTGGAGACATTGATGGCCTAGGAGAGGGCCTATCGACCGGTTTTATGTCATTTGTCGATCTCCATTTTGATGGCGGCTCTAGTATTGGTACCGAGAGCGGCTGTGGGTCTAGGTGCCCCTCCTAGGGGAGCACTGCCCTAGAGTTTTATTATACATAGGGAAATCATTCATTATGAAGATGATTCACCTATTTTTGTCGACTTGTATATTTGTATCTTTTTGGGCTGACTTACGGGTTAGAGACACTATTTTTTGTACTAAAGCACATATATTACTGGGTATATATGAGAGATATTTTTTGTGTCTCTACATGGTGTGCCCCCTGTTTTGCTTATGGATTATGCTATGCTGATGGATATCTATGATTTCTATGTTTTTTTATTTTATTTTATGTATGATGGTTTATCCTAGACGCATTCCAGTTTAGAATATTGTTAGCTATCCGATCAGTTGTTTGGTTTTGATTTGTTGGTACATGTGTAAATGTAATGTAGTCAAATTGTCGTCTTAATCTTTTTGCATGCAAGTATTTTCTAAACATATGTAGATCCTGTATCTCAAAGGCTTGGTTTAAATGTGACACTACTAACTAGGAATCGAGGTAGATATGCATATGATGTATGCCCTAATTGAGGGTGTTGCACATAAGTCTGATGTCGACGTCATATTCTACCTGATTGTTTGTCGCTAAACCGATGCATGCACCATTAGTGCAGACTGGGATCAGTCAGGATGGTAGATGACCTAGGCGGCTGCTGCTAAACTTTGAGACCATTGTGATGCTCCATCAGTAAATCCAATGTAACGGTCGGGTTGATAATGCATTATGACACTAGAGCATATTTTTGGAAGTCTTTTAAAATTTTTGGGTCTGTGTACGTTGACTCTAGGGGTAGGCCTTCTTGGCCCTTATGGGTAAAATTTCTTGAGGTAAAGGTCGTTGATGGGGTTAATGGGGCATGTTCCGTCCAACTCACTCAAGATGTATGCCCCTTTGAGGAGGCAGTGTTTTATGATGTAGGGTAATTTCCACAAAGTTTCAGACTTTCTTGGCCCTAGGGATTATTTTGTGACATCAGAATGGATTACTAGCTCTCCCTTATTGAATGAACAAGGGTTGATGTGGCAGTTGAACGATTCTTTTACCCATTTTTTGTGGGCCTCGTTGTGTTGCAATGATTGCCATCGAATTTCATCGACGAACTCTAGTTTTACTAAACGTTGTTCTCGAGGTTGGGTATCATCGAGGAGTTCGATGGTGGCATGTAAATTCGGGATCTCGCATTCTATGGGAATCACGGCTTCGACTCTGTATACCAAGTGGAAGGGGGTAAAACCAGTGGATTTTTTCACGGCCGTGCGGTATGCCCACAGGGCAGAAACAAGCATATGGTGCCAATTGATTTTATGGTTATTCACCATGTGCTGTAACATCATTTTGAGAACTTTATTCACAAATTCTACCTGTCCATTGGATTGAGGGTAGTATGGTATTGAAAATTCATGGGTGAATTCAAGGTGGTGAGATAGCTCCTGGAAAACTTCATTCTCGAAGTGTTTCCCATGGTCAGATATTAACTCCTTGGGAACGACAAACCGGGAATGACATGGTTAAACAGAAATCATGTGGCGGCTTCTGCGGTGTTGTCGTATGTGGGCATAGCTTCTGCCCACTTGGTGAAATAATCAACAACCACAATGATGTATTTATGATTTCTCGATGATGTTGGGTTTCAATTCATGAAGTCGATACCCCATTCGCAAAATGGGCTGACAACGATGATGGGATATAGGGGAGAGAGAGGGGATCGTGCCTTGTGAGAAAAGTGGTGACATCGCTCGTAGCTCTTGAATGCTATAATACAGTTGTGAAACAAAGTGGGCCAAAAATATCCTGCTTGTAGGATTTTTTGGGTGGTGACCACCCCAGAAAGGTGGCCGCCGCAGGCTCTAGTGTGGCAGTCATTAAGGGCTTCTTCCACTTGGTCGTGAGTAAGGCACAACGTAAATTGATGTCGATGCCCCGTCGGAATAAGACATCTCCCATAAGGAGGTATCGGGGGGCCTGATGAAGAATGTACCGATGGTCGTCTCGAGTGAGGTGGGGTCTAAAATTTAAGGTTCGTAAGAAGAGGATGATATCTCTGTACCAAAGGTCATCGGTTGGTATGAGGAAGAGATGTTCATCTAGTAGCGAATCGTTTACTAGTGATCCTTTGGTATGACTTGGTAGGTCTGTAATGAAATTTGCTAAGATTAGCACCTTTTTTCTCTTGAGAGAGAAAAACTATAAGTTGCATTCTTGGAGAATGAATATCTATTGGGCATATTTTTGGTTCATTAGGCGGCGCATGAGCAGATATTTGATGGGGTTAATATCCATGATGACCATAGTGGCCTTTAAGATGTTGTAGTGGCGAAGATTCTGGACTACATGAATCAATGCTAAAGCAGTCTTTTCTTCGGGTTCATATCTTAATGATGGGCCTGATAAGGTTTTATGGACGTAGTAGATTACATGCTCCTTCCCATCTGGGCCTTCCTGGATCAACACTCTGGCCAAAGTGGTCTCGAATGTTGATAGATACAGGATGTAATATTTTTCATAGTCTGGGGGACTAATGAGCGGTGTTGAAGACAATGTGTCTTTTAGCGTGTCGGATGCTTATTGGGCATGGTCATCCCATTTGAATGGGATGTCCTGGCGAAGAGGAACCCTTGGGTGCAAGTGGTGTAATCTGGAACAAAAATTCTCAGAAAATTGGCCTTCTCCTGCAAGCTTTGTAGTTGCTTGAGGGTTCGAGGTGGGAGTACCTCTTTGATGGCTTGGACCTTGAGGGGGTCCACTCAAATTCCTTGCTGGGACACTATGAAACCTAGAAGTCTTCCAGTTGTGATGCAAAAGACACACTTGAGAGGGTTCAAGTGTAGGTTGTATTTCCAACATTGTTGGAATACCAGTCGCAGATCCTCGAGATGGTTTAAGCACTTCTTGGATCAAACGGTTAGCTTTTCCAAGTACGTGAGGATAAGGTGTGCCAAGTCATGAAAGATGTAATTCATGGCTCTCTGGAAGGTGACTCCTATGTTTTTCAGGCCAAATGGCATTACCTTGTATGCGAATGTACCCCAGGGGGTAGTGAACACGGTTTTGTACTGGTCGGTGTGACAGATTTGAATTTGATTGTACCCAAAGAATCCATCCATGAAGCAGAGGGCCTCATGACCCTCACAAGAATCGATGATTTGGTCAATGAATGACATAGGGTAATTTTCCTTGGGACATGATTTGTTCAAATCTCAAAAATTGGTGCAAACACGTATGGTGCCCTATTTTTTCATGACAGGCAGAGGATTGGAAACCCAAGATGTGTAATCAATGGGGTAGATAAACCCGGCTTTGTGATGCTTGTTGATTTCTCATTTCATTGCTTCTGCCTTTGATGAGTGTAGTTGACGTTGTTTCTAACATATTGGAGGTACGTCATGCCAGGTTTCAATATGGTGCTCTACGATAGTGGGACTAAGCCCATGCATTTTTTAGTAGTCCCATGTGAATATATATCTATACTCTTGTAGAAATTGGGTATAATAGGTTATTTCTTCTGGAGAACATGCTGCCCCCAATGAGATTTCTTCGACCTTTAAGGGATTTTGGGATATATTCACCATGACGGTAGGTGAGATTTTTGACATGTTTCCTTCCCCGAATGCATCAGGCATTGGGATAGGGTTCTTGAACCAATAAAATTTCCCTGATGGGAGGAAATATTTTGATTCGTTTTCATAAATATCTTGTTCTTTTGTCTTGTCAGGACTGAACACTTTTGTGTGGAGAAAAAGTGAGAGGTGATGCATTGCATCCCATGGATAATATGACTTTGTCATGGTCTCGTGGATGTCCTCATCTGAGTGAAATAGGGATCCTAATGGGGATTGATATTGCACAAGGTTGTGAAAAAGAGGTTCAGTCTGCACGGAGCTGGTTGATAGACATGAAAATTATTCCATCGTTGACGTGGTGGAACCAGAAGTGGTCGAAAGAGTGCATACAGATTGGGTTTTCAATGTCGTAGGTACAACTACTCTCGTAGTTGTAGCTGACTCGACACCTATGGCAGATGAGCATAAAGCTCCAGTCAGAGTTTCGATACATGATGGTATGAATCGTATATGGCGTATCATGTCATCGGGGTTTGTTCAGGGAAGAGTTTTCGTGATGGGAGCTTGCATGAGCGTAAGGTTATATCCTTCGTTAGAATGGGCAATTTCCAGCAAGTGGAAGTTCTACCTGGTACAAAGGTGCTTGAATGTTTCCATTAGTAGGCATGCCTCTGGTTCATGGTTATGGCCGGTGTAAATGGTGCACGGTACCATTATGCCAACTGATTAGATTGTGTGGGAATCAATACTACTCCTCATCCCAGAATTAGACGCTCGGAAGAGATCAGACATAGAGGAGGAGGTCTTCTGCTTCCATTTCTGAGTTTTTGGCGTGGGTATGTCTTTCTCTCTTGAGGAGTGTAGAATTAATGCCACTCTTTCCAATTTAAGCTTGAGGAGATGATCACATTTTATTGTATGATTCAAGTGTGAACAAATCTGACAATAGTTGTGCGTGATCTTCTCTTGGTTAGAGAGATGTCTTTGCAGGAGAGAAGAGACTATGTGAAAATGTTTGTGAGGTGCTTCAGTTCTTTGCACTGATTGACCCAGTGGCCGATCAAGTCGCATAGTCTGCATGTTATCCTAGGTTGAATTTGGGTCATGCTTGGTTGGCGCACCTTCCCAGCTTTCCCATAACGCAGATGTGGGTATGGAGTATATTTCCCAGGGGCATTCTACCTTCCATATTGTTGGAGGAGATCCTTGGGTTTCTTCTCTAATATATGTATCATGTTGATTAGAGGATGTACTCGTGGGATATAAGTAAAACTCTACTCATGGTGGTTGCCCCGACACAGTAGGACAAACATCCTATATATGGGGTTCATGTCTTTCTCGCTTGATGGCGTAACTAGGTACCAGCGACATAGCGCTTCTAGGTCAGGGCAAGTGGTGACCATATGATTGGGCATTTTACACAATGCATATGTTGGTCTTCTCTACAGAGGGCAGTTGGGGGTAACTAAGGGTTCCTTATTGGTCATTTTTCAGTTGACAGAAAGATGATGGATCTACTTGTCATATATTCTTGAGTTGTCAAGTTGTTCATGGCTTCAGAGTCAGAGCCATCTTCTCGAGAGAGGTGAACTATAGTTGAATGCATAAAAGCTAGCCCTACACAGAATTTAGGGATATAATGACAATGGTGTAAAGGATGATTGCCACTGCATATTTGACATGAATATTGGGTGTCTGGGTTGGTGCGGTATACTACATGGACCGGATAACATCGCTGAGAAATTTCCAGAGTTGGGAAATCAGCAATGAAATGATTACATTCATCATAGAGTACACAGTGCTCGATAAGGGGAGGGGAATGACTGGGAGTATTTCAAGTGACCTTCTTTCCTCCTGCAGGTATAGAATGGCACGAGGTTCATCTCTGGCTGACTGGGTGGAGGGATCCTCTTGATAAGATTGCTCAATGGTGTGTAAAGAGTCCCTATATCGTGGGATCTCTGGCAATGATGGGTATAGTGCCCATAATTGCTGCAGATAGTGCATGCGTGATTTGTACATGATGCCTTGCCTTGAATTTTGGTGGCAGGTTCCTTTTTAAGGGAACATGTTGTTGCAATGTCTACCATAGAGCTAAGGAGTGGTTTTAGTTCATCCAGCTCTGGGAATATGTGGGTATGGTGGCCTAATATGTCACATATGGCGCAGGGTGGTGATTCCTGTTGCGAGGTGTGGTTCTCCACCTTCTTTCCTCTTTTATTGGTGTTCTTGGTCATAATCATCGGTTTTGCGGTAGGAATTTCCTACGTTTGCGACAACCTCATTAATGGGTGGGGCCTCCTCGGGACTGAGGGGGACTAACCCTATAGAGGTGATGTGTGTGGCTCCCGTCCCAGTAGGTGGGACTAGGTACCAAAATGGGATTGCAAAAGATACGTTTGGTAACACCACGGTGGCTAAGACCTGTTGGGATACAAAACCAGCTAGGGGATAGAGAAAAGGATTTTGGGAGGAACGTAGGTTAGAGAGGCTACTGTGGTTGAGGAATCGGTGTCATTAGTACTCATATTTGTGTCTTGACTAGATTTTGTGCTTGATGAGTACATCATGCACACCAGTGCCTCTGTGATAGTTGGTGATGACTCAAGTATAACAGGGGGGTCTCCTAGGAATGACCCCAGGATGAACGATGGTTTGAACTGGTCAGTGCCATATTCCTGGCACCATGTAAGAATACTGGTAGATGTGTCTACATAGGGTAAAATGGCATAAAAATTTGTAGGGGTCACTTTTCTCTATGTTAATTGGTCAATAGTAATGATGCGGTCCTCATGGGGGAACATCAAAGTTTGGAAGATGAAGGAGGCTATGGTTGACATGGCGTACATATAACTCCAGCCAAGTAGTATATTGTAATCTAGTTGAGAATCCAAGACTTCAATTCCTATAAGGACCATCTTATCGGCTAAGTAGACAGGGACGTTTTCGTAGAGGCCGATGGGAGCTAAAGGGCGCCCATCGTATGCTCTAAGGTTGATGTCTGATGGCTTTAGTTCGGGAGACCCTAACTTCTACCAGATGTTCTTTGACATGATGCATGTGGATGCACCCTCATCAATGATACATCGGTGAATGGTGATGTTTTTAACCGACACCGATATCTGAAAGGCGACCATCGAGAGAAGCCTAGGGGTGGCTTTGTCTAAATCAAAAGCCACTAGGTGTGAATCAGTAGGGTTCGATGGTGCCTAATGCGGAAAGTAAGACTTTCCTTTGCTTTAGGCATGATTGTAATACCTTCAAAGCTAACATGGCGATGGGATATTGGGCTAGATCATCAACAATGCTATAGTTATGGGCTTCTTTGGAATGGTTTTCTACCCACCTAGTTGGTCCCTTAGCCATTTTTGGAAAAGGTTCAATAGGAATCTTTGATATCGTCAAAGGTGTTGTTGGTGCACTTGTACTAGCCCCTCATGAATTGGTGTTTGGTGGGGTATATTAATTTCAGTTCCATGTCTAAAAAAAAATTTCTTCGCCAGTCATATATATTTCATGCCTATTTTTTCCAGAATCATTGGGAGTTTTTTGCTGTTGCTGAGTGCTAACTGTCCCTTGATAGGGGAAAGGCTCCTGCATGACTACTATCTGCTGTGAGGATCCTCCCTGCCCAGGGTTACCTTGCAGTTTCTTCAGCTCAGGAAGGTTGGGAAAGAGGTGAGTTTAATGGCCGTACTCAATACAGATTGAACAAGAGTGGTTCATTCACAGATTTTCCCTCTTGTTCTACATTTGGGGGTTGCTTGGCTCCTGGTTCTTATTTCGGTTGGAGTTGCCTCCATCCTGAGATCGTGGAGGGTGTTGTTGATTGTTTCCCCCCTGTCCAGGATTTCCTTTAGGCTTATTTTTTCATTTTTTCTTGGCCGCATTAGGAGGATAATTTGGATTCTCCTGATTGTATTGTTGGCGCGGTTAGACTTGGGAAGGTTGCACAAAGTTTACTTGTGCATTATTTTTCATGGGTGGGTTTTATGCTAGGGACTGAGCATATTGTAGTCCTTGTCCCTGGTTTATGAATGGTGCTTGGGGGGAGCTCTTCTTTCCACATTTCTAGCTATGTACTGGGTCCCCTGAGACGAAGGATATGGTCCTTCGACCTGCTGATGGTGGTACGATGATGCCCTATTAGTCACATTTTGCGAAGGTGCATGATGACTTTGGTAGCTAGGTTGCAATACGTTCTGGGAAGAATCATATGCCTAACCAGGGTATGGAACGTTGCTACTTAGGTGATTTTGGTTCAATGACCCAATCAAACCATCTATGGAGTTCGACGCATTTGGAAATTCTTGTAAGTTTGCAGGCACGGGGTGTTAGGCAGCATATTGTAAATGTATCCTAACTGCGTACAAATCAGCTCAAGTTTTTTGGCCTTACTAATGGTGTCCTTTTCAGATATAGGCCTTTTTTGTGCCACATCCTTTGGAATCTCTGCTGTGAGAGTTTTCAAGAATAGGTCTAAAAGAACTCGATCGTCGAGTTTTGGCTTTGCACAAACTACAATGCCACCGCCACTCGTGGAAATGGTCTGAGATATGGATGACGGGCGTTTGCCTAAAGTGGGCCAGTAATTCCTTTCCATAATTATGGTGGATGGGTAATTGAAAATAGGTCAGGAATGTAGTAGCGAGGGCGCTAAAGGTTCCATGTGTAGCAGATGGCTGCTCCACATACCATTTCGCGCCTATTCTGGTTAGGGTGCGTTCAAATAGTCTCAGTCGAATAGTATCATCAACAATGTTGTTCGATGAACACCACAGGTGGAAAGTCATAACATGATTCCGGGGACTTCCTCTTGCTTCCCTTCAAACTTTGGAATTTCCTAAGGGGGCTTCATGGGCATGGGTGGCCATGTAGGGCTGTGTGCAATGGGGTCGTTTGTTAACTTGGTTAAATCTAGTAAATTTAACGAAGCTAAAAAATGTGATTGTGTGTTGGTAGCCATTGCACCCTATGAAAACACAGTGTTCTGGTTAGGTATAGGGTTTTTCTATGACGTACCCTATTCTGAGTTCACCTGGCTTCTCGAATGGGTAGCACTCCTCTGTCCCCTAGGGGTTGTGGGAGGAGTGGTATGTGGTGACCCTGTAGGGGTGTTCACCGGTGTGGCGTTAGGTGACCGACGAGGGTTCCCAACTAATTATGCCCCAATAAAAGATGAACCAATAAGGGTGGAATCCGTCTTTGGCGCATAAATGGTGAAAGACCTGGAACCCCTCCCGGTAATGGGGGGAGGTCCAAAAGACGTCTAGATCGACGAGGTACCATTGGGTCTGTTCTGGTGTCGAATAGGTATGGTTTTGGTAATATTTGAGAGGATAGATATTATAATCACAGCAAAAATCCAATCGCATACATAAAACAAAGTGAAAATAAAAGAAATTTTTTTCCTTTAGATTAATCTTATGTGACCAGTCAATCAAAAAATATGGTTTTTTGTTGTTTGCCAATGATACTCAAATCATAAAAGACCTACTCATCCTCACATGCTCAAATTTAACTGGGCCTTGAGAAGATATCTTCAAATGCTAGCATAATGTCCCAAAAGAACTGGTGACGCCCCCAGTCAACGGAAGAAAATCGACCAAGGTAAGGGTAGAGGATCTAGTGTTGCCTGCACTGTCACCTATAGGGAAGGATGCCCTAGTTTTTTCCACTAAGTACCGTCATCCCACATAAGCATTCAAGTCTTGAGCTTCTTGGTAATTCAGCTACCAGTACCAAGTAATAGACGGGTCAGGTAGTCCCGAATAATACCGCATGCACTGTGCCTAAGCTTAACCCCCTTTGAATCAGGTTTCTGTGCCACTCACGTTTTCTTTCTCGTGGGTGGATAGATGGATTTAAAAGTTCCCTAAACATTCAAATTCTATGTTTGAAGATGTAAAATGACTAAGGCAGCTTATTGGATGCCTACACCCTTGGTCCTAACTTAAGCTATAAATTCTCTTGTGGCCCCTCTGGGGAGAGTTTAGTGACTTTAGTTAAGCTATTTTTAGGTGGCTTTGATTCACTTAAGGTGTGAATGTGTGTGATAAAGAGGTGAACAAGAACATAGTTTTAATATGTGGATATGCAGTGATCCTTTTCAAAAGTCCCTATTTAAACTATGTTTGGTTGTTCCTTGCTCAAAAGAAAAACATGTGCGGATATAGGTCGCTTACAATGTTTCCTAGTTAATCTAAATGATCAACTATAGGGAGATGGTGAATTATCAGCAAAGAGTGTTCATATTCTCACCTAGGATCACCCAAGGGTGAAAAGGAAGCAAATATTACTTTATCTCTAAGGATAATTCGATCCTGGTCCCGTATCCTAGTGCCAATAATTGGACTAAAACTAATGAATTTTAAACTAGAAAAATGAAAAATATTTAACTAAGCATGCATGGATTAGGGCCACTTACTTTGGCTAATTAGCTATGTGTTTTCTTGGTGCCTAAATTCGCAAAACATAAATCATTTCAAAATGCAAGTTAATTCCCCCTACTTAAACTATGTGTTCACTTTGCGAAAATCAGCTTGAAATTTTTAAAACTAACACCTAAACTACTAAAACGCAGCCAAGAGTGAGCTTTGAAAAGTCGTGGGACACCTCAAACAGTGCTGGAATATTTCTTATGGGTTTCCAGTCACTTTACAAACAATAAATGAAGGGAAATAGCAGCAAATTATTTCTTCTGGTTTCCGCGCGCAAAAGGCTTAGACAAGCACGAAGGCCGTGTGTAGGTCGCTGCTGAACGTGTGTGGCCGATCACGTCTATCTATGAAAAATCTACGTGAATTTCCTGAAAAGAAATTTTGGGAGCTTCTGAGCTTCAGCCTCTCACTAAGGGTGAACAAGCAGTGAAGGAGAGAAAATGGGCAGTTCCAGCCACACTCCAAAGCAAAGAAAGAGGTCTCTGCAAAAAGGCACAACCACATAAACTTGGAAATAAAATTAGTGGGGTCGCCAATCTTGTGTAGGTGGATTTGGAACACGAGTGTACCAAATTACACCTGTTTAAGAGGAGTGTTCTTTTCCCTCTTAAGTTCCCGGTCACAGGTAGAAAATCAAGGGAGTCAAGCAAGTTAGTGAACATGCTAAGAAATAAACATAATAAATAGTGAAATAATATGCATATTCAAAAATTAAAACTAAACTAAAACACATAATACAAAAGCTTTAAATAGAGTAAAACAACTTCAATAATCCAAACGGTGGCACTTACGTCCCCTCTTATTGAGTGCTGGCAGGAATAAAGGATGAAACATTTACCCACTTGCCAAGGGGCCCTTAGAACTAGGGAGTTCTAAGACCCGATGCAAGGATGTGTTTTCTTCCGAGCTACCTCGGCGCAAAGTCCCTCTCTCTACTCCGAAGGATTGGAGTTGTTTGATGGCCAACAACTGAATCCCCTCTATCTATGCTCCGTATCACACACTTCTGGATTTCTTGGGGAAATTATGGCTGGCATAGCAATGTGTTATCCATTTGTTCATCTCTTGGTGGCCTTTTATAGGAGAATTCAAAATCTCCTTCCCTCTCTTGGTACATTGATGGATGGTGACCCAAGAGAGGAGGATTATTCCATTGTGTGCTTCCTTGAGGTCCTAAGGAGGCTTGGGTGGCCTCAAATGTGGGATAAATTTCCTGGAGTGTTCCTTGTGGTCCTAGAAAGTGACTTCTACCACTCTCAAGTCTGCGTAGCTTTTTGAGGGAAATTCACGCAAAGGCATGCCTATCGAAGAAAAGTGCGCTCAAAGGCACATTTTTTTGGTTTCGTCAATGCATAATTTGATTTTCCTCTTGGAACTTAGAGATTTTTTAAATTCTTCAGATCCTCTAATGTGCCTCAGCCCTATAAATCCTTTTGCCCAACTTTTAATAATGTCATCTTTTCTTGTCCGATTTTCCAGTGATAACATCAACCATGTATGCAAGATATGACATGAGATCCTTCATCAAAATCCTTTCCATCTTATAATTCTCAATGGAATACTTAAATTACTTGGAAACACACATGGCTTCAATAACATGTTAAAAACCATCCTTGGCAACAAGATTGGTGAGGGAATACTTATGGGAAATCACCCCGACAACTGGCTCCTTTGCCTTATCCTTAGTATCCATAATATTCCCCACCATTTCTACAATAATACCTTCCTATGAAAAATCAAACAAAAAACTCCCCTCAAAAAACAATAGCTCAACTACCACAACTTACTACAACTCAAAACCCCCTTAGACCATAATTTCATGTGCAACTAGTTCTTAGTCCCAATAACAAACCAACTTAGCCTCTTATAAATGAGAAGAACCTTCCCAACATATCTAGTCACTTTTGTGTCATGATTATGGTGTTGGACCCACCAACATTCAGAGGATATCCCCGATATGAAGTCCCAATTATACCTCATACCATTTGGTGTAGGAGTCCCATCCAAAATAAGGCTCGGTTGCCAAATTCTTAAAATTTTTCCTTGTCTCTAACTTAGCCTCTTCTAAATGTTAAGAACCTTCCCAACATATGTAGTCACTTTTGTGTCATGTTGACCGTGATGTACCCACCAAAAATTAGGGGATATCCCTGATATGAAGTCCCAATTATACCTCACACCGTTTGGTGAAGGAATCCCATTCAGAATAAGCCTGAGTTGCCAAATTCTTAAATATTTTCCTTGGATTTAACTATCATCGAGAGAGATAGGGATGTAATGGTGCCTTTGAAAAGAAAGAAGGTGTGCCTAGTGAGTGTTCAGTTGTATATGTGTCAAAGTTCTTCTATTGCGAAGGAGTAAGAGAAGTGTGACTCTAAGAGAGAGGTAATAGTACCACCCAAGAAGAGACACACACGAATAAGGAAGATCTGTCTAATATCTAATGGAATAGTCCATAAAATATGCGATGGTCATTACAACCAATGAATAATAAATATTTGTCTATTATCCTGCGAAATAGTCCACACAGATGGGACAACAATAACAACCATTACAACACATTCTCAATAAGATAAGTACTAAAATAACTGAAATAATTCAACTACTTTAGCACATGTGAATGCAAACATGAAATACAAACATCTGAAAAATAGTCTTACAAACATTCATAGTCCATGCTTGAAGAATTTGTTGGCCTTGAAGGCTTTTGTTATTAATTAAAGTTTCCAAGACACATGTATATAATGAACATCACTAGCTCCAATACTGGAGCGTTGGAGCCACTCCTTGCTCCCCAAAAGAAATATCTTATCTCTCTAATGCTTTACGAGAGGAGTCAAGGTTAAAATTCCTTTGCTATTACAATGAGAGGGTATACATAACAATGAGGAAGTGATGCTTCACCTTCCTTATGAATCTTCATCTACCCTCATGATTGTTTGACTTCCTATGACTTTTCAAATTTACATTACTCTTAATATTCCATACATGTCCTTTTGAATTCCACTCTACAATACATTTTTCTAAACATAATTACATAATCGACCATGATGGTGTGGCATGGGACAACTCAGGACATGACTTAACATGAAACTTCTAACATAGATTGCTTGATGATGTGGCAATGTCAGGCCATTGTTGTTTTTGTGTGTTGAGTGTCTTCTTGAGAATGATTTTCTTTTCACCTCCACATGGCTTAGTGATAAGGAATCTTTAATGATCTCAAGTATTGAATAATGGTTACAAAATGGTGTCTCTTTGCTTTCTATTGATTGATAAACTTGTATGCTCAACTACCAGAATGTATTTCAGCATGTTCCCCTCCTTCATCTCCTTCTTCATCATCTCACCATGGCATGATAAGGTACCTATTCTTGCAATTCACTCATGACGAGACAAAATCAATCCGAAAATACCCTAGTCTAAGATTGTGAATATTATTGAAACATTGGCTAAGCTGGGACTAGATGGAAATTTGGGAAAGGGGCCCAGTGATTGCACAGTTTTGCAGTTCAAGTAGTCAAGGGGGAGCCTTGAGCCTCGAGACTACGCAATGAGCATCGGGGGAAAATTTTAAGGATGGAAGTTTATCTTAAAGTTTGAAAACCTTAGCGAATCTTACAATGAATCTTACAAGCTCCTAATATGGAAATTGTAAAATTTTTGTTAATATTTTGTAGTGACTTTTAGATTTCCAAAAAGATTTCATATTAGTAAATATAATATTTTAGCGATTTTAAATTAAATAAATGATGCAATACTAAGAATTTGGGTGAATTATTTTAGAAAAAAATGGAAATTAGCGAATATTTTCTTTGGAAAACCATGGAAAATTAGCCCACGCGAATATTAGCCCCAAATTTTTCCATGATGAGCAGCTCTGGAGGATAGTGAGAAAATATGAGGGGATGGGCATTGAATGAACACATTCTGCAGTTTTGGGAGAAAATGGAGGTTGGGCCATTGTGCAATTCACAATATCAAGGGATGATCTTGAGGCTAGAGACTACGCAATACGTAGCTAAAGCCGGGCTGGGAAGAGGAATTGCGCAATTCTGGGAGCCAAGGTTGGGGCTTAAGCACTGAAACTGCACAATGCAAAAGTCCTGGGAGGTAGGAACTATGCATTTCATTGTGCCAAGAGACAATTTCATAGCTATGGGACTAAGAATGTGCAATGTCCAGTTCAGGGAGGTCGGGTGAAGCTAAGTTTATTGGTTGCGAAGATTTTCCAAAAATGGCTAAGTGTGGGATCGGTGAGACTGATGTGAACAGTGATGGGACTTTGACTATGATCACACACTCAGAATACTTTATTACACAACAACATAGATCATCCATGACACATGAACAACACATTTACCTCCATGCGACAACTTTACGACAACTTATAACAAGTGCGACGACCATGACAACACTTGTGCGATAGTGCTTAAAACATTGGAAATGAGTGCGACATATGTTTACATGGTTAGAAAAACTCATTTACACAAAGATGACCTCTTGAAACCACCAAAATAGGCTTATGCACAAGATGCAACAACTAACATGTGAACAAACGACATTTTTCATAATTTGCAAAAGGGTTCAAAACACTTCAGGAAAACACATGAAATGAGTTTCAAAATTTGCGACAACAATGTACAAGACCAAGGAAAGATATGAAATTAAGCACAAGCTAAAATATTGGAGGGTGTTGTATCACCAACAACATTTCATTACAAGGAATACAATTGAGATCAAGGAAGGTTATTAAATAAAATATCCCATTGTCATCATTAAAGAAGAGCTTGAAGGGGAGGAAACTCCTGATCAAATTATTCATGACAAACAACCTAAAGGTAAGTGTTACCACTATTCAAACACCTTCCACCTCACATTTAGAGAAGCCTTGGGCACCCAAAACTCCACCTTATCTAGAGAGTTTGGTTATAGAAAAACTTGTTGTTGTCCAAATTGAGTTTGATTTAGAAACAAACTTGAAAAATGTCTTCGTAACTATTCCCTTGTTGCAAGCTATAAAGGATGTAGCATGGAAAATTTTAGGGGCTAATATTCGCAGGAGGGCTAATTTTCCATGGGTTTTCCAAAAAAAATATTCGCTAATTTCCATTTTTTTTATAAAAATGATTTGCCCAAATTTTACAATATAAAATTATTTTACCTTAAAAATCGCCAAAATTATATAGACAATATATATAATAGCATTATAAATTTGAATAGTTTTACAAATACATCAATAAAATTTTTATAGTTTGCATATTAGGGACTAGTGAGATTCGCCAATTTTTTAAATTTCAAAATAATTTTCCATCCCTAAAATTTTCCCTCGGATGTACCTATTTATGCAAAAACCATAAGATAATTATGCATTAAGTGACCATAAGAAAACGAAAAGAGCCTCCCATAGTTCAATTTGTAGGTCAACTTTCTGAATAAATGGAAAGTAAAACTTTGATGGAAAAATATATTGATCCTGAAAATCTTGTAGTTATTGTTTTCATTAAATATTTTCCTATAGAAAAGACCCTAATTCACCTAGGGGTTGCAATCAACACCATAATTGTTACCACCATGGAAATGTTACGATTAGAAAATCTTTGAATGACACCTACAGTGCTTGAAATTTCCAATAGATCTCAAATCAAGCCTACTGATGTTTTGTTGGAAAATATTATTGCGACTTTGGATTCAGGGGAATATCTTGTATATTTATTAGTTATCAAATTGAATACTGCTATGAATGGCACCCTTTTATTCTAGGGAGGCCTTGGTTAGCTATAATAGATGCTTTCATTGGCTATAATTTCAGATAAATGACCATATCTAATGGAGCATCCATGAAGAAACTCACTTTATACCCACCAACAAAACCTATAATAGAAGATCCTTCATGGGTAGAAGATCCCTACGAGAATGGAGGAAATGCACAATTGCATTTAACTATCTAACAATCAAGGGAATTGAAAGAAAAAATAGAACATAACCTATTGAGTCAATTCCTTTCTACCACATATTGTATCCAGTATCTTGAACTATAAACTACCCTCACATCCCCTTTTCCTATCTCAAGTTGTGGGAGATGTTATTTATTTTCTTTGACCCAATCTCCAAGGTTTGTTATCAATTTGGGGTTAAAAAATGCCTCTTATCTTAAGTATGGGTAATTAGATTTTTACCTCACCATATTAATCAGCTTGTTGAGAGCTTTAGGATAATATAAATTTCACCTGAATGAGATTCCGATATTGAAAGTTATGTCCATCAAAATTTTAGCCAATTATAGTAGGCCATGTCATTATTATGCTACCACGTGGTCCCTATTAGCTCTCGTGGCACTGCCATGTCAACACAATGTAGGGTCCATTAAGTCCTCACTCCATGGAAAATTGGGTTACTCCATAGTTATATCTATTCCATGTACATTCGAGATTTCAAACTGCATGTCAACCCTTACCACCCCTGTATCCCCGGACCCATTTACGCTTAAGGATAATATAACGTTGGAGTGAACTAGGCCTTCATATAAGAAGGCACCCTCTCCACACCCAAAAAATGAATCCGTAGATACACTCCACTTGAAAGTAATCCAACCCAGATCATACTCAACTTTCACATATGTGTGCAACTCTTTGTCACCCTTGAATTATCGTACCTTGATATACCATATTCAACTAATGTAACACTATCAATGTGATGCAAACCCTATTATAAATTTAAAAATCAATGTAATATGGGATTCGTTATAACTTTATGTGTTATGGCCCCCATACAATAAAGGATAAATGATGATATCTGAGCCTAACTAGATCCAAACATTTGAAGAGGCATGCACCCTCGCCACCTTTGAATCCCAGTATCTTCGGATCTAACGAGTACGAGGTTAATCTGACCTGGAGACATCTAGGCCTTTGCAGGACTTTTTCCCCATGCCAACCTCAAATCCCTAGATCCCAGATATCTGTATTTTTACTAAGGAAAAAATGGTAATAAGGGAAATTTCTTAAGGCAAGGAGGAAACAACTCGAATACCAAATTTTATAGAAGATATGACCAAGGCCTAATAATTGACCTGCAATAAATTACACAAGTTTTCAACCCACTCTTAAGGATTTTATTATGTATTTATTAACATGGTGAATCTATGAATACATATTTGGAGTTACAATCCAAATAACAACAACAAATAAACTTGCAGAGATTCACAACTTATAAAAAATTTCACAACGCGAGAACCTACCAGCACAAACATATAGACATTCAACTCCAAGCATACAAATAGCCTATAAATCATGAATATGGTAGTAGCTCCATGGTGCTACCAATCATTAAAACCTTAATATCCAAGATAGTTAGCAGTGAGTGTAATAAAAACCTTCATGAATTCACACATGAATATACAAGATTATATTAACAATCATTAATAGAACAAGGTTATCACAACTTGTGATCTAGAGATGCACAACTTTATACTTATTTGAATAAATTGAAATTGCTAGAAACTAAAGGAGGGACTTCAAGTCTCCACCCAAGAATAGGTTAGCTACATTACAATCTCTCTTGCAGCTGACCACCCCCGATCCAAATCCATAGTCTAAGGGGATGCTTTCACATGGTATTCACACCAAAGGCTTGGTGAAATACATAGGATATGGAGTCCACTATAGAGGTGGTTTATTAACTTATCTCTAGAAATAAGCACCATAGTGACTCACTTACTCTCTAAGTTCAATCACAAGGTGATTCGTAAATTTTCATGGATATTCCATTAGACATTTCGTCACAACACATCTGATAAAATTATATTTAAAATGTAAAATTCCACACTATTAAAATCCTATTTTTTTTTTTTAGATTTCTATATCTATAGAATATTGTTAATAGTACATGCATATGAATTAAAAATTATGTAGAATATAGAGAATGGAAAAATAAAATCTCACAAAACATTTGATACATGATATGAATTGGTAAACCCTTTTGGGAGAAAACCGAACTGGAAGGTGAGGTCGCTTTGCTCTCTTTCTTTGAATGGAAATATGGCTATGAGTACAAAGAAGTATGCCAAGTGGTTCGTGGGATACTACAATTCATAAATACTCTATGTGTGCTCTAAATTCTATTCCTCTTAGCTATTTTCGCTCAGCAATGGAACAAATTCACCTGAAAGAATGGAACCCCTTTTCCTCCTGGTGGCCCAGTTATAACAAAACCCAATAACCTACTAGTGGTTAGGTTTGACTACCTCAATTCCTAACCAGAGTTATAATATAGACTCTTCTAGAGTATTCTACATCATAATCGCATGGCTAGCCCATTTTTTATGAATAATGGGGGTTAACGTGGAATCCTCTTGAATTATGATGGTGAAAACAGGAAGGTCAAATTATGAGTGGCATAAATTTCACATATGAATTCTAATTGACTCAAATATTGCACCATTGGAAAGGTTTTTACATGTAGAATATGGTGAAAAGGTGTGGAGCTAGAGTGGAAAATTTTTTCCCCCAAAAAAACTTTGTTTGCCTCAAAACACTCCTAGAAGGTTTCAGACCCCAATTTTCCAAATTGGGTCTTGCCGATAAAAATGGTTCTTAGAGTTGATTCCTCCACATTTTCCACTATGAAAGAATCAAGATGGATGAAAAACAATATAATTATCCATTCTGGATCACACCTCCCCATTTTTGGAGGCTTTTGGTCCCCAAAAGATTCTACTAAATGAGGTGAGGAAAAATTTCCTCCACATTCTCTTTGGTGTACCATTTAGCTTTACCTAGATGTTGTCATTTCAACCCAATTTTCCAAAGGTAATGTTGCCCCTATCTTGAGGTTTTGGACCTCTTCTAAAAAATAATATCTTCTGTCAACTCTGCTTGAGCTTCTAATTTCAAATCCTCCATAGAAGGTAGGACCTATTTCTCTTCCTGATTGAGAATGGAAGGCTAGATTCTATACATTAACAAGTGAGTAAATGTGCATATTCTCTTATCAGGACATTGTAGCTTCTCCTTGTTCAACTATAGTCATAATATGTCTCCCACCTTGAACGCTTTATTTGTTCTATGTTGATCATGCCTGGCCTTATATTTCTCATGTGAATTCTAAAACGTATCTTGCACTTGTATATGGATTTGCCTAATATTATTTATAATTTTTTTAGCCCTCAAGGCATCTCTCGAAAGATCTTCCCTCACTCCTCCTCACTTCCCATATGAAATTTTCAAAGGTGAAGGTGGAAAATATCCAAAAAAAGTTTCAAATGGGGACTTCCTTATAGAAGTGTGGATTTCTCTATTTCAAGAATTTTTTATATATACCATATTTTCATCCCAGGTCTTACAATGCTTTTGGTTGTATCCCCACAGATGCTACACGAAATTCTCATTGACTACTTTTGTCTGCTCATTTGTCCATGGATGGAATGTTGTAGATCTCTTCAACTTCGTTTCCCTTTTCTACCACAATGTAGTCCATAATGCATTGATAAATCTTGTGTCCCTGTCTGAAACAAAGCTCCTTGGTATTCCAAAGTGTTCCCTTACCTATCCAAAGAAAATTTTTGTTGTTTCTTACCCATTGAAGGTATTTCATAGGGCATCAAACACACATCTTGCTAAACCTTTCAACTACCACGGAAAAGTAGTCATGTCCCTTCCTGGTTGTTGGTAGACCTCCCACAAGGTGCACGAAAATGCTTTCCCCAAGATGAGTGGGTATAGGTAAGGGATGAGATAGACCCTATTTCCAATTGCTAGGCTTGATGGTACAATAAAGCATCCATCCTCTTATGAACCTAGTGTGAAAATTTCAATCTAAAATTCTACAGTTGCAGTGATATATTTATTTCTTCTACTTATTATTTAAATAAGTTATTACAAAAATCTATTAGTAAACTTCGAAATAAGTACTACTGCAACATTCACAATTATATATGCAGAGAAGTAAACAGTGAAGAACATAAGCATAAGAACCAATCACTTGTACACAATTATTTTTGGACAAATGTCCCCATAAAAACCCAATGCAGAAAAACCGGTGCAACATATGAGGGTTTTACTAATATTTTTCAACAAATGAATCTTTACAATAAATACACTAGCAGATAAAATCTGAACACACCTGAGACAAAATTGTCGGGTCCTCTCAACAATTTATGGACACCCTGATCAGCCTCTACTTTTCTCTGTGCTTGTCTGCGTGTCTCTCTGTGCATTCCTTGCACTGGAATGCGTAAGTATACATGAGATCATTACGCTAGAACCCTCTGATGCCTCTTGTGACCCACTGTGTCCCTCTGTCCTTGAGTTCAGTCACTGCTGATCCCTCCTTCTCATTCTGCTCCTACAACTCTCCCACTGAGATCAAATTCTATTCCTTCAGGATTGATCTCCTTCGAGTATTGAGTGTATGCCCGAATTTTTTTCCAAATGAACCTCAATCCTTCTTTTATAATATTCTAGTTGATGAATCAACGACCCATATTAGAATTCTAATCAATGGCTAAGATTAAAACTTGACTTGCTCTTCATTTTCTAGCATATTCACACTTTGTCTTATTATTACACAATATTTTATCACCGTCCCTGTAATCCCCATCCCGAACATTGGAGGACCATTTCAGTGACCCTTGTGTACTTTCATACATTTCCATAAATGTCGTTGCATCCCTTGGCATTCCAAGAACATAATATTTGTTGATAATTCCTCAAGAAGACCTTCAAAAACCTATGATTTTGGGTTAGCGTTGGTAGGTAGTTATGGCCTCGCGCCCATGAAGAAATTAACACTGAGCCTTGCGCCCATTGGTGCTTTGTCTCAGAAGGGCACCCATGCCGAGCTACTTTTGGAAAGTTTTTTAAAGTAGAAATGAAGCTTCTATGGTTTAAGAACTTCATGAGTGGAGTCATGATGGTTTTTCGACTGGATCAAGTCAACTTTTGTCCCTTTTGCATATTATTTCCTACAAATGTGCAACTCCCCAAAGGGATAGACCTCTCCTCCACCTTATTTGTATCCCAAACCTCCTCCTCCTCTCCTATAAATCCTTCTTCCGCATATTGATTTAACTAGCTGAAGAGTCATTAGTCATAGATGGTGTGTTGAAGGAAGAAGAGAAGAATCGATTGTTGAGAGAGAGTTTAAGCCCATTACCTAATTGAGCTGAAAAATGAACTAAATCTTGAGACATGCCCGATTGAACCCATCAAAGGATATCTACAACGTCAAGACATAAGGTTGTAAACTTCTTTTTCATATATCAATAATACATGACTAGTTTCTGGTTCCAACTTTTTTTCAATTTATATTCAAAGTGTTTAACTCTCATTGAATAGTTCAATAGTTGTAGATGAATGTATATGCTTGTATGTTGTCATCATTTGTTTAATATTTGTTGAGGTGCATGGACATCATCACCAACGGAGTGCAAGGTGTGAAGACAAAGATCGAAGGATCGTTGTTGCATGCCACGACAAAATCATTGGACTGAGGTAGGATATATGTTCCAGTCCATATTTCATTTATAAGCTAGGAATTTAGGAATTTCACATGTTCCCTTGTTTCTAAATCCACCTTAGGGATAGAGGGATTGTATCTGTCCGCTGAGGGGATTTTCTTGCTCAATAAGTTGGAAACTCCATAGGGGATCAGTGTGTCTGTTGTCTCTCATTGTTCATTTCTGAGTTTTTCTTGTCTATCCAACTTTGGTCGTATTGTCATTTCTCTGCTTTGTTTTTCTTATGTGACAGTTTCAAGCCGCTTCACCTATTCTTAGAGTGATAAGCCTAGTATTTCCTCAACTACCTTTTCTCGTTTCTTTGGTTTCCTTACTCGGCACTGTTGTTTTCCTGACAGTCGCGCCGATTGGTGCGGGTTGCCTTTGGAAAGGGTGTGATTTTCCCTGTTGAGCACGGATTAATGTTGAATAGTCGTGTTGATTCCTCTGGGTTTGATTTTAGGCCTATTTTATGATTTTCTTGTGCATCTTGCCCTCTGGATTGGTTTTTCTTCCTGGACTAATCCACTTGGATTGGTTCTTGGCTTCCTTGTCTTGTTCATTTCGGTTGATTTTCTCTCATCAGATCAGTGTGGGTCATCCTAGGGTTTCTAGGTATCTTCAGTGGTTTGTTTGGCTACATGTTTGCTGAGTCTCCAAGATATGTATGAGTCAGTTTAGTCATTCATATTTTCATCTTGTTGAATGATTTCTTGGTCTTTTCTTTCGATTCTACATGTTGTATGATTTTCGATCTATCATTCTCGTGTCCATTCGACCCTTCCTCTTATCACCCTGAGCATGGATCAAATTTCTCATTGAGTCGACTCAAAAGTCCTTTTTCTACGTGAATGAATACCTGTCTAGTTTTGAATGTGTTTTACATTCGCTTATAATTGGTCTCTTTGTGTTTTTATCATTTCGTTCGGAGTTTCTCAAAGCTAGTGTTGGTTTTTCCCTTTTAGTGTAGCATTGCATTATTGCTTCTCACTCATACAAAAGAACAAAAATTTTCATTCTTTCTCTTTGTTTGAAAATGAAAAGTACTCTTTTGCATTAGTAGGTTTATTCTTCATTATAAAGTGAAAAACAAGAGAATAATTTTTTTTTCTACTTTAGCTATGCTAGTAATGTTAGTCATCATTAATGTTTACTATATGTAGATGACTAAATACTAGTTCTAGATTTCTAAAAACAAGATTCCTAAATATTTTGAGTTTTAGAAATCTCACTACCTTGATTATCCTTATACCAAATTTTTCACTATTTTAATATTTTTCCATTCCATGGTTAACCTACCACTCCTAAAAAATCCTTCATGGGCTTGTGCCACTCATCTATATCCTATTTTCCAACCTATAACCTCAATACCCTATTTTTCTTTTGCCCATCACTCCACTTCCCATCTAGGGTTACCAAACAACCTTACCTTTGCATGTTCACTAGGTCCCCCAAGGGTTGATGGTCTCAAAACCATCTCTATAGGCTCTTTAGATAAACCAAGTACATTGGATTTTGGATCTTCAAAAACATTACTTTGTAAATACTCTGTTCTAACACTTAAAGACTCTAAAACCAATTTCAGTCAAAGGAAAGGTTAAAAACTCCTCCCACTAGGTCATTGGAGTTTCATAGGTAGTAGGGTTTTCATTGGTGTTTGAAAGATCTTGTTTTCGTAACTAGAGACTATTTCAAATGTAAAATAAGAGCTGCACATGATTACCCAAGAAAGAGCAGAAAATCTCCAAAGAGGGCTACTTTGTCAATTTCAAGTTTTGCAAAGGGTAAATGTGCTTGGAATTTCTGTAGAAATGTCAAAAGGTAAATCAGAAAAGGAAATTGATAAAGTAACTGATGTATTCCTAAAGGAAGATAAGAAACACTAGGTATTGATAAAAAAAAAGGTTCCTAAGACTGATTGGGCTAGCAGTGTGCCAAGCAAGGATCCAATGCAACAAATTACATGAAGGAGGCACAACAAGAGAACCAAACATGGAAGAATTTTTTCAGAAATCATAGATGAAAAAAGGAAAAAGGTGAGGTGAACTGGACACAAATTAATGAACTTGACAGGGTTATAGAAAACTTAGAAGACAACACTAATAATTGTTCTCAAACAACCCAGAAACCTAAGGTCTTGGAAAGATAGTCAAAAGAGGTAAATTGTAGATGTTAGACCTCCATGACGATAACATAAGGAAGATATGAAGGGATTGTTGTAAGTGACATCTAGAGTTTGTCAAGGTAAAGTGTCTCACTACCTAAAAAGAAAGAGGATGCAAAGGGTATCAGTGAAAGGAAGGTCAAAGCTCTCATTTCAGTCATTTACCCTCAATGATCAAAGGGACAAAAACATAGGGTTGAGCTCCAAGATGGAAATCCAAGGTGATTATAAGGTTTCTGTTGTGTAAATTGAATATATCAAACTTCAAGAATATCATAAAAGGCTAAGTCAGTATATCATGGCGCCTGCAAATCAGAAGTGGCCAAAAGAGGAGATAGAAAACATGATTTTGAAATCTATATTGATTGTCAAAGGTGAGTTTATCATGCCTAAGGATTAGTGAGAGATTTGAAAATAAGGTGTTTAGTCAACTACCAATCACAAGGTAATTTGATCTCTAAGGTAAGAACAACTAAAAGGTTGATAGGTGCTCCTTTATGTTTAAACTCCTAAATATTGTCAAGGGTAGGGTTATCTGTTTCAAAGATCAAAGGGAAGAGCCATTTTAGGGTTCTCACAAATCACCTATCAACAAAGGAGTTAAGGGCATAAACATGCCAAAGGGAAGTCAAGTTCACCATATCAGCAACCTGTAGAGCAAACAGAGAAAAAATGGTTAGAAGGAAAAAACTAAGAAAGGAAGATTGAATGTTTTGATGAAAAGCACAAGAAACTTTGAAAATATTACTGTGTGCAGCCATTCAAAACATAAAGTGAATATGTCAAACTCAAGGAGAAAAAGGAAAGGGCCATTTAATTTTTTTTTAGCCACCTACAGTAAAAAGGGGTCAAAGGGATATCAGTTAAAGGAAAAGGAGTAAAACAAAAGCATTAGAAAAGTGGGTTATCAAACTTTGATTTATTTTCATAGGCAATAAATGGGAATTTTGTCTATCATTTGGCTTATTATTCACTTGCAAAGGATATAAAACCTTAAAGGAGAAAAATTCTGAGTTTCTAGTCAAATTTCGGGCAAGTTACCCCGCGTTGCACGTTTAGGTTGGCGCTACCCGTTCAGGGCCTTGCGCTGCGCATTCGGAGGATTTCCCTGTGCAAAATTGCACTGTGCTGCGTGTTCAGAGACACGCACTGCACGTTGATGCAGGTGCTATGATTTCGCCTAGGAAAACCTGACAAGCCCGTGTAGAGGCATGTAGGCGCTATGTGTTCCCAGCCCGACTGGCCCAATCTGCATGCAAGCGCTATGCGTTGGGTAGGGGGGACCCGAAAACACATGTAGGCACTACACGTTGGGTAGGGAGGACCCAAATCTGCATGCATGCACTATGTGTTGGGCAGGGAGGACCCGAATCTGCATGCAAGCACTACGCTTTCGCTTGAAGCTCCTCCTTCACCTGCAAGTGCCCAAAAAAACATCAAAAAACCCCTTCAAGCTACTATCAATGGTTTTCAGGGACATTAAGAATTGGTAGGTGGATGTCTTGCCTTTTCCTATAGTGAATTTTGATGGTTTGAAGTCAAGAAGAGTTGACAAAACCATAAGGATTAGAAACCCTAAATCTTCCTACTCAAAACCCTGTTTAAGCCTCCATCACCTACAGTCCATGATATATCAGTCAAGTAGGGTATGAAGTAGTGTGGTTGTAGTGATTTGAAGTTAACCATTCATCAAATCTTGAAAGGCTCAGTCATCCACCTACACCTTCCTCTCACTCACTTGCAAAGGCTGCCTTTCACCATCATTCCAATTCACTTATCATATCAAGTTTTACAAATAGAGCTAGGGGTTGTTTAAAAGCAACAGTAATCAAAATGTTAGGAGAAGGAGGAAATGTTAGTAGTGAAGAAGGCCAAGTTCTTAGGAGGCAGAAACACAGAGGTGGGAAGGTTAATAGTTTTGAACCCCAAGACACTATGGAGCTTAATGCCACTCCTATGATTGTCACATGTTTTCAAAATGTAGGGTGTTTTCATTTTTGTGAAAGATTCCAACAAGTACAAAGTCACCGAGAGCTCACAAGGTTATTTATCCTTAACCTACATGACAAATAATCGAACTTTACAGGGGTGACCTTTGAAATTTCCTCAGATTCCATTGCCCATGCTACAGGCATACCCAATGTTGGTGAAAAATGGTTCAAAAGAGAAAATTTATACATAAGCTGCTATGAGCCATTTCTTAAACCCAAACACAAAAAAGGTTGCAAAACTATCTTCCCTTTTTCACATTCGCTGGAGAGGTATGCACCCTTAATGAGGGTCATCATGAAATAATTTACATGTGAGGGAAGGTACTCTAGAATTTACTCTTATCATATCAGATTACTCATGCACTTCAATAGGGTTAAGATGCTTCATTTACCCTACTACATCTATAGGAGTTGTTAGTGTCCCGTGATTTGGCAGATTGGTAAACCAAATGACAAGGTAACATCAGACCAGTATTTGGAGTCCTAGGACCTATCCTTCCTGGACTCAGAGAGTGATCTCTCTATTACGTGAAGGATGTGAGCTTGTTCGCTTTGGATGATTGATTTTAGGCTAGTTTTTAAGTGTAGGTTTGTTTGTTTGTTTTGGGTTGGGGTAAGATGATCAAGTAGGATAGGTGGAGTGAGAGGTTATAAAATCAATTGGGAAATGGATTCTATGAAGTTATTGATATCTTGGTAGCGAATTGGGGTACATCACAGGGCAAATCTAGTGTAGTTAATGGATATTTTAAGTTTATGTGTCAGGTGAAATGGACAATAAGTTTGGGAACCAAGGTAGGGAAAAGGGAAATTAAGAATCCTTTGTCAAATAACTATGAACAAGGAGGTCTTTAATATTGATAAGAAAAATATACTAATCATGAAATAGGGCGCACCATTTACTTAGTGAAAATACTTTTAAACAAATAAACATTGAAGCTAAACAATCCAGTAGAACACGGAAGCAAGACAACTTATCTAACTTCAATGATTCAAATTTCAAGATTTGAAAACATATAAGAAACAAATATCATCAATAAATGAAGAGGGAATGCCTAAACATCATTCATTAAACTATAAATAACTTCAAGGAAAAATTATAAGCATATTCAAAGGGCAAGATCGAAACAATACCTCTTTGACTTAACCTAACAATGAATACATCAAATAGAGATTTCAAGATAGAGTTTAGATAGCCTTAAACAAGCAGGGATTACCATGAATCATGTTTATAAGCTAGCATACTAATCCAATAATGAAATAGACAAGCTTAGGTGGGCCTAAGGAGCAATGAAGAATTCTTTAAGCTAACCCAACAGAAGAAAACATGAAAACAATAGCTAATAGGAGGACTGAGGTGCCTCAAACAACATTTCTCATCCTATACTCTTCTAAGCTACTGAAAAATAGAAATATGGACATATGGAAAACAAGAAAAACATGAACATATGAGAGATACATCACCATTAACTAAACTTAGGGATCCTGGCTATCGTAAGATTCCAAGGCTGTCATGCACTTTGGCTCTTTTTAGGTCTTCTAGCTCAATGAGGGCCTTCTTTAGCTTGGCACTAGCAAGCATGCTTTTCCTTTCATAATGTTTAGCCATTTTCTTTTGTAGGGAAAGGCCCCTCTTCACCTCCTTAAAATGCTTATTTTCCTCTTTGTAATAGTGGATGACACTTTGAGCCATATCAAAGTCCCTTTCCTATTCCTGAAGTTGTGCATCTTTCTCCAAGAGAAGCAATTTAGTGTTAATCTCCTGGTCCTCATTTTCACTGTCTAGATCAATGAAATGAGGGCCTTTAGAAGTCATTTTTATCCTTCTATTTCTCCTTACCTTCACCTGCTCACCTTTGTCCTTATTTTATTTTACTTTGTCTTAATGCTTGATTGCCAGAGGAGAGATGGCCCTTTACCTTTTTGAGGCAGCAAACACATCTCTTTTGCCTCTGTGATAGGTGCATGTGAGAGGATTGATGAGGGTGTTTTTACCTTTGGAGGTGTCACAAGCCTTTTCATCTTTGTCACGGCTTTCATGAGTCACTTAATGCTCCATAGGGTTACTGATTTCCTAACCTTTAACCTCATCATCATCCTTGCTTCCCTCACTATTTTGGCCCCTTTGCCCATCATGGGGCTCACTGATTTCAACTCTGTTTTCTTGCTCATTGTTTCCTTCTTGGGAAGCTACCTCTTCTTGGTCATCATCACTCTGCTATTATTCTTCTTTAAACTCTATTTATGTCCCATAATCTTCATCATTTATACCACTTTCATCATTTTTATTAAGCTTTGCATTTGTAACAATGTCTTCTGCTTTATTCTCTTCACTTCCTTCCATGATATCATCACCCTCTTGGTCTTCCTCAATAGTTTTTGCCTCTCCCTCACTGCTGTTTTTTTGTTCTTCATGGTCACTACCATCATTATTTCCTTCAGTACTTCTGTCTTCTTCGTTGTTGTCTTCATTTACCTTAGTTTCTACCTAACTGTCCTCTTCCTCATCATTGTCATATTTTTTCTCCTTATTGGAGCTACTTTCAGCTTCTTCACTTGGTACATTAGGAGAAGAGATAGGAGGAGAATTTATTTTTGGAGAAGGCATATGCAAAGATGATGGAGGAGTGGAGGTAGTTGGTTGTGAAGTGGAAGATAGATTTTGCTGAATGAAGGCTTGGGGATTTGTAAACACATAATGTGAGATGAAGACTTCCCAAGGGATTCCTTACTACTTGAGCTAGTGTAAGACAATCATTTTGATCAAGGAGTGGTGGAAAAGGCTCATCATTTGGTGGTCATTGCTTATTTTCTTGAAAACTAAGGCCATCTTGTCAATGCTCTAGAAAAGGTAGTATGGTAGGTTCATGATTTTGACTTTTTTGAAGTGCATTAGTAACCTTATATGATATGAGTAAATCCTAGAGTATCTCCCCTCACAGGTGAAATACCTGATAATCTGCCTCATCAGTAGGGCATACCTCTCTAGCAGGTGAGAGAAAGGGAAACAACCTTGCAGCCTTGTTTACAACTAGGTTTTAGGTAGGGCTCATAATAGCTCAAATCCAACTTCTTTTGTTTAAACCATATCCCACTGATGTTTGGTATACCTGTTGCTTTTGAAATGGATTCACATGAGAGTTCAAATCCCACTCCTATTAGGTTAACTTGGTGATTTCGTAAGCCAAGGATGAACAATCTAGTCAATTCTAAGTGGCTTTTGACTTGCTTGACCTTTTCACAAAACTGATAACACCCAACATCCTGAAAACATGAAAGGATCATGGGAGAGGAGGTAATTTGAATGGTGTCTAAGGGCTCAAACCTATTGGCCTTTCCCCCCTTGTGTTTAGGCTTGGTAGGTCTTTGGCTCTCATCACTGCTAGTATGAATTTCTCCTTCAGACATGGTGATCGGTTCTAGCACAACAAGATTTTTAGATTTTGTTTGGGAACCTTTAGGTCAAAGGATGAAAATTAGTGAGGTGAGGGAAAATTTTGCAAATGGGGGCCAAGATGAAGCTTTCAAGGAGTGTACTCAGTGTTTAGAGGTTTTTTTGTTGTCACTCATTCTCCTCTTGCATATATAACAGTTTTTTCCTTTCAAAACCCTAACCAAAGGGATTTAAAATTGAATTTTTATGCAGCCTAGGGTTTGGTCTAAATAGGCCTTTAAATGTCTCCTTTTCTTAGGAAAATGAAAGTTTGGAAGGCACGAAAATGAACCACCAACCTTTTTCTTTGATTGCAGGAGGTTTTGAGGTGAAAAGTCAAATTTTTTGGACCCTTTCAGCAAATCTCGACACACTCTACCTGTGCGTAGCTCCTATGCATAGCACCTGTACATAATTCCTGGGTTGAATTGGGCCGGAGATGGGCCAGTCAGGCCCATTGGAGCATAACTTTGGGTGGCTGATAGGCAGCTCGGGTAGCTCAGGCGCTTTCCTATGCCTATGCATAGTGCCTGCCCAGGTGCGTAGCGCCAGGCCTTAGGAGCGCAGTGCAGTGTTAAATAACACTATGGCTACCTCTCCTGTGCATAGTGCCGAAGGCCAGGTGCGTAGCGCCTGTGAAATTTTACCAATTTTGCACAGAAAACCTCAAACTCTCTCCCAACGGCTTTCTCTTGCTTAAATATGACAAACGATGCGGGGGAATACCTAAAAAGGTATTTATAACCTTTTGAAAAATAATTTTAAAGCCAAGCCCACTTTAATAATTTTTATTTCTTTTCACTTTTTCTCAGTGTGCCTTTGACTGCTTTTGCTCCTATAGGTGGGCAATTTGATTAAAACATTGTCCTTTTTTCACTGCTGGAGGCCTCTTAAGGTTCTTTTTAATTTGACAACCTTCCTGAGCTCACCAAGCCTATGCCTCTCAGCCTATTTTTGGAAAAAGAATTGTTTTTTACTTTAACACCTATACACAGCAAACTCATTATTTTTTCTATTTCTCCCTTTGACTGATATTCTGCCATGTTTGCCCCTTTTGGCCACTGGAATATGTCTCTAGTTGTTCTTTAGAGAAAAGAGGCCTTTGAAATGACATTTCTTGCCTCTTCCTGCTGATACTCTTCATCATATTTATGCCTTTGGTGTAGTGGAGTATTGATCTTCATGTCTTCCAAACCTTAGAAGGTATTTTGGAAACCTTTGAAACCATCTGCTGTGATGAAGGAGGTTTTCTTTGTCACTAGTTGGACCATCTTTGTCCATCTTCCCAAACTTCTGATTTTTTTAGGGGCACTTAGAAAAAAAATAGGGTTATCTTCTAAGTTCTCAAAGAAACACTTATCAAACTCATTACTTATGTCTAAAAATCCTTCAATGATCATTTGAAGGGGTTGAGGTGTCCTTTTCCTTTGTAACCCTAGTATTTCTTTATTGTTTGGTCAAAACAATCATAAATCCTGATCAAACCCATACCTTGCTACTTTCTTCTTGGTTTTGAATGGTTTTATTGTGATGGTGCCTCTCATTACCTTACCTCTTGCTAGGTTGATAACTTTTTGAGTCTTTTGCAAAAAAGTATATGAGGATGGTTATCCCCTTGTTAGTCATCAGTATTTTTCATTTGTTAGTGATGACTAGATCCATAGCTGAGTTTTCTAGAAGCTGATTTCCATATGTCAATTTGTCATCTAGAAAACCCTCATAAAACTTTTTTCGCCCTCTTACTTTTCAGTCCGCCCATGTCAAAGTTAAAACCCATTATCACTATCTTTTCTAGCTTTAGCCCTACTGGTCTGCCCATCAGCTCTAAAAGGAGAAATCCAAGTCTGTTTCAAAAGCCTCCCCTAAGTTAGGAAGTGGCACTTTAAGACATTTTACCCTTGGCAACCATCAAAAGGCTAAAAAACCTCCATCTGCTACAGACCAATCATGAATGACCTCCCACTCTGCAAATCAAGTTGATCACAGCTCTAAGTCGCGCCACTTACACACCCCTAGGTCTCAACACTGCATAAACCACAGTCTCAAGCTGATTATTAGGTGTTTCACAGTGTTTTATGGATTCTACAAAGACAGGAAATATAACTTCATCTCAGGAGAAAATTCTTGAATCTACATTTAGAAGAACAGCTGCTTCTCAATGTAAACATGAGCCTGAGATATATCTGCAAGACAGAGAGTTACTCATCAAGACCTTGCGGCTTCCTTTCAGCATGAAAATCACAGTAAGAGAAAGACACCACTGTCACAGCAAACTGGTAATTTGTCATGGCCAAGAACCTCCTTCATTTACAAGCAGAGGGTTAGGGCGCCTCCTTCATCTACAAGCAGAGGGCGTTGGCCAGTATTGACTTTAAGGATTGCAAAAGCCTAGGTTTTCTTTTTATTGAACAGTGAAACAGTGACTCTAGGTTTTATGAGTGTAAGTGATGATCATAACAGGGCTAGAGTCTGAAGTATGCGAGTTAAGGGGAAAACAGAGTTTTGGTCTTGTAAAGGAAGTCATTTGAAGTTTTCAAATCATATGAATTGTTAAAACCTTAGAGAGACATATCATTAGTAAAAACAATTCTAATCATAAGCAGCCTGCTGTTTCAGCAAGACCAAATTGAAGAAAAATTGACAAATCATGTCATTTCATAGGTAGAAGAAAAGGTGGTTGTTTTTCAAAGGGTGCTAACCTCCATACTCACAGAGATTATCTTTCAAATAACTTGTCATAAGTTGACCAAGGCAAATGGTGACATTTCAATTCCCCTCAGCAAAGAGCAGTGCAATGAGATAGTGAAGAGCTCCCTCACAGGAAACATAAAGAGAAGCTCTCCTTATTTCACTTTCTAACTCTCATGCATCATCCCCTGTTTTGTCTTCTACCCACAGTCAAAGGAGAAAGCTCAAAGAAACCTAGCACTTGCATCTACAGTCAAGCAAAACCTGTCACCTAATTAGATTTACATTGCAGGCAAGATTCTGGCATAATACCCAGAGAAAAAATGTGTTTGATCTAGTTTGTCTCTTACAAACAGGTATACAAGCTCATCAAGTAAAAAGGAGTTTTTGCACAAGAAGCAGGTTCCGAAATCATCAAAAAAAAAATCATGCTGACTGCCTCCAAAAAGAGACATTTCCTCCTCTAAGTAGATAACAACAAAGTTTCAAAAGACATTTCATCCACAATTTATCATCCGGAAAGCTTTGAAAACTTTGAAAAAGCATGGAAAGAAATCAGATGGTAGGAAATTTGAGTTTTATCACCAAGAGACATCACCATTGCAACTATTGTTCATCATAAGAAAATTAGTTGTTTTGATGATCGTCAAATGGCTTGGAAGGTTTGAAACAAAATAAGTTTCCATTATTCAATAAAAAGAGATATTTTATAATATGTTTTGAGCATATGAATGTTTTGAAAAAGTGCCTTTCTTCACCTAAAGACCATGGCAAACTATGAAAAACCGCAGCAAGTTTGACACCTCGCAAAGTAGTGAAAAACCGATGAAGCACCTACAAGCAAGGAAATATTTTGAAAAGGGGCGCCTTTCTTAAATCAAAGAGCCATGACTAAATCAAAATAATGTCAGCAAATGTGGGCACCTGCATTGAGAAAGAGGTTGAAGGAGCAAGTTGGAGACAGAGACTGTCAAAGCATGTTGACAATATAAACCCTATCCTTTCAAAAACAAAGCAGTCTTCAGGTTTTTTAAAACAGTTTTGAAGTGGGGTTTACATAATGAATATCAACATCAAGGATTGACAAAGTGGCAGAGAATGGTCTATATGTCATCCGGAAATTATTCAAAGTTTGAATTTTGGTGTTAAAATTGTCACCAAAGAAACAAAACAAACAGGAATTATCCTTCAGAACCATGTGTATAAGTGAAACAGAGTTTTTTGATCCTTCAAGCTATATCTTCTATTTATAAAGAGGTTGATTCATGTTAACCCGGTCTAAAAAACATAGAACATCTCCACTGCCTGCATCGCTTCTGAATCCAAGTTGCAAATACGCCAAAGGGTATTGTTGAAAAAGGTCAAAAAAGCTGTGAAAACCTTGCAAGACCCAACCGAAAGTTCATTTTACATTTAAAAAATATGACCGTTGGGAGTTTTGATATGTCAAGGGAGTGAGGTCGAAGAGTGAATTTTCATTTTCAAATCGAGCCAAGACCCTTTGATCCCCTCAAAGCTCAAACAAAGAAGTTCGGGGCAGTGTGGAAAAGTCTGCAGCAGTTTTAACAGCGCGACATGCCTGGAACATTGCGCGACGCACTTGGAAGAAGATTTGCACGGGCGGTAGACTGTCACGCGACGCGCCTGTACACGGCGCCCGACCTCGACCTGACAGGCCACCCGGTTAGATTTTTGCGCGACGTTCTTTCTCTGCAGAGTGCCGCGCAGGCTTAAAACCTCCAGTGCACCTCTAGTTCATGCGCAAAGCTACTCCAGCTCTCCACAAAGGATTTCCATCAAGTTTGAAGGTATTTTTACATGCTCTCCCCCTCGGTTTCAAAATTGCTAAGTACTGTGAGAGGTTTTAAAAACACCATGCTGGAGTGATAAATATGTTGCTAAAAATGCCCATAGAGAAAACAGTGTGTTGAAACTGCTACAAATTTTTCACACCACAGCCTACAAAACTTTCAAACCTTGTCACCATAGCTGAAAAATAGTGTTTTTGCTGTGTGAGGTTTCGAGGTGTAAAGCTGTAGTAAAATGCTGAATGTGTTATTTAAGGCACCTACAGGAAAAAATATGTGTTGAACTAAGAGCAGTGTTTTGTTTAAAGGAAGTTTGTTGGTTGCAAGACCTTTGACTGCCACTTTAAAGAAACCTCTAAAAGTTTGTCACCTAGTCCTATAGCAGTGGATTTAGGCTAAATAAGATATACTCTGGGTGACTGTTCTCATTTTGATTAAATCTGCTGATGAATGGCATTCAAAGACAAGGAAGGGTGTGGTTTTGAAGAAACAGGGTTTACATATTAAACAGGAGTTTGGATTGTGGGGAAGAAATAAGCGGCTACAGCCCCTATTGAAACTATAGAGCTTGTTTCAATGTTGTCACCTTGTTCCATAACAGTGAGATTGAATGTATGCCCACACTGGAGGTTGACCATGTATGTGGTATAATGTTGTTTGATGGAGTGACATACATATAAAGAACAGTGAAGTATAGTGAGAAAAAGGGTTTTGATTAAAGAGCAGTTTATTGGTTGAAAGCTACAGGGCACAGTTACCCCTACCATCACAGGGAAAAGTTGCTACTATTTCTCACAGAAAGGGACATTTCTCACTGTATAGTTTGCCTGACTGTCTTTTATTCCTCAAAGCTTATTTGATAAGTTGATATCCATATAGAGTAAAGGTTTTTCTAACAAAGCCAAAGGTGTTACATTGTTAAGAGGTCTTGTTTATTTTGCAAAGTGAAGACTCTTGCAGGCCTTGTTGAACTTTTTGAAGCATTTTCCAAAACTTTGTCACATGGGCACATAAAACTGTGACATTGACTGTCTGATCATACTAAAGATGGATTGCACCATATGTAAGTTAGTTGAGAGATTGGCACACTTAGAAGAGCAGGTTCTGAAATGATTGGAAAGTACACCATTGATCCAAGGTACAAAGATGTGTTGTTAACCTCCAAACATCACCAAGCAAGGAAATTTTGACACTGTATCCATCTTTCTTCTTAACAGTCTGTCCTTCATTCCACTGTATTATTTCTTATTGAAAAGATTGTTGACTGAGATACTTTCAAGGTGGAAGGCCACTTTTTAAGAGAGCAGAGGTTGTGTATTGTAAGGAAATTTGTTGCAATCATCCAAATTACATTGTTCCTCTGTCAAGACAGTGAATTGACACAGTTTGGCTCCAAGAAGGCAGTTTACACACAGTGAGGCAATTTGTTTATTCCAAAGCATATTTAGGTCAAAATGCCTCCAAGGCAAGACAGCAGAAGTGGCCCACATAAAAGATATGAGCCAATCTCTACAGAGGAGGTTAATGCTCATCCATCCATCCTTTTCAACTTCCATGAAGTAGGTTGTCTAGATTTCTGCCAGAAGATACAGGAGGTCAAAAAAATTTCGCCATTGACACACCTATGCGCACTAAGGTTCCAGAACAAGCATTTCCAGGTAGCGGACCTTGATTTCAAATTTTCTCCAAGATCAGTGTCCAAGGCCACCAAGATTCCATATCATGGTGAAAAATGGTTCAAACAGGCCCATCTTGACTTAAAAGATTACAAGCCTTTCATCAAGCCTGAGCATAGAGATGCTTTCACTGCTATTTTCCCTTTTTCCTATCTTCTTGACAGCTATGCTCCTCTTATGAAAGTCATAATGAAATATTTTACTTGTGAGGGGAGGTTTGATCGAGTTTATGCCTACCATGTCCGCCTATTGATGCATTTCACTAGAAACAGGCAACTAAATCTCCCTTACTTTTTATTCAAGAGCATCGAGAAGATGGCATCTACAGTTCAGAAGAAGGCCCCTCCTCTACAAATACCTTCCCTTTTCCATCATTCTCTGATTAAAATTATCATCCTACATCAGCTAGAGAAGAAGGAAGTTCCATGGGATGTATTCATCAGTCACCCAAATTTCTCTACTGTTCCTCCTGTCCATGTGTCTCCCACTCAGCCCATCCATCGCCCGGTACCTTTGTCCAACAGGCCTACTCCTAGAAGGCTCAAAATGACTACAGGACAGCCAGGACAGCAGGGAGAAGGAGAAGGGAGTAAACAACAAAAAGAGAAAGGTCAGCAGCAAGAGGAAAAGGATGAACAGTAGCAAGAGGAAAAGGATGAACAGCAGCAAGTAGAAGATGAAGGTCAGCAGCAGACAGGAGATGAGGAACAACAGCAGGTAGAAGATGAAGAACAACAACTTGATATGGAAGGACAAGAACAGCAGCTTGGGCAGGAAATTGAGCCACAACTTGAGCCACAAAATGAGTAGGAAATCCATGAACAACAGCAGCTTGATTTTGGTGAAAAAGAGCAGCAAGTTGGAACACAAATTGAACAAGGCATTGAAGTAGAACAACAAGTTAATGTTGGCGAACAGGGGTAGCAAAGTAAACAGCAAGTGGAAGACATCCAGCAGCCTCAAGGAGAGCAGCAGTTTCAAGAAGATGTCAAGGGTAAAGCAGTTGTGTCTCCTCCTCCCAAAAGAACAAAACCTAGCACAACAAGCAAGAAAGGGCCTAAGGCTGCCACTCCAAAAAAGACAAAGGTTGTTCCTAGCAAGAGAAAATCGCCCAAAAGGACACCTACTAGCATGCCAAGGAGGAAAAGTGCAAGATTGGCCTTCAAAGGGAAAAGCAAAGTTGGAGAAAGTACAAAACATGGGGGTGCATTGGCTGTCATCCCAATCCAAAGCGATGACAGTGATAATGAGGCCCGCCTTCTTGAAAACCTCCTAATCCATAAAGAGGGGCAAATTGAGGCATTAGAGGAGGATCTTCAACGGGAAAGGAACTTCAACTATTTCTTGGAAACCCAAAACAAACAGATGAGTGTTCACACAACAGTTCATGAGGCAAGGGCAATTAAATACAAGCAAGAAGCTGCCAAGGCACAAGCGAGGATAGAAGAACTCATTGGTGAGTTTGATGAGGAAGAAGAGGGAGACCAGCCTAGGCAGAAGAGGCCTAGGACCATAGGGCTTAAAAGAGCCTTGGAAAAGCAGAAAGAAGAAGAACAAGCCCATCTCCAAGCCTTTCCTCTCACTGCACTCCTTGAGCAGGAAATTGAAGAAAACAAAGAGGCATGGCTCGAAAGAGCCAACAAACACTTGGAGATGAAGCTTGAAAGAGCAAACAGAGATCTGGAGCTACAAAGGAAGAGGACACATCACTTTCAAAAGTTGAATCAGTTTGCCCGGCGCAAACTAAAGGCAGCCCAAGAGAAATTGAAGAAAGCAAAGGGGAAGCGCCCGGCACGGAAAGAAGAGAAAAGCACATCAGCACTTGATATTTTGGCCTCAGCTTCAGAGCATGTTGCTAGGGACCCTTGAGGGTCATGCGTGCCAATTTTGGGCCCATTTCGACAACTTTTTGTTTTTTGGCATTTTTTGAGTTTTTGGTCGAAAACTCATTATTTCGCCATTTCAGTTTGAGGTTTTTTCAAGGGAGGAGGATGACACCATTTGATGCCATAATTTCATGATCAGGTCCTCAGCGATTTTCAGAGCATTTGGAGATCATTCGCCCCCTCAAAACGGCGAAAAATGCTCACTTTTTGCACATTCTGCCCGTCATATCAGCAGTCTGCTATTTCCTGGCTTTTTACACACAGGTACAGATTTGGAGGACTTCCGGGCATCAGATTGAGGTGATTTCAGTTGCGCCGGAAAGTAGACACAGAAATATTTCCAAAGAACTATCATGAGCCTCGTTTCAACACCGGGAAGGCTGCCATTTGTCTCCAGCAAGTCAGGGGACCTTTTTCTGATATAAATTTGAAGTATTTTTGCAATTTTTGAACCTCAAAAATCTGCTTTTCCCAAATGTGCGTTTAGCTATTTTTACACTTGGGAAATGATGTAAAGTCAATATAATTCCCATTTTTAGCATTTTTTTAGATATTTTATGGGATATTTTGTGCCTTGGGCTTTGCAAAGCCTCAAGGACAAGTTTAGATATTTTGATGAGGCCAATGGGATAGCTAGTTGCACCATGAGGTTTTCCTCACTTGAGCCTATTTATTCCACAAGGCTTCATTGTAAAACAAGGCTGAACTTGAGAGAAGAAGTAATATATTGGTCATATGAGCTTTGAAGAACATACTTGTGTTATGATTTTGGACTGCCTCTTGGATGCTTTTGATCAATGATGAAGGATTGTTGATGGATTCCATGACATGGTAGAATGGTATAGTGTTTCTTGCTTTGTTATTGTCTTCTAGTTTTCATTCATGATACATGCTTCTTGCTGCTATAGGTCAGTAGAGATTAATTTTGAGATATTCCCATGGAGGCACCTCAAAATTCCTGAATCTTCATAGCTTTGTGTTTTCTTCTTCCTTAGTTGTACTAAAGAATTCTTAACTGCTCTTTAGTAACTTAAGGATATTGTTGCTAGTTTTATTCATAAGTTCTATGCATGTTGAGTAGGATGTATGGTGTGCCCTGCTTACCTATGATTGTCCATAGTTCTGTCCATGAAGCTATCTCTTTGACTAATTAAGATTATCATTTTGTTTGAACCAAGGAGACCTAGTCCCAATCTAGCCCTTTGCCTAAAAACTATGAAAGCTTGTTTGTCAAAGTGCCCAATAACTTAAAGACTGTGTTTAGGCATTCCGACATAGTATTTTGAGTTGTTAGTCCGTCTTATGTGTTTTCCCCAAAGTCTGATAGCCATTTCCCAAAGTTAGAGGGTCTTATACTTCTATGCATGGCTGGAATGTTTGTTTCAATGTGTTGATTAGTTTATAGTTACATGTTGCATGATTAAGGGTTTTCTTTACCATGTTTATGTTATCTATTAAACCAGTGATGCTTGAAACTCTTTGTTATTCACAAACTTGATGTCCATTTACTCCATTTTGCCCAAAGATCCTTTCTACCTTGAAATCAAATTGGCTCTACAGCAGCCTTACATCATCATCTCATAGCTTCCTTGACCTTTTTGACCCCATAGCCTAGTTGATCTAACTTCTTGTTACCCATTTTATATCTTTGATCAGTTTTATCCCTCACAAACTTAAAAAACCAAAAATAAAAAAACTCACTTCATAACTAGCCTAATATCAGAACACCATAAGAAAACACACCGATATCCTTTACACAAATAGAGAGAGCCCTCTCTGAGTCCAGGAAGGCTAGGTCCTTGGGCTCCAAAGCTTGGTTTGATGTTACATCGTCATTTGGCTAGCCAATCGGCCAAATCACGGGACCCTAACATAATGGCGATCACGGTGGGACACTGAGTATTAAACAAACTTAGTTTCCCTCATCTTTAGAGACTTTTTGAGATTACTAGCTTATTGACTTATCCCACCGCTCACTAACATAATGGCGATCACGGTGGGACTCTGAGTATTAAACAAACTTAGTTTCCCTAATCTTTAGAGACTTTTGAGAATATTAGTTGGCTGACTTATCCCACCGCTCACTAACATAATGGCGATCACGGTGGGACTTATTGAGTTCATGATAGTCTAGCAAACTTTTATAGACTCCTTAGTCTTTCAACTTTTAACTTAAACCATCAGCCTTTAGAATCATTTAGTGTGAACTCTCTGCTTCAACCATCTTAGCAAAGTGATGAATCAGTTTTATAACACTCTTACATCCTAGGCTGCACATAAAACTCAGAAAAAACCCCAAAATACTCCCTTAGATTGGTTTTTGTCAATATTGGTGGTGGACCATACAAGTATATCTCAAAACAAACTGATAATCCACCTGGCGACTCCACTAACCTCTAGTAGGCCTTACTATTTTACCAAACTCTAGGTTACTATCCAATAGACCTATCCCGTCGCTCACTAACATAGCGGGAGATGGTGGGACACTGAGTACATGACAGTCTAGCAAACTCTTATAGACTCTTTGGTCCTTTAGATACTTAAACAAGCAAGCAGCCCATAGACCCATTTAGAGTAAACTCTTTTTGTTCTCATCACCCTAGCAAAGTGTTGAAACAAGTCTAGGATACTTTAACAAATCATAGGCTGCACATAAAACTCAGAAAATCCAAAAACATTCCCAGATTAGTTACTGGTGGTGGACCATAGCTATCTTCACAAAAACAACTCAGTTCCACCTGGCGACTCCACTAATCCATCCCTTTTATTTTGACCATCCTTCACCTTAGTAGAACTTTAGAGAAACCACTCATCCAGAACATTCACCAATACCATTCTCTCTAAACTCTAGATCCAAAATCTGGCTTCACGAAGAATTAACACCAGATCCCATCCAGACCCAAACCCCCCTATCATAGTAGATGACCCAGAGAAGATTTTGTGGCAAGCTTCCGAAACTGACCATCTAGCTACTGGTAGATCCATCCGTAAAACAAGATCAGTACCTAAACATCTCACTATCCTACCAGATTCACCTTTTGAATTAGAGTCATCAAAAACTCTTCTCAGAAGAAAATCATATAGTAAGATAAACTTTGCCGATCTTGAAACCCTAGACCAATCACACAGCCATAGTAGAGAAGCCTCACCTTCCACCCCTCCCGATTTTCAGCATTTTCATTACTTTGGCTCCTACCATCCCAGATCTTCTCAAAACCAGATCACTAGTCCAAGTTCATCTGCCACACCTGTTCAAAACACCTCATCTCATCCCACTAGTCCTCATCTTGTACATCATCCATTAGCTCCCGTCATGGCAGCCTGGTACGCACCTTTGGTGTTGCCACCACCTTTGGCTCCTCTCCCAAATAAATATCAAGACAAAATCCCACACTTTACTGGAGAAGACACCACTACACCTCAACAGCATATAAGTAGGATGACTGATGCCTATGAATACCTAGAGGTACAAGACGAGACCATCAGAATGAGAATATTCGCCCAAAGTCTTGGTGGTGAACCCAAAGCATGGTTCAAAAGCTTAACTCCAAACAGCATCCACAATATCCCAGAACTACATCAAGTCTTCAGAAATAGGTGGGAAATCCGAAGAAACCCTATTCAAATCCTGTCAGAATATAACAACCTAAAACGGGAAAATGGGGAAAGTGTCCAAGCTTACTGCACTAGGTTCAATAGTGTATATAACTCCCTCCCACCTCATTTCAAACCCCCACTTGGTTTAGCCTTGGAAAAATTCCCCGAGGGTTTCGATCCGGACATGACATATCATCTAAGAGACAAGGATCCCCCTACCTTAGAAGAAATGCAACAAATAGCCATAAAAGCAGATGCCAACTTAGCAGAGAAAAGGGCTAGGACTAGATCAGAAAGGAAGGTCACATATAAAGACGAGGTCTCTACTTCATCACCTTCCCTAGATCCTAGAATAGATGACTTAGTCAAAACTATGGCCAAAATGTGGGAAAGGATAAATGAAAAGGCTCCTATTAGGGACAACCAGCCAAACCCTCCAAACAGAAACCAGAACCAAAACTTTAGGAGGGAACAACCCCAAAACAGACCAAGGGAAAATGACCAACAAATTAGGCCACCTTTCAATGAAAACTATGTGGAAGAGGATGACAGGGATACAGAAAATCTTGATGAAAGTCATTTAAATCTCGTAGGGTCTGATAATGAAAGCGAGGTGTACCTCACAGCGGAAGAACAAGAGTTATGTTCTCCTAAACAGGGTGAGACCAACTATGAAGATCTCGACGATCCTGCCATAGATTTTCAAAATGCCATAATAGAAGCTCACCAGCAGTATAACCTTAGAAGCAGAAAAAACCAAAACCATTCCAAAAAGAGTAATCCTGACAGTACCAAAACCCCTGATAACATCCTAAACAAGACCATGGATAGTAACAAAACTGGGGCCAAAAAGATTGACCAAAACAAAGGTAAGGCCATTCAGACAAGTACTAGATCAGATACTCCTAGTACCTCTACAGAAACCCTAGAGTTGGCTATATCAAACAAAGTCCCAAGCCAAAGTCAGCAAATTAAGAACATAGAAAAAGTTATGTCTGAGAAAGCTGAAACAAATCTGCCTAAACTACATACTCCTTTTAGTTTCGAAGGGGAAATTTCCAAAATAAAAATTACCATACCCCTCACGGAGCTAATAACTGTGGATAGGTATAGATCTCAAATCTTCAAAATCCTCGACCTAGAGAGCAAGGCAGATACCTTGAATCTAACTGACGACAAACCCGAGCTCTTATTTGGCCCTAAAGTTGAAGGTGAATACCAAGAAGGATCTATCTCTCCTTTCTATATAAGCTTAAACATATGGGACAAGATATTACATAATGCCATGTTAGATTCTGGTGCTTCCCATAACCTCATGCCTAAAGCAGTCATGGAAAACCTGGGACTAGAAGTGACTCAACCTTACAAAAACCTGTATTCTTTCGACTCAAGCCAGGTCAAATGTTTAGGTCTAATAAAGAATCTAGATTTTTCCCTAACACAACTACCAGCGAAAAACTTAGTCATGGACGTAGTAGTGGCCGATATCCCGCCCAAGTATGGAATGCTATTATCAAGGGCATGGGCTGCCAAAATACAAGGAAGTCTTCAAATGGATATGTCATTTGCTACTATCCCAATTTTCAACCAAACTAGGAGGTTATACCGAGAAACTCACATGAAATACATGGTTAGCAATAGAGATAGGCCAAACAATACTCCCATCTATTCCGTTCATTCCAATTTAGATTATTTTATCTTATACAATGAAAGTGATATAAACAAGCAGATAAAAGAAAATGAAGACATTTCCAAACCATTACTGAATGAAGAAATTGATGACCAAAGTCCCAAGAAACCTGAAAAACAGCTTAGTATCATGTATGAAAAGGAAACTCTTTGGAGTATAAGCTTTGACGGTTCTTGTGGCAAAACGGGATCAGGAGCCGGCATCTGGATTCACAATACTAAAGAAGGTCATTCTTTTAGATTGGAATTCCAATGTACTAATAACATTGCGGAATATGAAGCCCTTCTCATTGGTCTACACATACTTAGGGACCTAGGCGCTAAGAGAGTATCAGCCCAAGGAGACTCAGAACTTGTAATCAGACAAATCAAAGGTGAATATTCGGCAAAGAACCCAAGACTAAGAGAATATAGGAATGCAACTTTGGATATCCTTAAAACCTTTGAGAAATATGAACTCACCTATATCCCTACGATTCAAAACAGCCTAGCAAATGAACTCGCCTTTGCTGCGAGTAATGGCCAAATACCATGCCTAAGTGAACAATATAGTACTCAAGTCAAACATCGCCCTACAGTACCAGATAATCTTGACCATTGGCAAATATTCCAAGACGATGATCAAATTGATGATTTCCTACAATCTAGGAATGAGTTTGAAATAACCAAAACAGACTCAGGAGACAAAGAAAGGAAACCCAGCCAAAGTCAAGACCAAGAACTAAATCCACCTCTGTGGACCAATCTAAACCTGGTAGACAATCCATATGAAAATGAAATAGGAGAGGACATTGACCAAAGGGAACTCGAAGTCTTACACTGTGAAAATGACACCATACCCAGAGGGCTCGCACCTTTAGAAGAATTGTTTGATTTTAACGATGTGGCCAAAAAACCAAAGATGGAATCCACTGAGGATGACATAGAGGAATACAACATAGGAAGCCCAGAAGAGCCAAAAAACACTAAACTATCCAAAACCCTCCCACCTCACATAAAGCAAAAGTACGTCAATTTATTCAAAGAATTTAAAGATGTGTTTGCATGGGGGTACCAAGATTTGAAATCATATGACACCAGCATCATCCAACATAAAATTCCCCTCAAAGAAAACCAAAAGCCTTTTAAACAGAAGTTAAGAAGGATAAACCCAGTATTACTACCGTTGGTTGAAAAGGAAATTAAAAAGATGTATGATGTCGGGATAATAGTGTCTCTCCGATACTCTGAGTGGGTCTCAAATCTAGTGTCGGTTAGGAAAAAGACGGGTGAAATCAGACTCTGTATAGATTTCCGAAACCTAAATAGAGCATGCCTGAAAGATAACTATCCTCTGCCTAAAATGGACCACATACTTCAGAAGGTAGTAGGCGCTAAAAGAATCTCATAGCTTGATGGTTTTTCTGGTTATAACCAAGTATTGGTTTATCCTACCGATCAACATAAGACAACTTTCACCACCCCTTGGGGCACTTTTATGTACGTTAAAATGCCTTTTGGACTGATGAATGCTGGCGCCACATTTCAAAGAGCCATGGACATAGCTTTCTCAGAAGACATAGGTGTTTTCATAGTCATATATCTTGACGATATAATAGTATATTCTAAATCAGATGAAGAACACCTAGCACACTTAAGAAAAGTTTTCAACAAATGTAGAAAGTATGGTTTATCCCTAAACCCCAAGAAAACACTTTTCAGTCTAGAGGAAGGAAAACTCCTAGGTCACATTATTTCGGAAGAAGGAATTAAAATAGACCCCCAGAGAATCGAAGGTATATTATAGATAAGTCACCCCAGAAACATAAAGGAGTTACAGTCCTTTATCGGGAAGATAAATTTCTTAAGAAGATTCATCCCAAACCTTGCTGAACTCCTGAAAGATATCACCAATATGTTAAAAAAAGAGGTCGGGGTTAAGTGGACTATAGAAGCCAAAAAATCTTTTGAACTAATTAAAAGGGCCTTAACTGAAACACTAGTATTGATAAGCCCTGACTTTACCAAAGATTTTTACATTTTTTCATTTGCCTCAGAACACACAATAGCTGCGGTGTTGTTGCAAAAAAATGCAGCTGGGCAAGAGCAACCCATTGCCTTTTTTAGCAAATCCCTGAGAGATGCTCCCTTGAAATATAACATCATGGAAAAACAGGCATTCGCATTGGTAAAAGCACTGAAATATTTCCGAGTTTACATCTTGCATTCTCATGTCATAGCTTTTGTCCCTAATACTGTCGTCAAAGAAATTATGAACCAAGATCCCGATGGTAAAAGGGGAAAATGGATCACTATCATCCTAGAATATGACTTAGAAATCCGACCTACCAAACTAGTTAAAGGACAAGGACTTGCAAGACTAATGGCTGAAACCAACCTCCAAGCTTTAGATATAAATTTTGTTGATGCCTTAGAAGAACAGGAAGAGTGCACACTCCCCCTTATTGATCAAATATTTCTGGATTCACCTTGGTATGCAGATATTCTTTATGTATTAACTTATCTGAATGCTCCTCCGACTTTATCAAAAACAAAAGCAAGATTCCTTAAACAAAAATCTTTAAAGTTTTGCATTTTAGATGGCTTACTGTATTGGAAAAATCCCACTGGTATGCTGCTTAAATGTTTGCTTGAGTCTGATGCAGAGAAAATTATGCACGAAATGCACGAAGGGGAATGTGGGGGCCATCTCTACTGGAAAACCACTGCAAAAAAAATCCTTAGAGCCGGTTATTATTGGCCTACCTTATTCCCCGATACTCACAAACTAGTTATGACATGCCATAAATGTCAAATTTTTGATGGCAAGAAAAAGCTTTTACCTTTGCCCTTACATCCCATTATAGTTGAAGGACCCTTCCAGCAATGGGGTTTAGATTTCATTGGGGAAATTCACCCCTCCTCATCCGCTCAACATAAATGGATCCTCACAGCCACTGATTACTTTACCAAATGGATAGAGGCCATACCTTCCCGGAACGCCACTGATTCAGTCATCATCACGTTCCTAGAAACCAATATCCTATCCAGATTTGGCTGTCCCAGGAATATCATTACAGATAACGCCGCTACCTTCTCCTCCAAGAAAATGATAGACTTCTATCACAAGTATCATATTTCATTAGGACATTCCACAACCTATTACCCTCAAGGTAATGGTTTAGCCGAGTCTTCTAACAAAAGCCTAGTCAACATTATCAAAAAACTTCTTGAACAAAATAAAAAAGCATGGCATGGGAAACTAGTACACGCCTTATGGGCTGATAGATTAACTACCAAGAAATCCATAGGTATGTCCCCTTACCAGCTAGTTTATGGTATAGATTCCATTTTCCCAACATCTTTAGGGGTTCCGGTAATGAAACTATTACAAGAAGTCCAAATAGAAGAAAATGACATACAAAGGAGAGTAAATCAGACTATCCATTTACAACAAACTAGAGAAGAAGTTTACCAAAGGGCTCAATTAGCACAATACAAAATAAAACAGATTTTTGACAGAAGAACTAAGGAAAATGATTTTCAAATTGGAGATAAAGTTTTAAAATGGGATTCTAGAAGAGAAGACAAAGGTAAACATGGCAAGTTTGAAAATTTATGGAAAGGGCCTTACATCATCATCTCAGTCAGTGGAAACAATGCTTTCTTCTTGCAAGAACCTGATGGGACTGAAATTTTTGGGGGTCCTGTGAATGGCAGGACATTAAAACACTATTTTTGTCAGGAGCTCCATTTTTGAGTTTAGAACACTTTCATTCATTGTACATACCATTGTTTGAAATATTGAAAAGATAGAAAAGTCAAAAACAGTAAAAAACAGAAAAGAGGGCGAGTGAAGATAGAACAAAGGCCCCATGTTCCAAAAAATAGTCTTTCGGAAAGAAAGCAAGTCTAAATGCCGCTACTAGTACTTCAATGTCTTGTTCAGCTATCTAGCCTAATCATAGCTGAGCATGTTTAAATTTATTTGCTGATAAGTTAGTGAGTGCCAAGATAGTCAACATTGTGTAAGATTGACTTATCACAGAGCTTAGATTAGGGAGAGATTCTCGTTCCACATGCCTAAAACAGAACCAAAGAGAGAAGCGAGGGATGAAAAACACATTGTACATCTTAGCCCCGCTTGTCTAGTTTCCTTTTGTTGCAAAATAACATTTGTGTGCAGCTTGTCTTTATGCCGCAAATGCATGACAAATCAGACTGCCTAATCCTGATTTGATCATTTTAAATTTCATGTTGTAGATTAGAGAATGGAATCCTGTCAAACTGCTTAATCTTGACAGTTGATCTAGCATAGGTAGAGCAATGAAGGAGTTCATCAGCTTAATCTGAACTCCCGGCAGATATAAGAGTAGAAATAGATAGGTTCATTTTGCAAAAATAAAAATATACATTGTCAAAAGGCTGCTAGTTCAAATGCGCCAAAGAGAAGAAAAAATGTTAGGAAAGATAGTGGGGTAGGTAGAAGTATCATTGATGTTAATCATGCTGTCACTTTTCAGAAATAGCATCAAAGAAGGGTGAATTTTGCGCCAATGGATAAAGCACTGGTCTTCATAAGCCAAAGATCTGAATTCTGGACACCTCCTGACGAGGAGCTGCCCTCCCCAAATGGAGCCACTGTTAGTCATCAGTATTTTTCACATGTTAGTGATGACTAGATCCATAGCTGAGTTTTCTAGAAGCTGAATTCCATATGTCAATCTGTCATCTAGAAAACCCTCATAAAACTTTTTTCGCCCTCCTACTTTTCAGTCCGCCCATGTCAAAGTCAAAACTCATTATCACTATCCTATCTAGCTTCAGCCCTACTGGTCTGCCCATCAGCTCTAAAAGGAAAATCCAAGTCTGTTTCAAAAGCCTCCCCTAAGTTAGGAAGTGGCGCTTTAAGGCATTTTACCTTTGGCAAACATCAAAAAGCCAAAAACCTCCATCTGATACAGACCATTCATGACAGACCTCCCACTCTGCAAATGAAATTGATTACAGCCCTAAGTCACGCCACTTACACACCCCTAAGTCTCAGCACTGCATAGACCACAGTCTCAAGCTGATTATTAGGTGTTTTACAGTGTTTTATGGATTTTACAAAGACAGGAAATATAACATCATCTCAGAAGAAATTTATTGAATCTACATTTAGAAGAACAACTGCTTCTCAATGTAAACATGAGCCTGAGATATATCTGCAAGACAGAGAGTGACTCATCAAGACCTTGCAGCTTCCTTTCAGCATGAAATCACAGTAAAGGAAAGACACCACTGTCAAACAGACTGGTAATTTGTCATGGCCAAGAACATCTTTCATCTACAAGCAGAGGGTTAAGGCGCCTCCTTCATCTACAAGCAGAGGGCGCTGGCCATTATTGACTTTAATGATTGCAAAAGCACAGGCTTGCTTTTTACTAGACAGTAAAACAGTGACTCTAGGTTTCTGAGTGTAAGTGATGATCATAACAGGGCTAGGATCTAAAGTATGCAAGAAAAGGGAAAACAGAGTTTTGGTCTTGTAAAGGAAGTCATTTGAAGTTTTCAAATCATATGAATTGTTAAAACCTTGGAGAGACATATCATTAGTGAAAACAATTCTAATCATAAGCAGCCTAATGTTTCAACAAGACCAAATTGAAGAAAAATTGACAAGTCATGTCATTACACAGGCAGAAGAAAAGGTGTTTGTTTTTCAAAGGGTGCTAACCTCCATACTCACAGAGATTATCTTTCAAATAAATTGTCATAAGTTGACCAAGGCAAATGGTGACATTTTAGTTCCCCTCAGCAAAGAGCAGTGCAATGAGATAGTGAAGAGCTCCCTCACGGGAAACATAAAGAGCAGTTCTCCTTGTTTCACTTTCTAACTCTCATGCATCATCCCTTGTTTGTTTTCCTACCCACAGTCAAAGAAGAAAGCTCAAAGAGACCTAGCACTTGCATCTACAGTCAAGCAAAACCTGTCACTTAATTAGATTTACATTGCAGGCAAGATTCTGGCATAATACCCAGAGCAAAAATGTGTTTGATCTAGTTTGCCTCTTACAAACAGGTATAAAATCTCATCAAGTACAAAAAGAGTTTTGGCACAGTGTTTCAGGTTCTGGAAATCATCAAAGGCAAAATCTAAGTGCCACTGCTCCAAAAAGAGACATTTCCTCCTCTAAGTAGATAACAGTCAAAGTTTCAAAAGACATTTTATTCACAAGTTATGATCTCAGTTTGTGAAAACTTTGAAAAGCATGGAAAGAAGATCAGCTGGCAAGGGCAATTTGAGTTTTATCACCAAGAGACATCACCATTGGAACTGTTGTTCATCATAAGCAAAGCAGTTGTTTTGATAGACTGTCAGGGTTTGGAAGGTTTGAAACAAAATAAGTTTCCATTATTCAATAAACAGAGATATTATATAATATGTTTTGAGCATAAGAATGTAGTGAAAAGGTGCCTTTCTTCAATAAAAGACCATGGCAAACTATGAAAAACTGCAGCAAAGTTTGACACCTGCAGTGGAAGAAAAACTGATGAGGCACCTACAAGCAGGGAAATATTTTGAAAAGGGGCGCTTTTCTTAAATCACAGAGCCATGACTAAATCCAAATAATGTCAGCAAATTTGGGCACCTGCAGTGAGAAAGAAGTTGAGAAAGCAAGTGAAGACAGAAACTGTCAAAGCAAGGAGAAAAGACAAACCCTATCCCTTTCAAATAATAAAGCAAGCCTTCGTGTTTTTTTAAACAAATTTTCTTTGAAGTGGGGCTTACATAATGAATATCAACATCAAGGGAAAGGATTGACAAAGTGGTAGAGAATGGTATATGTCATCCAGACATTATTCAAATTTTGAATTTCTGTTAAAATTGTCACCTGAAGAAACAAAACAAACAGAATTATCCTTCGTAACCATGTGTATAAGTGAAACAGAGTCCTGACCTTTCAAGCTATATCTGCTATTTATAAAGAGGTTGATTCATGTTAGCACGGTCTAAAAAACATAAAAAATCTCCACTGCTTGCATCGCTTCTGAATCCAAGTTACAAATATGCCAAAAGGGTTGTGTTGAAGAGTCAAAAAGCTGTGAAAACCTTGCAAGGGCCAATCAAAAGTTCGTTTTGCATTTCAAAAAATAAAGGTGACCGTTGGGAGTTTTGATATGTCAAAGGAGTGAGGTCGAAGAGTGAATTTTCATTTTCAAATCGAGCCAAGACCCTTTGATCCCCTCAAAGCTCAAACAAAGAAGTTCGGGGCAGTGTGGAAAAGTTTGCAGCAGTTTTAACAGCACGACGCGCCTGGAGCATTGCGCGACGCGCTTGGAAGAAGATTTGCACGGGTGGTAGACTGTCGCGCGACGCGCCTGTACGCGTGCGGGACGCGCCTGTACACGGCGCCCGACCCCGACCCGACAGGCCGCCCGGTTAGATTTTTGCGCGACGTTCTTTCTCTGCAGAGTGCCGCGCAGGCTTAAA